>NNCF01129684.1:7982-37137 GCA_002313205.1 Laupala kohalensis
AAGTATGTGTTTTGCGAACATTGGGCCCCGAGCTGAGTCTGGCATTACTTCCACTTGTGTCACCTCTTGTTCTTTTCGATCCCGACCCCAATAGGGCCAGGGTATCTTTCATTTTCCTCATTTTTGCCCCCCCCTCATGTTTTGTCCTCCCCTCATATTTTGTCCTTAATGTTTTAACGTATGTTTTGGTACGTTGTAATTCAGGAGGGTTTTTAGTGGGTATGGTTGAGTCATTCGGCGAGTCCCACGCCCGGGGAGAGTCATGTTGGCTCTCCCTTGTGCGTAACTGCATTTTCCCTACCTGTACGAGTTTTTAGGGCTCCAATGAGCTTTGATGTCGACGAGCCGTAAAGCTCCACAAAAAAATCACATCTTTATTGTTTCATCATTTTGAGTTTCTTAAGACATATTTTTTGTTTTTATTTATACGTTCTCAGAGGATATTCCGTTTGGTGAGGTGCCATTAGGCAAACTCATACCCTGGTTGCTCAGACGACAGAAAACTCCTAGAGCAGTGGCACAAGCAACAAGCAGAGGTAAAAATAAAAAATACTTTTAATTATTTATATTGATGACTTACCTCATATGATTCTTTTCTTCTCATAANAAAAATATTTTTAATTATTTATATTGATGACTTACCTCATATGATTCTTTTCTTCTCATAAGCTTACTGGCGGTGGTTGCATAAGTATGCATTTCCCCGAAAAGCTGGCCCACAATATTTTTTTCAATTGACCGTTGTTAGTATGATATTTTTCTGGTCAATCAACACCCACAAACACAGTAAGTAAAGGTAATCAAATGTGAAACACAATTATGTTTTGGTCATTACATTATTATCTCTTTTGCAGGTGAATATAAAACGGCCAGATATCATTAGTAGTTTGAAGAGTTACTCATCAAGTTCGTGACAAGATGGATAGATTCGGTTAATTTCTTGTAACAAATAATTTTTTTTTAAAAATCCAAACTGAATTTTTGTATTCGTTTCAATAAAGGTTGGTTATAAGTATTTTGTTTTGTTAATTATGTGATAAATTATTTTTTTCTGGTAATGTCAGGACTGCGTACCACGACAGGAATGCTCGGCTGAGCTGTAATGAAAAATATGTTTTTGTCCTTTTTACGACGTCTTATCACACAATCGTAAAATCAAATGAAAAATATGGAGTACTTTTTAACCAGCCGAGCAACCGCTTTAGAACAAAATCGAAAAATAAAACATTAGAAATTAATAAATGCTATGGTTTGAGAAAATAACTTCCAATACGTAATTTTTATACATACATATTGAGACACTTCTGTACATACATTTTGTTTAAATGAAGCGCCAGACTTGGGAGTATCCCGAGTCGTCGAGTCCCGAGCGAATGCTTGCCGATATCTCAGTAACCAAGGTTTCTGCGTGGTGTAGCGATCACCTGCCATACAGTGAGATCAGACTTTTATTTATCTTAACCTGTTATGATGTTTGGGTCAAATCTTGCAACGGAATTCTCTCCAACTGATTGAGATGACATTTACTATGCGTAAACGGATGACAATGCAATATTATGCCTGAACCATATTGAAAAATATTTTTTTATTCCGACATAACTCGCGGTGGATTATTCACCGCCAATGCGATCCGTCTCTTCATACAAATACGTATTACGAATTGCATAACCTATGACTTGTCTTTACAACAGCATGGAACATTATTATCGTTACTATCGCTTCTCGAAAGATGTTAATGCTATCGAAAAGTGGATGACATGGGCGCCATTACATTTATGATATGTATGTGTATTAATAAAATTTAACGTTTAAAAAGTATTTGTTTGTATTACATATGAAACAGAAGGATTGATTATTACAGACATCTTAATACTTTTTGGTGGGACTTTAGGACTCGTCAACGGCAGGGTCATTAGAGCTGAAATATTATACTGAAAAGTAGTATAATAAAAGTTATAATATTGTAAACCTTTTTTAAAACAAACGTAATAACTTCCATAAAAATTATGTCCATAAATATAATTGCAGGCTTGAAGGTGAAAGTGAGCACACCCCAGACTGAACTTGAGCAAAGGACTGGTTAACCACGATGATTTTACACAAGAATCTAATGAAGACCTGAAAGAATATTTTGAGCCGGAAGATGTCACCATTCACAGAGTCAAGACGAAGGAACACCGGAAGTTCGTCCCCTCTTTTTGATTCTAACTTTCGATCGGCCTTCTCTTCCAGAGAGCATCTCTTGTGGGTTCTGTACCCTGCGTGTTCGACAATATGTGCAGAGTCCTCTGAGGTGCTTTAAGTGCCAGACATTCGGTTACACATTGGACCGCTGCAAGTCATCTTGTGTTACTTTCGGTAAGCCGTCGCACAAGTCGTCTCCTTGCTCTTCGCCTCCATGCTGTGTGAATTGTAAGGAAAAACCATCCTTCCAATTCAAACACAAGCCCTAATTATGTGATGCAGAAGGATATCCCGAAGATCCGCTCGACGGAAAGGGTGTCTTTTCCCGAGTTCAGGCGTCGGTACATAATTAAGAATCCAGTCGCAATAAAAAAAATCCTTTGCAACAGCGGTCACCGCGAAGAAACCACCCACAGCTTCCTTTAGCTGTCAGGTGGATTTCGAAGCAATTCATAAACCAACGATGTGCAACTGAAACTCAGACCTGTTTTGATGATCCTTCCGCATTGCAAGCGGAATTCCTGGAGTGTAAGGTACTTATATCAACAAAGTAAGATTGAACTGAAACCAACATCTGTTTCCACCTCTACTTCCACGACCACCGAGAAATCGAAGTCTACTGATAAACAATCCCCCCGACGTCCATCTCCAGGTCGTTCTCGGCAGAGAACTAGCTCCCCAAAGTCCCGCAGAGCTAGTACTTTAAAGTCAGGCTCTAATGTTGCATCATCGACTTGCCTTAGTTGCCAACGCAATTCCCGTTTAAGGAGCACAAATAGTGGACTAGTTATGTAGGATAGTGATCATTGTAGCAGTGATCAGGCCACTCTCCCGGGGAAGCGTCCATAGTGGGGTCAGATTTTATAGTCAACACAAAAAACCTAGACGTCGAAAAAAAGAGTGAATAAACACAAAAACATGGGTATTTTTTCTTGGAGTTTGAATGAAATTCACGTCCTTTCAGTTGCCCTAAAGGTCCCGTCGTGTTCCTCAATTAGTTTGTCTTCAGGAATAGCATTTCTACCGAAACATTTTTTTTTCTCTCGTGGCTATACCTGATATAGGATGGATTTAGAAGACGGTCTACGTGCACATGGTGGCGTTGGTGTGCTCGTAAATGCTTCAGTCTATGCCAAAGAAGTCTATAACAATCGTACTTCAGACCGTATATATGAAGGTGGGTCTACCATCCCTTCCATTTACGGCATGTAATATTTATATCCCCCTGGGCAGTCTTTCACGAAAGATCTCGCTAGTCTGATGGACCCATTTCTTATTGTCAGCGATTTTAATGCCCATAACCCCATCTGGTCTTCATACAACTGCCCAAAGGGTGATATAATAAAAAACAAACTGTTAGATAACCGAGATATAGCGCTCCTTAACACAGGTCAATCCACACTTCTGTAGAGCCTCTCGATCATTCTCGGTGCTTGATTTGGCCATCTGCAGTTCCTCTCTTTCCCCACTCTTAGACTGAACAGTTCTTGACGATCTGTGTGGTAGTGACCACTATCCGTTTCTTATACATTTCAACTCCTTCTGCCCCTAGGTTTTACGCTCCTCAGTGGATTTTGAAAAAAAACAGACAGCGATATGTTCAAACGCTACATCTATCTTTGCTATGAGCCTATGTGGATGCAATGGCAACTCATTTCACATTCGCTGTTTTAAAAACCGCTGATGTTTACATCCCCAAATCACGTAATACAAGGAACTGCCCTGTTACATGGTGGAATTCGCAATGCGCAAAGGCGATCAGCGCTCGAAAGAAAACTTCAACGCGGCTTAACAAATATCCCACTGTTGAATATCTCATTGAGTTTAAAAGGTGCAGAGCCAGAACCAAACGAACTCTTCCAGAAAGTAAGTCGTCCTCTTGGAAGGCTTACGTTTCATCTCTTACAAGCCGTACTCCATCATCAATCGTATGGCAGATAGTTCGCAAGATTCAAGGTTTATCTTCCTCTTTTTCCATCCCTGGTCAGTATGTAAAGTATGTCCCCCAAAGTCAGTCTGTCCCACAAATTCATCACAGTACGAAGGAGTCTCTAACTCATCCGGTTTTCTTCAACGTTTCTTCAATAGAAAGCTCGCGCGTTTGTATTGTGGGCAATCTTTTTTGACCTGGAAAAAGGTTACGACACAACCTGGAGGTACGGAATCCTACACACATTGCACTCCTGGGGATTCCGATGTTCTCCTCTGTTCCTGGAGAGCTTCCAATCTCAACGCTCTTTCCGCGTTCGCCTCCGTACTTATTTATCATCGAATTACCCTTTGGGAAACGGTGTCCCACAGGGCTCAATCTTAAGCGTCGCTCTTTTTATCATAAATAGCATTGCGTCGGTGGTTTGAGAACAGGTACATGCGTCTCTCTTCGTTGACGACTTCACGATCTATTATTCGTCGAGCAGCATCTCTGTCTCTGAGAGGCAACTGCAATTGGTTTAAACCGTTTACACGAGTGGAGCATGTGTATCAGTTTTAGTTTTTCTGTATCCAAGTCATGCTGTATGAATTTCTGTAGGATATATCATCACCAGATATAATGATCCAGATCTATTTCTTGGGGCCCAACGTCTTCCTTTGATTTACTCCGCAAAATTCCAGTGTCTAACTTTGGACCGCACACTAATTTGGCGCAATAACATCAGAAAACTACCATCCCGTTGTTATTCATCCCTGAACGTCCTTCGCTGCCTAAGCGCATCATCATGCGGCGCAGACAACTCTTTCCTTCTTCGCGTGTATAGAAGTCTTGTTCAGTCTGTATTAGATGATGACATTATTGTGTACGCCTTCGCTTCACCATCGACACTCAGACCCCTTGAAAGTATCCATCAAGCAGGAGATTGATTTGCACCTGGTGCCTTCTGCACCAGTCGCATGTAATTCTTACTAGCAGACTCTTTCGAATCATCCCTTAAGAGAAGACCTGATATTTTAATTGGATCTTACGGAGTGAAACTGATGGGAGTCTCACGTTATCCTACTCGCCATCACATCGATTCCCCCAAATTTTGTTCATCTTACGCTGCAAGGCCTTCGTTAACCCACACAGGTGGTGTCCACTTTAAACATCTGCTGGGGGAGAACAGCATCATACTACCTCCCCCTGTGAAATATCTACACACTTTCAAACTACCTTGGTCCTTTATTGAACCAACTATCGACTTTCAGTTGTCTCAACTTTCAAAGCAGGACACTTCTGCTGTGTACCAGCTAAAGAACTGAAAACCTATTTGGATCATATGTTCATATATGCTGATGGCTCAGCCATGAATGATTCCGTTGGTGCTGCTTTCCACTGCCATAGTGCACCCGGTTTTTACGCCTCTATTCGTTTTGCAGCATGTACACTGCTGAAAAATATGCAATTCTTGAGCCGATAACAGAAAAAGTTTATTTAGCTATCTTCATAACTGCGTGTGGTTCTATACTGTGACCGTATTAGTGCTCTGTGGTTAGTGTCTTCACTGTACACTTTTGACTTCCTTACACTTACTATTCACAATCTAATAAACCATTTAGTAGTTCAAAATTTTGAAATAGTCCTTTGCTGGGTTTTTGGACACGTGGGTATTATGGGTAACGAAGAAGCTGATGAAGCAGTGAAACTGGGAACACAGAGGACAGTCCTTGACCTTTTAACTGTTCCCACGTCAGATTCAAAGGTTGCAATAAGATCGTTTATTCTTAAGACACGGCGAGCGGGATTGTAAATTTGCACCTTCAAACTGAGGAAGGTAAAAGACTCCGTTAAGACTTGGTTGTTATCATCCCGTGCGAACAGACGTGAAGAAGTGATTCTTACACGTCTTCGTATTGGCCACTGCTGTGTTACCCATGGTCGTGTCTTACGCGATGAACCTCTCCCCATCTGTAAGACTTGCAATGCAACACTTCCCGCGGAACACTTTCTTCTGGAGTGTCTCAAGTATAGTACTGGCCGACGGCGACACAATCTGCCCAACAGCTTGAACGTTATGCTTTGGTAAAATGAACTGATTTTGATTCGTCTTTTTAAATTTTTGCCGAATGTGACCTTTGGCACCTTATTTGATCTTTATTTGTGTGTCATTATTCAAATCTATAAACGATTTGGGGCTTCTGTTACAAGCTCTCGGGAGGGTTTAGATTTAAATACTTTTTCTTTAACTTTACATACTCTCTTTTCCTAAATTTTCATCTTTCTTTGGTTTCGGTTTTTATATTTTTTACGTAACTGTTTTCTTTTTTCCTGTCTTATGTTTCGACTTATGATATTTGAGGAGGGTTTTTTGTTGGTATGTTTGAGTTCTTATCGAATTAATAAAAACCTTAACTTCGTTTCGTTTTAGTTCGTAGCTTATATAAAAGCTTATTTTAAAAAGTTTGTTTATTTATTATTTTATTTCTATTCACTAGTTTATTTATTATTTTATATCTTAAGCCTCAGAAAAAGTAACTTCTAAATGAAATTGCAGAATGGTGTCTAAGGAAGTACTTAAAAAAATTCATTGGTTAGATTGACTAGGTCACAACAATCTTCTTCATTTTACTTTTTAATTTTATCAGAAAACAAAGTCTGTTAACTGATTATATTACACGATTTGTCATCCTAGTTAACTCACATTTTATGTAATTTGCATATATTTATTACATTAGGTACCTAAATTCTTCAGAACTAAAAAGGCTGTTCATGTAATGAAATGTTAGACTCAGATGCTGCAACGTAGCTGCACTTCGATCCTTTCTTGCAGCAGATTATATTTATCTTACTATCTGCAATTTTAACGAAATATTTTTTAGATTTTTTTCCATTGCTAAAGAAGTATTGTTCGTATGAATTTGAATTAACTTGCTACTATTTATGTCTATATTTCGGTTAAGACAATGGATTGTGACACTATTCACACAACTCGTGTTTCTCTGGAAAACATCGATTTTTTTGTGGGGTTTTACGGCTCGTCGACATCGAGGTCATTAGAGCTCTAAAATTCTGTACAGGAAGGGAAAATGCAGTTACGCACTAAGGAGAGCCAACATGACTCTCCCCGCGTGTGGGACTCGCCGAATCACTCAACCATACCCACTATAAACCCTCCTGAATTACAATATATCAAAACATACCACAAAAAATGCGGAAAATGAAAGATACTCTAACCGAAATAGCGTCGGGATTGATCAAGAGATGACGAAGGAAGGTCAGGAAAGAGAAAGGTAGGAACCTTACACAAGTGGAAGTAATGCCAGACTCAGCTCGGGGCCCCGTGTTTGCCAAACACTTACTTACTAGATGTATGTTCCCTGGAGGGAACATCGAAATTCACACGTCTGGCTTCGCCTTTCTGTCAGCATTTTAAATCATTTTGAAGACAGCAAAAAAAATTTTTCACGATAATTGCGTAATCTGTGACAAAAACATCCTCCATTTTCCGAGTAGGACACTTCGAAAATCAATTTCTATATTATATGACGCACGTTTCAGAATTGTTAATAGGTTATAAACATAAGTTAAAGAGTTCCCGATATGGGTCCCGTCCATTAAAGTTTTGCCGTTTGAGCTCTTGACCTGGGAGAAAAGTGATTGGGTGTCATCAGAATTATGCCATGTACATTCTTTACAGTGCACCTGTAAATCTATCTGGACTTACAGATATGAGTATCAATATCTAGATTTTACTGAGATTTGATCTTTGACCGTCATGTCAGCAAAGATCCATGCTCACCCCAGAAATTAAAACGCACTTCCAGAAAAATTGTTTTCTTTTTCATTAACTGTTAAATTCTGACCCGCTTCTTTTTATCGCTGTTCCACGTTCCATTGGTATGACGGGGATTTTCAGTTGAAATAAAAAGTTGCAAGATGTATTAGCTCAAAAACAAATATAGGTGTACCGAGCTTCACAACTTAACAATTATGAAGTTTTCTCCTTGCCACTTAACCATTTTTCGATGTTCAACAATGGAGTTTTTGATAGTCAATTGTTTAAATTTACCAATTGTTGGATTCGAACCGAGTGTACTAAAATGAGTTCCGTGCGTCTTGCAAAATAATTATTATATTTGTTTCAATATTTAATATTAATATGTTTCCCTATTATAGAAACCTGTCAGCAAGTGTCACTCAAGTAGATGCCAAGCTAACTTAGCCACTTTGTCTAACATTGATTACGAGTGCTTCTTACATTCAGGTAAATAGTTCAGCCTCTAAACCAATCTGGAAAAAAACTGGGGCTAGTTGATAACAATTTGATTGAATTAATAAGCGGCATTCGGTGATTACCCAATATCTAAATATCCGAGGCCCGCTTATAAACTTCTCTATATTTTACTTCTTAGTGGAAGTTAAAATTGTACTGCAATACAAAATTCCTTGTCTACAGGAGGTCGAAATATTTCAAAATACAACATAGCACGTCGCGTAAAATGCGAATTCCCTAAATAAAAAACAATACTACTACAGATACACTTATTTTATATGAGACTTGTTATTCGTGCCGACAAAAGAAAACGTTTAAATACGTCGAAATAGGTTAATTTAGTTTGTAATCTCATAAACAATAAATAAATTAATTGTATGCGTTATTTTGTTAAAAAAAAGAACATAAAAAAATACATTCGTCCGTACACGTACATTTTTCACTTCTCAGTATTGATACCATGGAGTATAAAAATATGGAATATTAGATCCCGACTTGAAACCGACAATTGTGGACTCCAACCATTCGATAACTTCTAACTCCGCCACGCCTAGAGCTTCGAACGCATTTTGTGTTTGCTTCTAAGCGAACACGTTTTTGTGAACGTTTGCCTCAGTTTGTTTATATTCGTATCTTGTAAACTGTAGGTGATCGTTGTGCTTCCTTTTAAGTCGATTCCTTTAAGAAAATAATATAAGCCGTCTAGTGAGTCGAGAATTACGTTGAATTGTACACATAAATAACAAAATTCACACCAAATGTGAATTAA
Organism: Laupala kohalensis; assembly: GCA_002313205.1. Lineage (NCBI taxonomy): Eukaryota > Metazoa > Arthropoda > Insecta > Orthoptera > Trigonidiidae > Laupala > Laupala kohalensis. The sequence goes on from NNCF01129684.1 coordinate 17,124, forward strand.
GAACCGAAAGCGTGTGATGTTACCTCATTTGTTGTTGTAAAGAAATTAACTTTGGAGTCAGTATTTTGTCTCCAACAGCTCGTACATGAGGGGACATAGAAAATAGGTTGTTTTTCATTCCTTCCAAGTTTTTAGTTTGTTGTCCTCCACGTGGTCACAACGTAGTTTTTAACTGCTTTTTTGACAAATTTGTTTATTTAAGTAAAAATAATTATAAATACTTAATTTGTCGTCACTTGCCTAATATTTAATAAATAAATAAATTTATTGTCAAAAACAGTACAAACTGCGTATGACCACGTGGAGGAAAAAAAACTAATTTACTCTCCGGAAGCAAGCAAGGGACCATCCCATCAATTCCGATCAAGGGCCCTAAGGCAGAGGCGGATTCAAAAATTTCAGCAAAAGTTCCTAGATAAGATAAAAAGTTGGCTGCGAGTTATAATACTAATAGAATGTCAATATGTACTATGTCAATATTGAATAATACAAGTAGCTATTCAATTTTTCAGTCAGGAACCGAATTAAAATGTTTTAAAAATAATTCAATCCTCCCTGATTGTAAGTTGCTAAAAAGAAACGAATTTTGGAGCGAGTATTTTGTCTCCTAATTTCTTACACGACTGCACATTGCACTTTGGCAACTCGAGATGATTCAAATAACGAGGGCATAGAAGCACGGCATCTCAATACGAAAGACCTTCGAACGTATTATTTGCAGGCGATCTCTAGTAAACAGGAACCACGTACTCCTGGTAGTCCATTTTTTCAGAGCACAAACTCCATATACTAATACTCCATGATTGATACCAAAACCACGAGGACAACCAACAAATGTTCAACTGTGAAGTTCTTTCGTATATCCCAAAAGGTTATTTAAAGCAAAAAAGTGCAAGAAAATTGGTATATAGCTTCGGAATATAATTAACAGTTGAATATCTCGTGCTTTCACTGTTTAACGTGTATAGAAAATTTGCGATACATTTGTTTTAGGGAATAATTTTTCTAGCAAAGATTTTATAAAGGCTCTCTGTAAACGTCCGAAGGTAATGGATTGTAAGGTTTAAACAGTCACTTTCTTATCCATTTAACTGTTTCGAGTGTGTCTTAAATGGACGATTAACGTGTTTCATTATCATCCGGATCAAAATCTTGACATTTCCTTGTACACGTATCAACTGGCTCCCTTCTCTCTCGACCTTAAGTAGTAGAGTTAAGTCTAGTAGGTTTATATATGAACCCAAAAATGGAAATACTTCTGACGCAAACATTTTGCAGTTCACATGCATGATTTAAACCAGTCCTGGAAACGTATGTCAATTGGAAATATCAAAGGTGCAGAAGTCATACGAAACACCTTCGAACAACGAGATGGACATTACTATAATGAAGCTTTGAAATTGCTTGACAGGTTAGAAACGAAAGGTGAGTTTACAGGATTGCACTGAGCTTCCAAGAAATTCCAATAGAAAATCAATTATTAGTATTCGCTTTCCTTGACCTCTCTCCAATATTAACAATATTTGAGTATGGCATTACTTCCACTTACTTGTGCCATGCTCCTTCCTTTCTTTTTTCTGACCTCCCTTGGTCACCTCTTGTTCTTTTCGATCCCGACGCTATTAGGGCTAGGGTATCTTTCATTTTCCTCCTCTTCTTGTTTTTTTAAAAATGTTTTTTAGTAAAGTTTTAGTAAAGTTTTAGGAATTTGTGTTTAGAGTTGTAATGCAGGAGGGTTTTTAGTAGGTATGGTTGAGTCTTTCGGCGAGTCCCACACGCGGGGAGAGTCATGTTGGCTCTCCCTAGTGCGTAACTGCATTTTCCCTACCTGTACAAGTTTTAAGGGCTCTAATGACCTCGCTGTTGACGAGCCCTAAAGCCCCACCAAAAAAAAAAAAAAAAAATTTGAGATATAGTCTTGCGTTTAGGCCAACAAATAAAACTATTACTATTTAAAACATCCCACCTTCATTTCAGCCTTCACCAAACTATAACATGTGTTGTTCATGCAACATAATTTAAAATATCCGATTCTGTTTCCATGACTTCACTTTCGTTAAGTTTTGAATCGTGTGTGAATAGTTCTTGAATCCATAGTGATATCTATTCAAAATGTCATATTCAGTTGCCAAACCAATTGGGAAACAAACTACGCGAGATAATAAAAAAAGGTACTTAATAGTAGTACAAGAAGTTAAATGGATAACCAGGAAAATGAAGAAAGAAGGTTGACAAAATATTCGTATAGAATAAACACAACGATAATTTATGGCTATTTTCATCATCTTTATAAAAATAATTAGCAATTTTCGTAATCGCTTTCTTTCGTTCACGCATGCTGGAGGTTTCACGTTTATCTGTGTCTCAAATGTCTTTTTTACATAGTAATAAATTATCCAATTTCATTTAAAAAACTATTTCCGGGAAACATATACGTACATACAGATATAACAAGTTATTTCATGCTCATGTACCATTTTTTTCTTATTCCAACACCATCACCCTAGCTATCAGAACTGAGTGATTCACATGGAACGTTGCTCATGAGGAAAAGTAAGCATATTTTGGAGAGTTTTCGTGCGTATTGACATAATATTAAGTGTTCTACTGAAGAAGAAAAAAATGGACTTAATATACATTGTTTGATACATGAATTACTAAAATTGAGTACTATTGCCATTCGGTTCAAAAAGTAACTGGAATATTACTAATTTCTTTACGAATTAAGAACGACATTGCGTTTTAGAATGTTGGAAACAACCTTGACGTCGCTTTCGCAATTTTAGTCATTAGCGGCCATAACTTAACTGCTTTAGAGCACTGCCGTATCGCTCTTCACTTTCATCTACCCATTTCTTTTTCTTTCCACGTTTAAAAAACCATCTGAATTTTTTGAAGAACGGTGGTTCAGTTGTACTGCAGAAGTGACAAGAGCGCTGGTTTTACTAAGTTGTATTGTTGTGTCAGGGAACAATTTTGAAAGGAATGCTGTAGTAGTATAAGTTAAAATGTTTCACATTATTATAAATTTCTGAGTAATTTTTTAATCAAATAGGTATTACACATTCATAAAACAAAATTAAGTCTAATATCATTACAATATTAATTAGAAATACAAAACACTCTACAGCAATTAGCTCACAATGATTTATTCGCGAATTATGGATACACAAACAATATCCTTTCATTGTAATTTATTCATTTCCTTTAATCTTTGACGATACAATTTCTTTTATTGTAGAAGATTTTTGTGTTATTAACATTTGGGTAAAGTAGTGGAAATAATTTTCCACCTTTCTCAGCTTCTCTATATCTGACATTTTGTTTACTGAGCGCTCTGGTTGAGCAATATGTATATCTTCTCTCTTTTCCGTAACTACCAACGTTTTTATGATGACCTTTCACGACCCGTTTGTTGTGGGTATGATAAAAGTTGGCGTAACATTTACGTGTTTTAAACAGTAGTAAACCTACACGCAAGAATGAATCCCATTTACTGTTAAAATTACGTTATTCTGTAATTCTAAATGTAAAATAAAAATAAAAACGTAAGTTTACTTTGAAGAAGTTACCGTGAAGTTTTTTCGGTTCTCGGAAGAGCCAGAACAGTTAACTGGAAGTTACGGGTATATACACTATTCTGTTCACACCTTTGTTAAAAAGATGTTTTTTTTAACCTTACGGAACGATTTGATGAAGAGGTATAAACTTCAAAAGTATGTTGTTTGTAGTTTCAATGGTACGCACAAGAGCTGGAAGTGAAAATGGAACGTGGTTAGATCGGCGCGGAACAGTTCATAAATCAAGTTGCGGACCATTTACTCCTCTTTATGATAGCCAGACTGAGAAATCTTCCAACAGAATAACTTAATTCGCATCGTACACGCGTGACACAACTGCTCAAATGAGTACTTTGCTAGTTAGTATAGGAACTCCCATGCTCGCCGGACTGAGCACTTATGGGGCATTTACGAACGATTCTCAATTCTTGCAATTCACACTCCTTAATGATGTGTAACGTATATCAAGCTGGTTTATTGAACGAGGGTGGTTTTAGGAAGGGGGAGGGACGCACGGGGGTCATTCGGCTTGACTGATTTCTGATTTGAGAGCTGTGATATACAAAGCTCGTAGATTACGTTGTGTGTTTGACCTCTGTGTGGTTTGCACTGTGCATTCTAGAGAGGGCGTCATCTTATTTCTCACCATTATGATTTGGACAACCTGCTCCTTCTGAAGATATATCCATTAGCTGCGTGAATGTCATGCAGGGTCTAGTTGTATTAGGGTCTGAACATGATATGGCCTAATATACCTTACGTTTATAATACTTCAATAAATAATGCTGTTCGAATGCGTGTTTCAGTTCATAAAACTATGCACGTCTGATTTATATATACTCGCACATCACTGTAACGCTACGGTATACAGAACGTGATCAAACAAATCGTAATTTACTAGTTGGTTAAATTATTCAAAAATTTCGTCTAAGGCCAGCTCTCATCGTTTGTAAAGAACATATCTTACGTGCGTAACCAACTAAACACAATCATGAAAATGTGAGAACTATTTATAGTGGATGACCAGAATTTTGCGTTAGTCAAATATTTATTATACAGAAATTAACTATTAGAACCATGGAATTTTTCACCACCAATAATATTACGCGAGGTTTTTATAGCGCCATAAAGGGGAGATTGACATTTCTTCAAATAGTGCTTCAATAATTTTTTATTTGTCTACTATACAGTTCCAATTCAACACGTCATCCATTAATCTGTTAAAAAGGTAATGAACAACCATTAATAGAGACTAAGAGTGAATTGTCATAAACTAGCAGTGAACAGATCCCTAATTATCCCTGGACTAGCTTTAGTCAATTTATGTTTCAGAGGACGAATCTTATAATTAAGAGACCTAAGAATAATGAAATAAAATCAAATTTACAATGTAATTTAATGGAATTATTCGAAAATTGTGTTTACTGAAAAAATATTTCCAAAAATACTTGAGCTACTCTGCTCTTTCTCTACTTTCGAAATTTTCTGTGATAACTGAATTTCTGTTTTAGAATTTGTATTAAGAAGATACAATGAAGATCGTTTCGAGAAATCGAACAACTTTTCTCCGGTGGAGAATCGCACAGATGTTGACGAGCCTGAACCTCTCTCAGTTCTAATGTCATCGTATGAAAAAGAATCTCTCTCCTCGAGTGCTGACGAGGTAATTAGAAAGAGTCTGTACTTTATGAATGAAGAACCAGACGAAGATATGGCGCTAAAAGGGTCTAGACTTTCATTAAAGGAGGCCGTGGATAGTTACATGAGGAATAATTCGCAAAGGTCAGCAAAACGAGATGAATCTGAGAACGAAAACAATGGTCCTTCATGTGAACTGATTGTATCGGATTGAAACTTTTTTTGTTATTCATCACTGATGATTTTTCATATAAAGTGTGCTGTGCACTCCTTTGTTAGAAAATATAGTGGCAATAAAGAGCACTGAGAAATCTAATAGTGTTGAATTATTGCATTACAGTTTCTTTTTTACTCGACGTGGATGGTATCTCACGTTTATGTAGTTCCTGAAATGCACGGAGTGGATTTTGGAAGAAAGACGGTTTTTGCATAGATGCAAACTTTCACAGCTATCATTGTCAAAAACGGGAAGAAGTGAACACATTCGTTGCTTCACATACAATCAAGTGAAAATATCAGCCATAGCTGAAAATGCCAATATGTGTGAAATAACGATCAATTTCGATGACCTAGAAATCTTATCCAGAATTCGAAGTTACCAAACAAGACTTGACATGGAAACGATAGAAATTCATCGAACGACACCTTAAAAATCATAACCGAAAGGAAGATACTCATGCCGTAAATACAATTCGGTACCCAGTATTAAAGAATCTAACAAAACTGTTTTCCTCGCCCTCCCCCATCATTCCCCTTCTTGTCACGTCATTGTTCTACTATTGGTTCCCCCGCCTACCGACCGATTCCCAATGAAAGAAGACTACCTCCGTCGTTTCAAATGCCCGTTCTGAGACCTAAGACGATGTAACATCTGGACCTGTTCAGTTTATAGATTTTTGAAATATGAACATTTTCAAGCATTTTGCTAGCCGGAAATTCCTAAGGAGATTAAGCAGCTAAATAAGGAAAAATACCGCGACTAAGACTTCCCGTTTATTGTGTAGAGGCTGAACAGTTCCCATCTACTTCTGAAAACTGAGATGAACGCCCTCAGAAGAAAAGCGAGTGTGGAGGGAATATTCCAGTGGTCGCCAAAAATAATGGTCAGCCAAAAGGGACGCAGTATTCTCAGAAGCTGAGGGGTGACCAAGCTGATGTAGAGTGCTCAGTACAGTAGCGAGGGTGTAGTGACGTGACCTCCGCTTCTGTGTATATATTGGGAGGATAGCAGATCCTAAGTGACTTTCAGACTAGAGACTCTGCGGAGGGCATGGGAGTACCCAGGTTATTTGAGATATGACTTGGTTAGTTTTGGTCGTCAGACCACTGAGAATTGCTGCGGTAATTCTATTACATTGCTATTAGGCGCGAATGACGTAACTTGGAACAGTTAGTTATTTCGGGATAGCAACTTGGAAACTTTTGAGATTCGGATAATCTGGGTAGATTTCCGAGTTAATTCATAACACCAGTATCTATATCTGTGTGTAATTGTTGCTTTCAGATAGCAATAACTCTGTAATAACAAATTCAAACTTGTATTTATGATTTGAGAGTTTATCTACATTTGTAAATATTCAGATCTCTATTTAATTTGAATTAAATATTTTATTGTTATTACACGTGTGTTTGATTGCTTGGGGAAACCAAGCTGGTGGCAGCGAACTCTACCATAAAGGTTGTGATTTATGGTTGAATTCCGCTTCTACCCAAAAATACGCACATCGCATCTGGGCTTGCGGTGTGCCGTAACAGACGACAGCTCAGGATGTTGGCTGCAATTGTCGACAAAACGTTCTTTATTTTAAATGCGACGACGCTCGTTAAAACCCCCAAAACGTGTTCGTTATTGAATCATAGTTTTTTTTGTCATTTGTTTCATCATAGATCATCCAACCCCCTCGTGTACAACAAAGTCATTACAGTGTCTCTTCGTCATATTTTCTGCGATACCTATACGTTATGTACTCGAGCGATGTTTTTATAATATTGTTAAGAAGTTACACTATTTAATTGGCCAAAATTAATTTTGAATTAAAAGAAACATTCACCCGCTTTTGTTACCAAAAGCAAAAGTGGCGCTTTATGCAGATTGGTGTATCATTTTAATATCCCATACAGGTATATCGAAAGTATTGTGATCACAAACGTGTTACATTTTGTCGGGAATATCCGTTTTGGGGATCATTCATATCGAAAAGGCGATTTTATTACAGCGACCACTGGTCTATCCGCCCTAACGCAGCAGGGTTATTTCAATGTATTTGTGTGAAGGGAGGATGCAGTTGCCTCCAAACAATTTTGAACTTTAAAAGCATGCAGTTTTGTACCTACCAATTAGTTTTTTACTTAATGGGTGGGTTGAGATACACTTAATTGTCTTGGTCAAGATAAACTATACAAAATTACTAAAAATTACTACTGCATCGAAACAGAAGAAATTATTTTACGAGCACCTTTCGTGATGGATTACGTATTAAAGAAAATTGTATAAAAATAATTGTTCACATTCAATTTCGCTACATATCTCTAAAGTAGTGAATAAACCTTGTATTTTGATAATACCAAACAATCACAAAATCTGGAAAATACTTTTGGACTTCGCGCTTGAAATCTCTCCCCACCCCCCTCCGTATTGAAAATTTGAAATGACGCCCCTGGAGCTCAACAATGTTGACTGAACGGTTGTGTTAATTTCACAGATGTATCGTATGTGCTCAAGAAAATATTTCATATTCTTTTAGGCTGCTACGTATTCAGAAGAATGTTCGTATTGTCATAGAATTTGAAGGACAATATATTTTTCTTTTAATTCCAGAAGACTTCAAGTTTTTAAATGAGAACGAGGGGGTTAGCCAACTAAATATATTTTGCGAAAGTGTGAAATCGATTTTTAAACCTAAATGTTGAATTTACGGAACAAAATACATTGCACTTTTGGTAATGATATATTGAGAGATACCATCACTTCCGGCCAATACTAGTTTCTCACTTCTGTAATCGTTCACGGATATCACGTACAAGGATGAAGATTGCTACTCTGGTAAAGCGTATTGTGTATCCTATCCTGAGAGTTCGTGATACTTCTCTTCGGCTGTTTGCAAGATTTTTTTTTCTTTCAGAAATGCTCGAAATGGACGCAAAATGTGGCCCAACGTTCGTTCCTTCAATAAAAAAAAACTTCGATGGCTGTGCACACGAGTCGAGCGCGATTTCTTGAGTCGTTACGACCCAGATAAAGNACACGAGTCGAGCGCGATTTCTTGAGTCGTTACGACCCAGATAAAGAGGAGAGCATAAACGTGCCTGAAGAGGAGGCAAAAACTCAGTTTAAATCTATCGGCGCTCGAGGGCGCGATGATTACAAGCGGCAGCGGCAGACAAGTGCGTGAGGGCGATAACGCTCAGTCATTTGTCCACGTCAGGAACGCCCTCGCGGAACACGCGAATGCGGGCGGGCGGGCGGGCTGGCTCTCTTCGGTGGCGTTCGTCGTCGCCTACCAAAAGACGATCGACCACCGCTAGAGGCGGAATGCTCCCGCGTACCGCCGCAGTCGCTTCGCTGTCTTCTTGAGCACGCGGTTGGGACGATGGTGAGAGAGTGAGGGGATTGTGGGTTTGGACAGAATCTCATCACTTGCGGCGGGTTATCCGTTACATCCCCGAGGGCTTGAACATGTTCTTCCTCCACGATTCATAGAACCACGAGGAGCAACTTTCGATCATGAGATGCACCTCGGTAACAAATGAAGCATTATAATGGATGCACAAAATTTTGTTTAACGCTTGGCGTAGTCGTCGTTGTTCAAAGTCATTCTGAGTTTAATTCCCGGTGGGGTCAGAATTTTTTTTCAGTTTTTCACATTTATGTCCCAGTTCATATAGATGTGACTACTGATATAGCAGATCTTCCTCCTCCTAGTATCACTGACACTATTAGTAACTACTTCTATTAACCCCTCCATGTGGGCCATGTTACTGATAAGCTCAGCTAACCGGTCCATCTACTAACCATAACCTAACACCCAACACCTACGTCCTATCACTCCATGTAGACATGCTTCAATATCACGCTACATTGCCCATTTACAAATACTACAAATAATCCAACCATGCTAAAGAAAAGACACTAATTCTCTTCTAAACAATCAATAACTTAAATTATGAGCTAGTATTTATTTCCCTTTGCCCTAGAGTGTTGGAAGTGGATGATGAAACGTGACTGGGAAATCCTAATGCTCCTTTCCGAGGTGGATGATTTATAAATCACGTGAAGGATGAATGACGATGAGTAAATGATGTGGTGGGTTGAAAGGCAGGGGAAATGGGAGTACCCGGTGAAAACTTGGCACTAACCCGCTTCGCTCACAATTACAAATTCTACTTGGATCAAAATAATAATGAAATACCATTATAATTATAATAATTAAAAATTTCTCAAGCATGTGATTTCATTAGCAATATATTGGAAATTCAGAAAAATCGGAAGAGTGCACGTAGTTATTTCGAAACCATAAGGCATTCACTTGACTCCACGTTTACTCAAAGGTCCACGCATACTTCTTTAAAAAAGTACAGGTTAGGCGTGTCAAATCGGCCTGACCATCAAATTGTCACAAAATATGAGATGAGAAATTGAGAAATAGTAAGGACATCTCTGAAGAGGGGTAGTGTAAAACAAACGAAGAATAAATTTCGCTATAGTGATACTCTCCAATTAATATATTACTTGTACAAACCAATGTTATCAAATGAATATTTTACTGAACCTAGGTATCAAAATAGCAAGTCTCATGTCGAATCATAACAGAAAGGAAAAGTTTGTGATACAGGACGAACTTTAAGGTGGAAAGAAAAAGTGCTGTCTTTGAAGGGTGTACCTTGAAACTTCACGGAACTTACTCGTTTTACTTCGGCGTATAGTGACATCACGATAGTTGCCGTATCGTGACATCAATCGACTTTATGTCTATAAACTAGGAATGAAGAACGTTTAGGTAACAAAGAATTTTTGAAAAATAATCGAATTTAATGAAAGATGTAATTACGTAAGAGTATTGAACGTAGTTTACAGTTTTCTTCAACCAATTACGCTCAAAGCTTTCTCAAAGAATCGTTTATAATAAATTAATTAATAACTGTTGGTTATNTAATAATTGTTGGTTATTTATAAAACATTGTTTCGTTATTTAACAAATTTTAATAATTGAAAATTTAGGAATAATCCTCCTAAGAAATAACTTTCTTGCATTTTAGGAAAAATACAAAAAAATATGAATTATCACTTCATTAAAAATTAATTCCATAAATGTATCTTATAAACGGTCATAAATAAATACTACATATTCTAGATACGATAACGTTAAATGATGAATAATGGCGGTCTTTCAATCTCAGCGTGGAGGTAGGACTATATGCAAAGAGAAACGAAAAGGAGATTAATATCAAATTAATGAATTATACGAATTTCATTGTATTGAAGATTACTACATTCATATCACTCTCTATTTTCTGCTTAAACGTTTTATTTTGATTTATCTTAGTTTTTCTCTCAATACACAAAATATGAAGTATAGGGATAGTAAAGTATTTTAACAAATCATTTAAATATTATAAAACACTTCAAACATTTGATAAAACAGTACACTAATTATTTTATATAGTAGTATATCTTTGGAAAATATGCTAATTACTTGTATTATAGTCAAACATGGAATGCCAAACATAACAAAATGTAAAAATGGACTCGCTCAACGAGCAATGAATAGCCGTACTACTATACCAACACCCAAATTCTTACAAGCTAACACCTGACACACGCGTTCTACACAATAGTACCGAGAACAATGCGAAGCGATTTTTTCAAAATTTCATTTGTTTTTTAAAATTATTTTTCAAAAATTTATAAAATTAGTCGTATTTTCCATCTTCATATATAATTAATTACAAAATTAGAACAGACATATTTACTTTAAAACCCAAATAAATAAAATAACCTACAAAGTTTATTTATTATATTTACTTGTGTTTTAAAGTAAATACATGCATGCTCTTAAAAAATAAGGTCGTTTTATTTGTTTTAAAAATATTGGTAGAAATATTCGCGGAGCCCCTTGTTCTCCATCCTGTTTGAGTGTCCTCTTATTACTTGAGAACCAGTAATCCGATTTAGTGATAGATTTTAATTCATAGACATGTTCTCTGGAAAAGTTTGTGTATATTTTGTTACGTTAGAACACACAAATAATTGGCAATGATAAATCAAGTCGGAAAAATATATCTTCTGAGAAATTAATCTCCTTCAAATTAAATACGTTCTTTGTTTTGAGAATTTAGCAAACATAAAAACTCTCTTTAAATTGGAAAATTTGAACGAAAAGTTTATATATTACAAGCGTGTAAGTGAACTTGCACCGCAGAGCATCTCTAGGTGTCGTGTCTTTTCTCGGGAGTACGATTTCGGAGAGTTCGACCGGCTAGGTGACTGGCGGTAACGCAAACATTTAATTATTTTCAAAAAAATATCACAACCAAACACCTCAGTATTGAAGGTTCTGCTAACAGTGTTCCACCATTATAAATTTATTGACCAGTAAGCGATAATTTAATAATTTGGGAATAAACATTTTCTCATAAAGAGTACTATCTAAATTTTCAAGATATTTTGCCAAAAATTCTCCATAGATCTTTCTTTTATATGTACTATTTTGAATCAGTTTTTAACTATTATAACAGTTGAATGGAAATAAACAACCCTTAGATAAAGGCAGAAATAGAACTCCAAGTATATGTTGCGTACGAGCTTTGGGAGCTGAGGCGGATGGCGCAGCTGACAGCAACCTTGAGGTCATATCTCCAGCCCCCGGGTTCGAGACCCATTTCGTTGCAATTTTCACCTTGCCGTTGAAGATGCTAAGTCGCCTCTACGAGTAGGTATTCGAAGTTGCATGTTAGAAATGGAGCATTATTTGAAAGAAAGAACCTTAGATGCACTAAATTCTTGAACTCTTTGCGTAGGTTCCATTTTTGTCAACGTAGGTTTGATAGAACATTAAGGTCTACAATAGGTAGAAACCTAAAGATCGGAGTGGAATCATTATCGTTTGGTGAATACTTCAGATTTTGAAAGTATATTCATGTACTCACTGCACTGTGGTGAATACAGAAACTATCTTGAAAAATAATTTTAGACTAGGTATATTCGCCTGAGTTCAACAAAAACATTCATGCGAAAGGGGGGTGGGTTGCTAGTAACTAATATAGATTCATATCGCTTTTCTACTAATAGGTACGTATTATACATGCAATCGAGTTATCACTCACGCTGGTTAGGGTGCGCAAGCTATCCTTAAAAAGCTATTAGAATGATATGTGTATATTGTGTTTTAGTGTTGCTCGGTCATTTTATTTTTTCAGTCACCTTAATTAAATATGAGAATTGGTGTTAGGGTTTTTGGAGTGCAAGTCCATTATAAATAAAAACGTCATTGAATTACTGAAACAAATATCTCATTCTGATCGGTTAGAATACTGATGACACGCGTATCACATTCTGATGCAAATGTAGCTCCTGTCGGCGAACGGCATCGCTTTGACAGTCGTGACGGAACTGAACAAAACATATGCATCTGGAATCTGTCGAATAGAGTTGAAAGATTGATCAGTCGCTTCGAGCACCTATTTAAAATGCGCATTCAACATGTGGGACGTTGACAGACTAATCCTATATGTAAGAGTTATTGTGTTGAATTTATGGCTTGTGTGAAAACATTTTTCAACGACAGAATAATAGTATTTTCTTGATTATATTATTTTGTCGCAGGAACAAAGAAATGTTTAAACGTAAGTAATCATCGGTTATAAAAATCATATTGGCTGAGAATAGTTATAGCAATGTCATTATCATAAATGCAATCATAGGTCAAATATCGTGTGATCATTTAGTATTCTGAAATAAAATTCAACTGGCATCATTTATTAATGTGAACAACCCTTCGGCTACCGTTGGGAAATGTAGATTCTATCATTGAATTTATGTTTTTGTCTATCATCATTTACTTGTTTAAAGGATTTTCTTCATAATTCTAAAGTTAAAGTTGACGTGTAGCAGCAACGTGTGACGTTAAAGCTGATTGAATTTGAATGTGACACCACAGTAACCGAAGTTACTGATTAGAATTACATGCTACTGGTCAAAAGATGAACTGATCATGTTTATTATATGTAAAGCATCTACTCTGAATTATTGTTTACATGTGATACTTTTTTTTCAACTTCATAAAACACAGGCTACAGAATTTCATTTCACTAATAGCGACAAGAATGAAATAGTTTTCCTTGGTGCATTTGCTATCGTTTCAGTCGGTCCATAAAGAGAAGTAATTGCAGAAAGTAACAGGCCAATAAAAAAAACAGCAAAGGGAAACTCACTGTTTAAAGTTTTGATGATAAAACAAAAACTGAATTCATAATAAGACAATAGACATTAACATTTATCACCCTTTGGCAACTATATACGACGATAGAGATACAGAAAGTCCCTTTTGATTTTCTGCATTGAAGAGGATGGTGCAATCTACGCATGAGCCGTACGTATATTCCTAACTTACAAATATCGCCTGCTAACCCTTAACCTGCCAACACAATCACTCAGCTGACTTTATCCAGATGTCACGAAGCGTCTATTGGGCCACTGGGAAATGGGTCATTATCATTTCCGGGGCCTCGGATGCGAGTTCTGAACATAGGTTCACCGTAAAATATTCCACAAAGCAGTCAAATGTCACGACTAGTAGGTGAGCGCCCAGTAGAAATACCACAGACAGACGGGTCCGCGGCATGCAATGCATCTTTCCAACTCAATACTTCCTTATGCTATGAATCGAATGTTTTTGGCTAACATAGGAGGTCAGCTCATTTCCGGAGGTCAGCTGACGAACATTCTCGTGGGACGGTATCTATACTGTACCGTACCCTTAATTTGGTTTCAAATTCACGAATTAATTACGTCAGTATAATTCGAAAAATATAAAAGCACAGAGTAGATTGTACTGAGCAATTGGAATCAAACATTCCGAGTTCGCTGTATCTCAATACCTTGACTGATATCTCAATTTTAAATAATCATATTTAATTGCTTAATTGGGATAATGTATTTTTATTCAGTGTCATGAAGGATCGAATATAGTGTGTATATTGTATATGTGAACGAAAACTAATATCATTTAGCCATCTCTAAAGTGGGTTTAGTTCCTCGAATTCTCGTACCGTAAATTTCAATACAATATTATGTGTCGTAAGGTAACCTTAAGATCTAGAGGAGGAAAATTCGCATTCTAAGGTGTTAATAATGTCTTTCGACCCAATATTAGAATCTAAACATCGGTAATCAGTCTAATTTTTTTCTTCATTGTCTAATTGTATGAAATATAAAAATACTGGTTCAAAGTTAGCATTAGTAAGATTAGGAACCTGTACGTACATATAGTAAAACAACTCGTGGGCAGTAAAATACTTGCTGTTTTAAAAATGTCCTAAATTTAAAAAATGAAATTTTTGTATCCTCAAGAAAGTAATAATGATATAATTAGATTTTATTTGCTTCATAATTTTCATTCTTCTCTTCCATATTTTACCTTCAAAACCCACAAGCAAAATACCAATCTCATCTTTTTTATGAACTTAACCCTTATCTACACTAATACACCCTCTCGCATTTCTACGCTTTATTACATCACAAAAACAAAGTTGTTATATAATTTTTGGTTTCAAAGATATTCTTTAACGTTCGCGTCGCGAACACTTTATATATGTGTTTTTTTAAGACGCGAATACAACTGGTAAAACGCAACATTTGTAAGTGTTCGGAAATATTTTTATTACTATTTCGAAACGTAAAAGTATGATTTCCCTCAGTACATACATATACTAACCGGTAGTACAT
Organism: Laupala kohalensis; assembly: GCA_002313205.1. Taxonomy (NCBI): domain Eukaryota; kingdom Metazoa; phylum Arthropoda; class Insecta; order Orthoptera; family Trigonidiidae; genus Laupala; species Laupala kohalensis. The sequence goes on from NNCF01129684.1 coordinate 32,265, forward strand.
TTGTCACAATTTAAGATAGATGGTTCTGATTAGTCTTGGAAAACGTGGTCACCTCTCAACACTACAACACAAAACTCGGCAACACCAAAAATATACTTTTGATGTTTTGGAAACTAATGATATTCGTATTATGTAGTTAATGGAGATCTAATGTTTTAAATAATGAACTAAGAAAATATATTCAGGTATCCGATCACGACCCCATGGACTACTTTAGGCCTATTTCAGGAAAAATAGATAAATATTTTGGTTCTGCACGTATATGTAAAAGTGCAATTTTTTAAAAGTTTTTTCTCCCGTATCTTTCAATAAGGCTAAATATTTTATGGATTTGTTGTCCACCAGCTTCAATTAAATAGGATTTTGATATTTCGTGAGTTCATTATTGAAGTCAACACGACTAAACACTCTCAATGTACATTTACTCAAAACAATAACATTCAGATTATCTAAATGAAAACGTATTTAATTATTTAAATATTGACGACTCTTCTTCAATGATGGCAGATAATGTAGAAATGGTGAATGTGGAAAACACTGATTTTCCGAATCTTGTACATTTTAGTCGTTCCCAAAATATGCACTAAGCGCACTGGCTCGACAATTAAAAAGTTTTCAGTTTAGAAGTAAAGTACATTTTACAATAAAAAAGATGTAATTTTTATATCTGCATGTCTTTGCGTTCACAGTTTCATATAAATAGTTATACTGTTACGCAATCTAGTTAAATCTCTAATGACAATTTAACCATACTGTACAATAAACGTTTTGTGTCGGGGCAAGAAGTGATCTGTAGATCCAAGGAGTTACGGATCTGAAAATTGTGGAAACCGCTCGAAGATACCATTAGTTCCAGTGTTATAGCAAATAAATTATTGCCAATTGCTGTTATTACTTTTAGATACATGCATTTAACTGCATCAATCAATAAAATGTGAAAAGTGAAAGTAAATATTCTTGGCAGTTAAAAGCTATTATCTAGAAAACTTTGCACTTCTTTTTTTGCTGAAAGATGATAATGTTTTCATTATAGTATCGTATCTTCAGTTCTCCAAAGTTAAAGTGCAGTGAAGTATATATTTGCCCCGAAGATATACACCACGTTTACTAGGGTTGGTTCTCGCCTTCCCTAGCTATCGATTAACAACTGGCTGCGTTGAAAAACCTTAACGTCATTTTCAAGTAACGTCAAATTTCATTACTGTAACTAGTAATTTTAAGTCTCTAAACTTATGTTTTGAACCAATTTTTGATGTTTAAATATATATATTAGTGTGACGCAGATTTACATTCATTATTTCCTGGTAAATATACTTTTGACAAAATAAAGTTTAGAGTTTTTTTTTTTTTTTTGGGGGGTGGTGTATTAAAGATATTTGAAGAAGTTAAAGTGCATTTTGACGGAAAAAAATATTTAAAAACATGTCTATCATTATTTATAACTGTTAACGCAGAGTATTGAAGTAAAAATCATTATATGTTATCGTCAAGACAAAAATATATCTTTGCAGTTTACGAGAAGAAGAACTTAAGAGTTACAACTACCGGGAGATCAAAGTATCTAATAACGATCCGTTCTTCAATTACTCTCCTATACCATACAATTAAACAGAAATTGATTGAAACCAACATTTTTCATCTTAGTGTTTGAATATTGGAACAAAGATAATGTATGAAGGGAATACCAAGTTCACTATGTCAATGATAGAAACAAGTTTTACGTTTAATTTAAAGGTGATATCAAATAATTGAATAAATTAGTCGTAGAATGAGCTTTCAATATGCGATATTTGGTTTAAAGAAGAATAATGGAAACTAGATTTGTTGCGTATCATACATCATAACAGTGCGCTCATTCATGTATCATTTGCTGTGGCCCGTTTTAATCTTCTCAAAAACTAATTAACAAGCCCAATTGACGCCACCAGGGGACTTGAGGAAAAGTACCAAATGGAATAGATTTGCTGATGATGAGAAATAAAATATATCGCAAGTCATGTATAACATAATTGAGCGTCATAGCCGGAATATTATTTACTAAATTATAAAATAATTTGTGACACAGATTATTTGATCATCGGTCCAAACGGTTCAATTCAAGAATAAATTATAAAAAATTCTCGCGAACTGACGTTAGTTCTCCATGTATACTTACGTGCACTTTGTAAGTCCGTACTTTACGATAATCTTCGGTAAGTCCGTACTTTACGTGACTAAAACTCAGCTCATAAGGACTTTCGTATATGTTTTGTATTCAGTAATGCTTTAAAGTACTTAAAGTATTTTAGCCAGATAAATGAACAGTTTCATTTTTACAAACAATGCAAATAATAAAATTTTTAAGTATGTGAGTACATTAACTCTTTTTCTTTTCACTTAGTATCCGTAAATCAATTTTTAGGTCTACCTACATGTGAGTTTACAAATATATTCAATGTGTGTAAACTTCATTTCACGTTCACTTCAATGGCACATTTCACATGACCACTACAAATGCGAGAAATCCATTGTGAACTTACCGACTACATTGAGGCGCACGCGTGCATTCCTCGTGGGCGATTTGCGGAAGTCAACACGACAGCGATACTCTCCGTCATCCGGGGCTCTGGCATCCTCCAGCGCTAGCGACGCTGGCTCCGTGATGGTTCGGAAGTAGCCTCGCTGCTGGAGCAAGTCTCGATCGCGCCAATGAGACGCCAGCTCCGAGTGCTTGCCTCGGATGTCGTAGCTGTGAACACGGAAATCAAACGTCAATCAAGCAATGATATTTGGGGAGTGGTGGCAAATACAACTTGATTAACTTATTTCGTTTTAAATGCTCAAGGATGTCAAAGAATTCAATGTCTAGAAAACGTTTACGAAGTGAAACATATAATAATAATAATAACTATTATTATTTTAAATTAATATGATAATAATAAAATTCATCAAAATAACGGACAAATACAAACTCTCTGAAGGTAAAATTTCATACTGTTAACTCCTCGTAACCGGTCTAGTCGGGACTGAGACCCTGCCCGGTTACCCGTCTGGTCACTTAATCCGAGATTCCTGTGAAGATATTGATTGCTCACTTAATGTCGCGTCACCCCGTTCATCTTTCCGGGAAACCCGTCAAACAATCTTTATTTAAGTCACTACCTTCCAGCTTTTATACGCTGAAAGAGAGAAAAATAACTGAGCCACGGGATAGGTCAGTTAAGAGTTGTTCTTCTGTAGTACAGCTACCAACCAGAGGTAATGTTGGAGTACAAAATATATACATTATATTCGTAATGAAGAAATTTCGATTGTCTTTTTATTTCTCAGTAAACAACTCCTTCACTGTACCATGTCTTAATAATAGACAATCATTACAACTGCAGAATTGTGAACCAATAATTCTGCAGTTGTAATAAATAAGACATATAGTACAGTGAAGGAGTTGTTTACTATATAAATTACATTCTGATCGAGCCACCTTCTCTGACAAATCAAACCATCGCCTTCGTCCTAATACAATGTTTATTGACCATAGTAATAAAACCACATGGGCTCTAATCACCTTGTTGTTGACGAGCCCTTAAAGCCCCACAAAAAAGATAATAAAACCACATTCGTCATAGACATTATCGAGCCAACACAAATAACATACAGCAGAAAAAACTCAAAATACACTCCCCGCTCTTAGGAAGTACAAAGAATTTGGAAGATGAAACCAGTTCATATAGTTCTAATAGTAATTTCTGCTACAGGAGTAATTCGAAAAAAACTCTACGTTCAAGTTTAGAAACATTGAATTTACCCAAGTACATCTACTTGTCACTTCAGAAAGTCATTATTATTGCTACATCCCTCATTGTTAGGAAGTTCTTAAGAAAAATGAGAAGGAATAGACGCTCGGCCCGTGTCATTGTATCAAGCAGAGCTTGCTGAGAAAGAAACAACCAACCAAATAATAATAACGTCAGAATCATTCACACGCACAAAACCCTACAAAGCAATAGACCTGACAGCACAATAGTAAACACAAATAAGTGTTCGATCCTTCTCATTGACACTGCACTAATCAAAAACCTGCCAGTCAGAAAATTATTCCAGTCAGAGAAATAACATGCATCAAATTGTGAAACGTATTTGGCGAGTCAAATCCGCTGTTGTACTTATTTCTGGAATAATTACGAGATTAAAAGAGAATATAATAAGAATATATACAATTTAGGAATGTTGACAGGACTATAGAATACTTAGTTTCGAAAGAAAAGAGAAAAAAAATGAGATTAAGAATATTTAGAATTTAACAGAGTTGATTTGAATAAAGAATATTTATTTTACGTATGTCACACGGGGCGTCGCCGGTAACAAGCCATGAATATAACTGAAAAGGATCGTTCAATTCCTATATTATTCTTTTGTCTGTATTATTCTTTTAACTGTCAAACAGCGAAAGACAACTTTTCTTGTGTGATATTTTGAAAACATTTCTGCACCAGCCATCAGATACGATTGCTAGCAATTCCGTTAATATATTTGTAAATACATTGTAAAATCTAAGGAATAAAAATATTTCTGTTCTATAAGAAATAATTGTTTAGATACTCTAAATAAATGTAAATATTAGTTATTCTAGAACTATTTTACCATCGCAGATTCTTAGTGTAAGTCCAAATTATTCCTACTCAATGGAAATAAAAGACAAAATCTAGCTTTGTTAGGAAAATGTAGTTTATCATCTTCCCACATCTATTGTATCAGTCATTTTAACAACAAAAACATGTGAATATACCCCCCAGGGGACTTACATCTAGTAAGTACGTGTTTGGCGAACACGGGGCCCCGAGCTGAGTCTGGCATTACTTCCACTTACTTGTGCCATGCTCCTTCCTTTCTCTTT
>NNCF01129684.1:37569-49137 GCA_002313205.1 Laupala kohalensis
TGCGCGTCCCCAGCGACCAGATGTTGCTCCTAAGGATGGGTGGCACATCCTCCCCCGCCTCCTCCGGGCCTTCGGTTTGTAAAGGATCATAAATTTTGATTGAAGCCAAAAGAGCCGCCGACAAACCGCACCCCTGGTTACTTTTCCAACCGTCCTCCGTTCAAATTTCTAACTCTTCGAAAATCTGAAATGCCGCAACAAAATGATAAAATTCTTCTTAATTAGAGAATTATTCAAATCTCACAATATATTAAGTTTATAAACCATGTTCAGTGATGAAGGGAAAAGACACACATAACTAATTTCATGTTGAATAGAAATTTTTCTATTCAAATAAACATTAACAAATTATTTTGGGGCAAGGATTATTGTCATTAATTTCACTATTAATACTAGCCAACAAAAACCCCTCGTAATTGCACGTCATTATTCAGGAACACATAAAAGTCTGGAAAACAACATAAATCTCAACTAAATAGCGTTAATTAAATTATAATACATATTCATTTAAAGTATACTACACATTAATTAATGATTGATAAGAAAACATTCTATAGACATTTATATAGAATGGATAAGAAGAGACTGACGAAAAATGATTTTTAAAATACTGGACAGTAGACCAAAAGTGTCGGACAAACGATTCAGGGAGGTGAGAAAGGATCTCAAACAGGTTGGAATAAATTCGGAAGACATCTCAAACCGAAAACATTTGAGGTCAGTGATTGTCAAATTCAAAAGATTCCATGACGTACCTATACGGAACAGTGGCTGGACCGAAGACAGACTTCCGGAGAAAGAATTTGAATATTTTGGGCAGCGAGGAAGGCTTCCAGTAATGAGAAATTGTTGCCTCACGTGGTCTTTAATGGCCAAAAACGAAAAGAAAAAACTTGCGCACAATAAATCCGAATATATATTTCAACAAATATTTTTGTATAAAAACCAAGAGATAATCATCTTCAGGTAAATATCCTGAAATATCTGAAGTTTTGGAGAAAGAAGGTAAAGTAGTTTGCTCTTTCATCTCCGTTCGTTACCTCCATCTTTTACTAGCATATCTTTTCCCGAGTGTGCGTCATGCATTAGCTCTGAGTGTAATCGCACTGCAAGGTAGAAAACGAAGTGAGAGAGAGATCCCCAGAGCCTTGAAGTGAATTTTAGAGTGAGAGGTGAGTATGTCTCCTCATATCGAGCGGAAAAGGGTAGACTCTCTGCATCTTCTGAGTCAATAAATCAAGCACACCCTCAAGCATTTCGTGAAAAGTTTGCCCGTTTTATCCTTGATCTTTCTCCGTAGTTTCATCAACGCCGAGTAATTAGGGGCATGTTATTTTGGAGATACATCAAGAAGTGAAGCCACTAACATGTAAACATACAACTGGAAAAGTTATATAAAAGAGGTTAAAGTTGTCGGTAATTACACGGTAATACCTCGACTTCCCAATAAATTACACAATTTCGTTCATTATCCGAAATGAAAGGTCGCTGAAACTTCATTTCCTACTCTTCTTTGGAAACATTTCCATTCTGTCTGATAATTCCACCGTATTTAAACATTACTTTAAAAAATAAACAAAAACTATGGAGGTATTTTCAATGATAAATCACACCTAGTTTGTAAGAGAATAGTTGCTAATTTCACTACCAATTAAAATAAATTTAAGGGTTATTTGTTCAAAAATTTTAAAACTAACACATTAGCAAAGCAGTGGGGAACGGTTAAAACTTTTGTTACAAAATTTACTTCTGATCTCTTCAAGCCCTATATTTTCTGCTCTGAAATGCTCTCATTATTATGATTTTATATATTATTTATCAACATTTGTAACAAGAAAAATTGCTTCAAGGTTCTTGACCAAACAACTTTTCATAATTTTCAGGTTTAAAATATAGAATTATTTAATAAAATATTCAGTATCCTGTAACACTTTTACAAAATTTATTTATTTTCTTGCGATTTATCTAATAATTGTAAGACGTTTCTGTATATGAAACAAAACTACATCTCCCTCACAAACATATTCATCCGCGTAGAAAAAATGAAACTTCTTTTTTTTACAATCAGGAAGATTCCTTCATCAATCTCGCTTGTTTTCTAGGATAACTGCTACAGTACTGTATATGAAGTATTAAAATTTAAATTATTATGATTTACTCAATTGTTATATATTAACATGTTATTTTATTTTTAAATATTGTTCAAATATTACGTGTTTCATGTTTAAGTATTTATTTTATTCTCTTATATTAATGTTTTAAATTTCTTTGATACAGTAGTTCCTTTTTCCAGACATTTACATAAAAATTAACAACTTTGACGTAACTGATATTTACAAAATCATTAAACAAGTATAACATACGTAGGTAAATAGCACATGTACTTCAAAGCTGTTTATTTTGACTTCACCCTATTCGTGATATGCAACATACTGAATTCCCTTTGAGATATTGTCGATCTGTCTTCAATCCAAAACAGACCTTTTTCAGTTTTTCCTCAAACATTTGTGTTGATCCTTAACTTATGTTTTAAAGTTTTATGATAGAGATGCATAGTTTAACATGGAAAGTAATGTACATTCATAGTAATAAGAGCGTTTTTCGATATTATTAGTGAGAGACCTATTTATGCTCGTTTTATCGTGTTTCAGAAATGTTAAGTTGTTTTTGTAATTTAACATTAACGATATGTAATGGGATATAAGATAACGATGTATTTAATTATATACCGGTGAGTTAAGAAATTTAAATAATTATCGTTTATCCAGTTTATGCTCTCCCTCATAGAACAAAACATGTATGATGTATCGAGAATTAAACATTAATTAACTTACTTGAATTAATTTGAAAAAAATGACTTCCTTCTAAATTGTGGAAGAGTACATCTCAAAATGTTATTTTTGTGTTTGATACAGTTTGTTACACCCATTTTCAGCGAACAACTTGAGTAGCAAAAAGTCATATAAGTTGCGTTCGCGTCTCCGACCGCATTTTCTGTGGCGTAGAATTATTGTACACTCTCAGTATAAACCATTGCGATAAATAATTCGGCAGTGGGCGGGAAAAGGTCGTAAAGAGAGCTCTTGGAGAGATTGATTACATTTTCTCTTCGGGTCATCTTGGTCATATTCTTTTTATGAATGTTATTGAGGATAGACACCGAAAGCTTCAGAATCAATTTCATAGTCAACATAGCGGTGTATGTTGCAGAAAATCTCATTAAACATGATATCCACCAAGATGTATTAAAACATACATTTTGTTCATCATAAAACCGTGAGATTTTATTGCGTCCTTAATATTGCGCTGGTATATTTGAGGACTCTCGCATTCGCGGAGAGCAGTTTCCTCCGAGTCGAAATTCGCAACTCTACGTGGAGCGGTCCATATCTGGAAGATGCTGCGTCTGAAAACCGGAACTGACATTTAGGTCATTACATCTCAGACCCATTTCTTCCCGGCCATTACTTTCCATGTCCATTACTTTCCAGAAAAAGGACACAGGGATGACCAAACGAAGAAGACCAGAAATACAATAAACTCAGTCGAATCTCTTTGCTCGTTAAATCATTTATTAAAGCGCGGGATTTGCGCGATAAAAACAATGTTTCCTTTCTCGTTTCAGATGTTTAAGTTCATCAAACACATGGAATTCAATAATCAATACATGTCTTGGCAAGTGTTTGTAAAAAGCAATGGTACGAAATCGTGTATCATCTTTGGTTTTCTTAAGAATTAAAAAGAGGCGGATGCCCTTTTTAATCCACGCGTTTTCTATTATAATCGCTGCAGTAAAAAGTCTTGTCTATACACAATACCGCGCAGTGAAGCGTGATATTCTAGAATTTGTTGGAAAAATAATGCTTTCTTAAGAAATAACATCATTTCATTATCAAAACAGTATTTAAAACAAGCTTAGGAAAAATTTCCGGACAGTAAGATAATGTAATCGATAACTAAAAACGTTCAATAGATATATTTAGTTTTCCATTAATAATGAAATTTAATATTACTATCACCATCGAAATGAATATCGAAAATTTTCTAGTAATATTAATTCTATTTCTATCGGAAAATCATCTGGTACAATTTTATCATATTTGAAGAGACATAAGCAAAGACTAAGTTTTTTAACGGAAAAAAGTCTTGTAATTACTTTCACTTAATGATAAGACCTGCAAGGTGCAACGTTTTGGTGCAAGATGTGTATTGACTGCTTATTTTAAGCATGGAACGTATCGCTGAAAGTTGATTCAACATTGATTTTCTTGGGAGTATTTCACATGATAACATTGTGTGTGAGCATATGTTTTAAGAATATCGGACAAGCACATAATCGTAAATGCAAAGATCTATTAATCATAGCACACAAACAAACCGAAAAAGACCGGTATTGGAAGGAGATTTATGGAAACATTATCTCACTTCTATAAATTTCCACGCCTCTTCGAACTACTATTACATTTGGTCGACCCCTTTGTCATTTCTCACCACAAACATTTGCTTCAGCACGTTTTCGCTTTGGGTGTGGGCAAGTTGCCCACCATGATGTATTCACTTGACCAATTGCCATTATGTGCGTGTGTGTCATGGTAGTGTTAATCTAAAATTACTGAATTCACATGCTACACTCTAACACTAAAGTCTAAAAGTCCACATTTTACCACAAACAGAATGTAAGAAAAATAAAGATTTTTATGTTGAATTAAAAAAAATTATTCCACATCTCAGTAAAAAGTCTAATGTTCTCAATAAAATTTTTCATGAACACTACTAAATTGATTTTAAGAAAAAAAATGGTTTTTACAACTTTGGTATAATTAACTTTCGTAAATTATATTACTTTGCTTTGGAGAGTAATTACAATGACTTTGGTATCGTATAGTTTATGATTATAAACTCTTCTTTATTTATCATAAAAGCTCTTTAGTTATTTTACCAATAAATATTGAACCAACATATTTTATCTCGTTCAGAATCTAATACAAAATGGATGAGGATAAATAATGTCTTAAACGACAGCTAAAAAAGTCCTGAGCAGAAAAACGGGGAGTGAATCACTTATGCCATTAGTTTACGTAAGCAGTTTCATGTGATGTATCACAGTGATGAGGTTCTGTCCAAAACAACTTCCAGAAAGAATAGATCATACCATTAATTCCTCTACGTGACAAATGTAAAATCTTTTCTCACAAAAAAACTCTTCTTTAATAGTCAAGAAGAAGCAGTTTTGGTAGTTTCTCTTCTTACTTAGATAGAACACATATCACGAGTAATGATCGACACCAAAAACATTTCAAACAAACTCTTAATTAACTTTTTAGTCATAGGAAATTTATTTTATATTAATTTTTTTTCGAAAATCTTTTTATTTATTTATTTTTGATATGCAAGAATACAAATTAAATTACTGTACTAGTGAATTAGGTAATATGAATCCCAGTATTTTCGTTATTTTTAATAATTAGCCTACTTTAGTTTATAATAATATATTTTTTGAAGTCCTGTTCTTTAATAGCGTATTTCCAATCAAACTCTCAGTTTTCATAGTTTGCTATGATCTCGTCTGCGGTGAAATGTGAACATCTCAAGGAAATTTATATTACATTACATTTTGACGTAACGAATAAGTGAATATATATTATTAAAATATGATATCGTGGAGATATTTTCTTTAATTTTTAGAATTTGCATTGCACAAATTAGTTTATTGTACTTCACATGGTTATACTCAGTTTTTAACTGCTTTTTAAGAAATGAAGTTTACTTATTTATATTTACTTTGTAATTCATTTCGAAATTCTTCTTCACTAAGTATTTTAGAGTTGAAACATTTCGTCTACAAAATAAACGCTTAAATGAAGTAAGGTAGATTATACTCAGTACTGATGATATAAGATAAATATTGCAAACAGATAAATTTCTGAAAGAAGATAGCAAAATCTCGAGTAATGTTGAGCTATTCAGTCAGCTCTGAAGATTTACTGACGCAAGAAGAAATGATTTGAAATGTGCTCGAGTGTTTATTTGCATGCACATTTCACATATAGTTCTAGATTTCTTTCAATACTCTGTAAATGATTTTGAAAACTTAGAACCCACTCCGCGTACGAGATCCTACGTAACAACTCAGTAGCCAATCGTTGTAGAGTGAACTCGCGTATGTCCTGGCCACTGCCTGTGAGAACCAATTGTCCACCCGGGCGCAATTCGACAACTCCACCGTCCGGGGCGAACTGCGCGGTTGAGCTCAATAGACCATCTCCACCGTCGGTCGCCAACTGACCGGTACATTTGGGCATCTCTGCTCTGGCAAATGAGGCGTAACCGCTGACCACGCTTCTATTGCTGACGATCCGTTAATAACGCCCACAACCTCCCGTCCCCTCCACCCTGTTGCTCTCGTACTCCGTGCTTCCGGGGGTTCTGCGAGCAAAGTTGGGTTGCGAGTCTATTGGTTGAGTCCTGCAGTGGTGTAGGTGGTGATGTTGGAGGAGGAATCGCTACAAACCTGGTGATGTGCGATTGGAAGTGGACGCACTTGAGGAATTACTGATGCCGCAATGGTGATGCTGGAGATGCGTAAAACGATTGTGGTGATGGTAGTACGAGGTGAGGATGGTGATGATTTTCAAAAGTGGTGATGTTGGCGGGTGCGGTGGACGCGCGGCAAACAGACTGAATAATCTGATAACAACCGCTAATGATTGCGGGGAAATTCGTGCAATTTGCCCGCGGGTTGGCTTTGCTGCAGCGGACCTCTTTCGCCCTGACTGCGGGTCGCGCGATAATCGACTTTGCTGCATAAATAAATATATAATGCGTCGAGAGTGCGGTTCAATGCATCGCGGTCGGCATGTTTGACTGTTGTTAAGGTAGGAGGTGGCGAATCTACGACGATGCGCTTTTGTTCTGTTACAGTCTCGTAAACCTTCAAAGTGCGACGTCAAGTTTAATACTAAGATATTCAAGCTAGGATTTTGGTGGAAATACACCCAATATTAATTCTGTATATGTATTGATACGCAGTTTGTAACTATTTTTTGACAATAAATTATTTATAAAACAGTGATAACCCATTTTACGTTTTTCAGTTTATCTCAATTAATTAATTTAAAAAGAATTAAACTACGTGTGGTAAGTATTCATAAAATTTTCATGATTCCTAGAAACAGACATTTGTAATACTTACTCCGAAGTTTTGGTCTTCATGAAACATGTTTCATTTTTATCTCTAAAATTTGATAATTACTTACGTGCACTTGAACAGGAAAACAAATAGACGCAAGATATTTATGTACATAAAAACTAAGCTATATAATTTTGTGTTGTCTAACAAGAATAAAATAATATTATTGTTCGTTAATGTAACAGTGAGTAAAAAGATAGAAAATGTTTCACACAATTCTCGGGAAAAATCGTATTTTGAAATTTGATAATAGTAGTGCGACCCAGCATTCGATTTATGAATGCCTTTTTACTTACTGCTTTTGATTATAAGTCTAGGATCTTCTTCAATCAACTTAATTTTTCGAAATCAATAAATCAAAAATAACAAACAAAACACAATTTTTATAACTGGGAAACTATTTTTCAAATAGCAACTTTCATTAGATATTTATGATATTGCATATTATATGATACATTTATTTTTTATTTAGTTGATATTATTTAATCGATTTGAAAGATTAATTCCAGAAATGCAATAAGACATTTTACATCATTGATAGCTGAAGTGAGGTATGCATATTACATTTGGATTCAGAATGATTTAAAAATCTCTGTTCATAGTATTTTAATGCAATTTCTGTTATTGGATTTATGTCTTTGCTCAGTTGCATCAGTGATAAGAATTGCAATCCATCAAAAGAACGAACTTAGTGCTAACGCACATCATGAATTGTAAAATGACAACCATTGCATGTTGTCTCTGATAAGTGATTTTCAGTGCTATCCATTGTAAATAAAGCATTGTTAGAACCGATATTATCCAAATAATTTTGAGATTGTGGATTAATTATAGTAACGCCTCGCCCGGAGACATCAACATCTCAATGTGACGTTGATTGCAGCATCAAATTAATACATTCGTTCACAGATTTCTAAAGATGCATTCTGAGAATGGCGGCAATTTTCCTTTTCCTTTATGACTGCAAAGAGTAAATACTTAGCATTATATAATATGCAATTATTAATTTCTACCAAATAAAATTATTCAAAATAACGTGAAACTGGATTTAATGGTAATTTATACGAATTCATCATTTATTTTAACCATATTCACTTCATTTTTTTTTCATCACGGATCTATGATGAGAGTAGTATTTACCTGATTAGTACAGTAATAGCACTTTTAAATAAAAATTTCTAGGCATTTCCATTTCACTGACCCTTTACACAAAAAGGCAGTTTTAAGTCACTGTACTTACTTACGGTCACTGACCGATGACTATAAGCTCAAAGCTCTCCCGCAGTCCCCTTCTTCCTGCTTTAGTTGGCGCTGAAAAAGTGGTACATTTGGGTGCTAACAGAGCCAACAAACATTTCCAAGACTTGCTGTAAGTACTTGGCAAAACTGGAGCGGTCCGGATTCACTAAGAATTCATTCTAGTCAACACTTGCATAGCCGGCAATGGTCCTCATAGGACCACTTGGTCCATGCGTGACTTGGAAATAATAGTCGACTATGGCACAAACATTTAACGTCTTTTTCCTACGTTCGTTCAGTGATCAAATTATTTCTTGGCGCAAATGTATGTGCAAAATAGGACCAGAAAAAGTGCAACGCATGTTATGGTGACGCCCTATTTATGGACCAGAGAGAAATGTATATTTAAGAGAGTAGCTAAAAAATGATGTTCTAAACTCTCGTTTGTGTGACACCTTAATTGAAACATTCGAAAAAACGCAGGAGGTCCCGGGTTCGACTCCCGGACCGTCGAAATTTTCACCTGGCTGTTGACGTTGCATAATATATTCGAGATATTCAGCAACAAAATATGTGACATTAGGAATACTTATCAATATGTGAAAAGAATTGAGAGTATACTGATCAATTTCTTGAGCTTCCTGTCCTTTTCTTTATTATTCCTGTCCTAAACGTTTATTGTTTATAATCTAAATATAAGTAGAGATGTAAATAAACCAGAAGAAAGAAAATGTCTAAATACCATGTATTAAAAAAAATGAAAATAGCCCGTGTTTAAATCACAATCTTTAAGATATTGACTAAGCTTGTAATCGAAGTAAGATCCTTAGATAAAGTACAATCACTTTAAAAAAAGATACCACTGATTCAAGTAAGAGCAGTCTCTTCCAGTTTACTTAAAATATTATAATCCTTTTCACTTATAGCGTTTTCCATTTACTGCTCCAAGTGTGCACTAGGAATGGACAATAAAGAAAAACACTATTGCCACACTACTGATTCGAGGGCAACATGATGAAACAACTTTTATTATATTTCTTTGTGTTCAAATTCATCACTATTATTATTGTTGATTTATTATTAGTGAGAACTATCAAATTGATTGAAATCTAATTTTGAGATATTTGTTGATTTAGCATATCTATTGTGATCGAAAATATCCAACGTTCTTAATCGCAGTATAAGAAACCAAACAGAGTACAATATGCAACCGCTTAAAACAGTTTAAAAGAAAACACAATTGGCTATTTGATCAAGAGTTTTCCCACGAGTTCAATTTTTATATTTTATAATAACTCACCTACGTAAAAACAGTAGTGTGATACTTTATTTAAAAACATATTTTTGTTCAATAATGTTTAAACATATTTATTAACAAAACATCTTTCATCTAAACATGAAAAGTAAGTTTAAATTAATTCCATAGTTATATTCAGCAAACAATTTTTTAAATAAATGTTTCTAGTCTTCTGCGCCAATTTCTACTCGCGTGTTTGTGTGACAGCAGTGGAATGTTGTGAACTACCAAAACATTTGTTCAAGCCACTATTACGGTTTTACGCACAACACTTTGCTTATCGTAAATCTCAGAACTTTTTTACTTTGTTTTTAACAATGAGATATTAAATTCTTTATGTTCTTTACCATAAAATGTGCAAATGAAAATGGAATATGCAAGACAGCTTGATAAATCTTTTTCCAACAACCCGGAAAATGTGTATTTTACTTCATCGGAAAATGAGTATCGAAAACTGGAGTGTATCAATATCATTTTTCATTAACCAAACTAATTTTTTTTTCCAAAAATGATTCATTTCTTAAATTTTTATTTAAACGATCTTTTGCACTCTATAAAGTTTCCCGATAATAACATGAGCAAATATATTTCGTCACTTACTACTCGCAAATGCTTTAGGTCTAAATATTATAAATTTTATTTACTCAAACTCTTGGAATCAATAAAATAGGCTTCATAGTGTCTCTAGTGCCGTGTCCTTCAAAGGGATGCATTAGTCGCTTCATCAAGATTCGCAGAAAAACATATCAGGAAAATATGAAGAAAAAAAAATGAGGACAACTGAGCGTGGAAACAATTAATCTGGGTATCCTTTGAAAGAGAAGCGAGTTTTGATTGTATCAGATTCACGCACATATTATTATATGCAACGAATTAAATTAATTAAAAACATAGTCAAAGTAAGGATGTTGTCAGCCATTGTAGAAATACAACTCGAAGTTCTTTTAGTATTCTTACCATATTCTGTATTTTCTCACTTTTACTTTTTTATTTCTTTATTTTTTGCTATTGTTTTGGTGACGATCTATACCTTCATCTGGACTTAGCATCTGCTACCTTCACAAGCATGTTTACCAAATACCAACACAAAGATAAAGAAACACACGAGAAAATCCTTCCACGGGGCACCCACGTCAATCAAACAAATTACAAATATTGTAAAGGAATATTCTACCGAAAAAATTGTAAAAGAATATTCTACATATGACACCAATAAACTTTGTTTATTGCAATGAGATATTCTAGGTTAAGTATTCAGAATTGATAAGTGAATAGAATAACCTTCTAGAAGCTAACAAATGAATGCATATACTTTCATATTCCTCCATATTTAGAATTCTTTCTAGAACCAAACAAATGATATACTAATAATAATGTGTCTCTAAGTCACGTACGATCTATATCAACAGAAACTATAGAGACTCAAAAACAAGTGACTAAATACAGTGATCCAAGCAATCACAAAATACGAAGTAACCAGGGGAACNATGTGATCACTAGTGTCGAGTCGCTCTGTCTTACTCGCTATAAAGTCACCACTCACTCCGCCACCGACCAGTTAAACTGTGCTTAGCCAGTGACTATTCAGCGTATAGCTACACTATATTTTAATCTATATAATCGCACAATTCGTGAACAATCAAAATTTATAACTGTGTGTGCAGAGCACACCAAAGTGACAATTAATTCCGACCTGTCAAGTGCCATTGCTTATAGTCTGTCCTAGATAACATTCGTAACTTTGAATATAACTTGCAAGTTTATAAATGCAATATATGAGTGTAAGCAAATTTTTCGTAAAGTGTTAATTATAGAATCTGACGGTGATGTGTACAAATGGATT
>NNCF01129685.1:0-14332 GCA_002313205.1 Laupala kohalensis
TCCTCCTGCCGCCCCCATACACAGTTACAACTTGCGCTCAGGAGTACGATGTGGTACTCGAATGTGACAATCGCGTTCGGGTGCAGTGTGCGGGTTTGATACGGGACTAGAAGTTGTACACAATTCAAATTTTTTCTCAATCTAACTTCGATTCCATTTCTCGTGAATCACAAACTCTTTGCGAAAATAAAATAATTATATTACATCATTATGTCCAATCCCTTTCAAACAAATTGACAGATAATGAAGTTCTGGTACACAAAAATTCATTTGATTTGTTATGCCTCACTGAACATTGGCTTTCAACTAACAACACAAATTATACTTATATTTCTAAATATTATTCNGTCGGCAAAATTTTAAAGGAAAAAATTTCCACGCAGATACATATATCTACGTTCATAATGATATTTCATCTTCTCCACTGCGAGGCTACGAGAACTTCTGCGTAGATTGTGTGTTCAAATTTTCTGCAGTTAATCTGACCGACACCAGTATAGTTTTATGTATTTATTAACCTCCTCAATCAGATCTTGACATATTCTGTCGGAACTTCGAAATTGTTTTAAAACATATTCTACATGAATCTTTAAATCTGTTGTTATATGTGGTGATTTCAATATCGATTTCCTAAGTACATCCGACTATGCACATTCACCAGTTAATCGATTCAAGAATCTTATCGATTCCTTCAACCTTATTACTACGATAAACAACCCCACTCGCCTCGCCGGTTCATCTCAAACATTGCTAGATCAAATTATAGTCAACAATGGAATCTCGTTTCACTCTGAAGTGTTTATCGCCGGATAGAGTGATCATCTTGCTCAAGTATTGACTATTAATAATAAACTAAAACCACTTGAAAAACTTTACAAGTTTACAAGAGAGTTTAATGACACAAATAAATCCATATTTATAAATTATTTGCGTGAAGAAACACGGAAAGATTTTTACAATTGCCAAAAAGCCTACGACAAATTCAATGTATTTATCTCAGTATTCCTAAAAAATGAAAACTCTAGCTTTCCCATTAAACGCAAGTTAATTAACACAAAGAAATACAATAGATGGATCACCCAAGGGATACGAATATCTTCAAAAAAGTAACGTCGTTTACATTAGCTTTCGAAACGCAATAATCAACCACCCGAATTCCATAACTATTTTCGTAAATATAAGACTATTCTTCGAAAAGTAGTCTATGCACCTAAAGTAATGGAAAGCGACAGGCATATTCTAAAATCGAACAACCGGATGAAAGCCATGTGGAATATTGTTAAAACTTAAACGTCAACTTCTGAAAATCGCAAAGAAAATATTTCTCTACTAAACGATGGCAAAATCATGTTACGTCGAATGAAAATGGGAGACGGGACCGGAATTCGAACCCGGGACCTTGAAACCCAAGTTGAATAAAAATGGTAGACGGGCCCGAGAGGCGAACGGGATGGCTCAGTTGGTAGGCGCATTAGCGCGTAGAGCTCAAGGTCCCGGGTTCGAATTCCGGTCCCGTCTCCCATTTTCATTCGACATAACATGATTAATCTGTTACCTGGCGGTGAGGTTCACCGTAATCTAAGAGATTTCTATGATGGCAAAATCGTATCAAATCCTCACGATACTGCAAACATGTTTAATTCTTACTTCTCAGAAGTAGGTAACATAACGAACTCATTATATCCAAATCAATGTCCTCCAATTATATCCACCCACGAACCCAATTCTATGTTCACTTCTGAAACTAACACCACTAAAGTCACGAAAATGGTCAGGTCATTTAAAAAAAATTTTTTTTAACAGGCATAGATGATATATCCGAGTTTATTGTTAATTTTCGTCTCATTCTATATTAAATCCACTCATATGTATTTTTAATAGTTATTTATCGGAACGGGTGTTTCCTAATATATTTAAGAGAGCTAAAGTGAAACCTTTACACAAGAAAGGAAACAAACTTAATATCGGAAATTTCCGACCAATATCTCTATTTCCCACTTTCTCAAAAATTCTAGAAAATTTGTTCCAAATTTTTTGTCAAATAATAACAATCTCTGACGATCAACACGGTTATAGGAAATCCTTTTTCACTACAAGCGCCATATTTTCCTTCTTAAACGATGTTACGACATCTCTTGACGGTGGAGAAAATCCACAGGGTGTTTTTCTTGACTTATCCAAAGAATTCGATGTCATCCATCATGGGATTCTCCTTTCTAAATTGCAAACTTTCGGCATTCGTGGACTTTCACAATAATGGCTAACTTCTAATTGCAAAGATAGTTATCAACAGGTAGAAATATCCTCTTTTTACTGTATATGAACGGCATGTCATCATCCACAGCAGATTGCAAAATGGTTCCTTTTGCTGATGACACTAATTTACAATGTAAAAAAGCCAACGCTCTAAACGTTTGTCAAAACTTTCCACTTGGTTCCATGCAAATTGTCTCTAGTATCACTAGTTATGTATTCAGTTTTAATTAAATAGGAGTTTAATTGTGAAAAAATTAATCAATGAAAAAAATTAGTTACATTTTTGTAGAGGTTGTTATTTTAATACAAACCATTCTACACAAAACTAAAAGACATAACCAGGACTATAACTATAAGTTATAAACTTTACTACGTAAGGAAAAAGTAATTATAAACAGTGATATAGTAACTTTTGATAGAATCCACTCATAGGATAAAGGAAATCGGATCATCTTAAACCAGTTGAATTTGTTCGAAAATCACAGACTGACGGCGCTGATGACGAATACGTACTTCCCAAATGACGATGTCTTTGAACATGTCGACCCTCATTCCCAAATGAAGTTTTCACTCCAGTGAATAGTCTCGTTGGTTTGTACAGTCATAGCCTTGTGCGTCCATTTATTCATGACAGAGACAGGATACCAAAGGTGACAATTATTGTTTGTATTTTCAATGTAGACTTATTTCAACAGAAACCATGTTAAATTATTATCTCTATTTGTAAATATATCACTATATAAAAGGGGAAAACTTTTTTATAAATATATCTTGTTCCATTAATAATAAAATATTAATATTATTACTTTTATGATTAATAGTCTAAATGAGACATGTTCTATTGTTTAATTGTTTCTATTTACTCTAGAGTTGATATTATTTTTTGTTGTGACATCTTAATATCACAGTTTTTTCACATCTAAATAATGTTTGTTACCCTGAATTCCATCTCAAATGTACATTTAAGAGCAAAGGAAGTGTGTTCGTATTTATACTTCCTGCGGATTTCATGGAGGTTTGCTTGAGGAAATGGAAAAAAAAGCGTTCTTTCCTTTCACACCTTTTTCAGCGATGTAAAACTAAGATTACAGTTTCTCTTTTAAATGTCAACTTGTGTTCTTGTATGAAAATTGTATAAAATCTGTAAAATTGCGTTCATTTAGTGATTCTGTTATTTATTGTTTGCAACGAAACTACATTTTATCCGCTTTCCGTTTACACAAACAAATGTTGACGTCTATGACAAAGTTACTGTAAAAAATATCCTCTTACACAATATTTTTTATAAAGAATTAAAAAACTTAAAACATTTAAGGAGATGCAATTGCTTTTTCCTGATATTAACACTGCATTTTTCAATGTTACAAAATGTAGATATCAATATACCGTTAGCAGTTGATCATAGTTGGAGAATTTATTGATCTTCTTTTCTGATTTCAATCACCGTTTTGTCGATCGCTACTTCCAAATAGAAAAACAAGTCAAATATCTTTCGGTTTTTAGAGAAATTTCGTGACTTTTCAATTACTCTGTACATCACTACGATTTTAGAATTACTTTTAAAACCGCGGGGGCATTAGAATTTATCTCGTTGTACTTAGATTTGCTGAAATTCTTTTAATTTTTCCCTATAAAAAATTAATTATTTTAAATCAATTGTCCTATGTCAAGTGTTTTTAATTTTCTCTTAACTTCTTTACTTGTAATATTCATGTTAATTAAAGAAACAGTTGTGGTGATTAGGGAATAGTCCTAGATTTAACATAAAAATATATTATAAGAAAATAAACACCGAAAACTAATTTTTTTTAAAATGAATATTCAAAGAATTGGAATTGATGGATTGCTATTTCACGAAAAGAATAAATATTAGCCTACAATACTGAATATATCAAAGAGCAAAAAAAAACACATTTTCCTATCTTAAATCGAATGCTATCGGAGAGGATTTCCTGTTTCCGATTTGATAATGTTGCAGTTTATGATGAAAAACGCCAAATCTTCTAAACGATGTCAGTAGTTGAGCTTGTTCCCTTCTGTTTGCGCTTCAAGATGACGGTAATTGTGGCGATGTTGATCTGTTCAGTTTTCGTAGATGTTCATAGAAGTGTGTCTGGACAATCGTTGTGTAAATGTTCTGAGAAACTTGATTGCAGGGGAAAAAATCTTACTTCGTTGCAAGAGACTTTTCAAAGTTATTTAAATTGTGAAGGTGCATCACAAAGAATAGACGTGGGTGAAAACAAATTAAAAGAATTAAACTTCCCGAATAAATTTATGCAAATACATAGAAATGCATCAATCTGGGCAGATAACAACCATCTAACATCATTGAGTGGACTTGAAGATTGGACTGGGAGCTTTCTCAATGTTAAAAGAAACAACTTTTCTTCCGTCGACCTATCTCCTTGGAAGAATCATCTCAAAAATTTAGACATTTCAGTCAATCATCTTGCAATATTGGATCTGTCTACAATGGAAAACCTCTCTAGAGTGGATGCTTTTATTAATGCTCTGTCTCTTTTGATCCTTCCAAGTGAACGATGCTCATTGGAGATATTAATATTAAGATCCAATAAATTATCAGTGTTACCAATTGAAATTCAAAAGTGTATGAATCTTACTTATCTAGATGTTGATAATAATAACATTTCATCACTGGATCTGTCTTCAATGGAAAACCTGTCTGAAGTGGTTGCTTATAATAATGCTCTGTCTCTTTTGATCCTTCCAAGTGAACGATGCTCATTGGACACATTAGAGTTGACTTTCAATAAATTATCAGTGTTACCAATGGAAATTCAAAAGTGTATGAACCTTACTTATCTAGATGTTCGTCATAATAACCTTTTATCACTAGATCTGTCTTCAATGGAAAACCTCTCTACAGTGTATGCTGATAATAATTCTCTTTCTCATTTGATCCTACCAAGTGAACAATGCTCATTGAAGAGATTAGACGTAAGTTCCAATAAATTATCAGTGTTACCAATGGAAGTTCAAAAGTGTATGAATCTTTCTTATCTACGTGTTGGTCATAATTACATTTCATCACTGGATTTATCTTCAATGGAAAACCTCTCTGTAGTAAATGCTTATAATAATACTCTGTCTCTTTTGATCCTTCCAAGTGAACGATGCTCATTGGATAAATTAAACTTACGTTTCAATAAATTATCAGTGTTACCAATGGAAATTAAAAAGTGTATGAACCTTACTTATCTAGATGTTCATCATAATAACCTTTCATCACTGGATCTGTCTTCAATGGAAAACCTCTTTAACGTGGATGCTTCTGATAATGCTCTGTCTCATTTGATCCTACCAAGTGAACGATGCTCATTGGAGAGATTAGACTTAAATTCCAATAAGTTTTTAATGTTACCAAAAGAGCTTCGACAGTGTGAGAACCTTTACGAGCTAGGAATTACAAATAATAATCTTGTAGAACTTGATTTGTCTGAAATGTTTCGTCTGGTAAATGTAGCAGCTGCAAATAACGAGATGAAAACTTTGATCCTGCCTAAAGAATCCTGTTCTGTCAAACGGATAAAGTTAACTTCCAATACACTGACATCATTGCCTGAGGAATTATTTCTGTGCTCTCGTCTACAATACATTGAATTAGACGATAATGCACTGAAAGTGTTCCCTGATTGTTTGCTGAAGTTAATGAGACTTCGTTCTGACGCTTCTGGAAGAAACATAGTTGTAAATGTGCGTGAAAACCCCCTCACTTTGTTGGAAATCTTCTCTACGTTTCGTGACTTCATCCAGCAAGAAGGTCTATTTATGCATTTATTCGACGAGGACTTCTTTACCATCAAACAAGTCAATTGTGAGTGCTCTGAAATGAAACTGGAACATTTCGCTCCCGTGGAATATTGTGCAACGATTATGTGCGACAAAGAAGAGAACCTTTGGCAACATTTATGAGTGTATTTGTTTTCTCATGAAGTTCGATTCTTTTTCTGAGTTTGTGATCAGTTTTCTTCGATGTTTATAAGCGTTAGGGTTATGTTATTGAAACACTACAAATATCACCCCATTGCTTAATACAAATATTGACTTTACTTAGAAGTATGAAAATGATGAATTTTTTTTCCGAAAAGGCCTCCTTTCACTATTTCTTCGTGTTTTATTGTATTTATTTTTAATCAAGAAATCAATTAAAATAAACACTTATTTAATGAATTCCACGAAGACATGAAACATTTATTCTTTTGAAAAATTTATTTTGCTGTTGAACTGATTGTATGCATTATCTGATTTTATATTTTATTTTTTCTGTTAGCATTTTGTATTATCAGATGTCTTTATTATTTCTGATATTAAAAACACTGTATATTACAGTATTTAAAAAAATCTATGTTACATATTTGTTTATGGAACATTTAACTGTAGTAGATATTAAATTTTGGATGAAAATGAACCTTATCCGTGGATATTACTTTTTAACGGAATTAACTGGCGACTATCGTAGTGATAAATACAACGTAATATTGGATATCATTGAAAGTTTAAACTTTTTAATCAACACACTGAGACCTACCGGTACATTAATGTACCACTGCGCAATAACAAACTTTCCTATTAATACAAAAAATTACAATGATTTCTTTCTAATTGATAGCAATTTTTAAAAACATTGTTGAAGATTTTTTCAGTGGTCCACATTAACAATACATTGTAGTGCACGAATATAATAAAATATCATCATGTCAGAGTAAGCATATTTTTCCTTTCATACTGTTTTGGTTTTAATTATCGCTTGTAGTAAATATTTATTTTGTCGTGCTCTGTAAGCTTTCGTAATTAGACCAGATCAGTTTTTTGTACAAATATCACGTCATTCAGGATTGTCACAGATTTTGCTGATACAATATTTTACCTGTAAATTTATACACGAAAACATTTTTCTTATCAAATCACGTTTCCTAACAGAAAGTTATCCAGACGTCAAGATTGTTCTTTATTTGATACTTTTGTCACGAATTCAAAAATAATATTCGTGAAACAGTCATTTTGGGGACACTTTAGATTTGACAATCTCTTCACGTGTTATTTATTTTATATTATTTACAATATACATTTTAATTTAAAAAGTAAGTTATTTGTTACATTCGCTTTACGTTTATCTTTTACGTATTACATTTTTATATTAATTGTTTAATGTTGAACGTCACAAACTTAATCTTTCGAATTAGATTTCTTTATGTTCATTTGTTTTTTATATATCTTTTTGTTCACACTATTGAACTTAGCCATCTTCCTGACAAAACAGAAACCATTTGCTACAATAATATTCCTGGGATATCTCCATATGTGAACCAATATTTTAGTGTAATGTAATAATTCATTATTAAAATATATAACGCTGTAGGAAAATTGTATTCAAAGTGTCCCAAAATTGAAAAAAAATCTGGAATTGATGGGTTAATTTGGAGAGTATGCAAAGTACGAGAAAGAGTGAACTTGGAAATGAAATCTCTCTTTGGGGCGCATTGTGTGCGACGAGATGGAGATATTGGAAGCAACCTTGGAGAGAAAATAGAGTAGACTTTAAGAATAAATGAAAGAAGTGATGTTGTTTGCTAGTAAAATATTTATTCACTTAGTAGTTTCGCCAGCTTAGCTGGCAAGTGCAGTCTAAAATAAAACGAGATACAAAAATATAGAAAAATGTAAGAATTTTTGTTAAGTTTACAAACATTTTAAATTGGTTAAAGTTATAAAACTTTTGAAATTAATTCGAATATAAGAATGTTAGTGTATTAGAGACAGAGCAACAATAATTGTAGAATGAACCTGCGAATGAGAGAGAAAACTTCAACTAAATGAAAATATAAAATAAATGAGTTGAACATACCTGACAATTCTTTAAAGGGCCTCAAATGGCAAATGTGCCGAAAGCTTGGACGGGGCGCTATTTATGAGCTACAGGTAAGTAGTGGCGGGAGGAGGGGTTAGATCAGTCCACGAGGAAATGTATCCAAGAGATGAGAAAGGTTGGTTGTGTGTTCATTGCGCAGAGGGATTCTGTTTTAATAATTTTTGTATGTGGAAATATTCTAAGAAGAATCTTTTTCACAAAGTGTTTTCTATTTAAATAACGTTTACGTTTCGATCAAATGTTGAGAGAGTTTGTGAAAAAGGCTCAGGTAGTCGGCAAAATGAGATTTATTGCTATTGTTGTGTAAGGCGTGAATGTGTTCTTTAATTCTGATTTTAAATTTCTCACCGGTCATTGCCACATATTTGACTTCACAACCTTTGCAAGACAGAATATATACTCCACTTTTTTCTATGGTTGGGGTTGATCGTAAAATTTGGTTTTGGATGGAGTTGGATAGTCTGTTCTAAAAACTGTCATCTTACCCAAGGAATAAAGAGTGTTAGCAATTTTGTTGGTAATATGTCCTAGATAAGGGATAAATACACGTTTGAAAGTGTGGGGTTAATGTAGTGATGTGTAAAGTGTTTAATTAAGAAATTTTTTTGTGCGGTATGTTGTCAATGATTTTTGTTGTGTAACCATTGACGTAAGCTATGTGTTAGATTGTGTTAATTTCTCCTGTGAAGTTTTCTTTAGACATTGGAAATTGAAGAGCTCTGTGGATCATTGAGTGGAAGGCTGCGTGTTTAAGGGCAGTAGAATAAGCAGATTTGTTGTGTATGACAGTGTCTGTGTGCGTCGGTTTCCGTAAAACGTCAAAAATATGTTTGTTGTCAATAATCTTTATGTTTATATCTAAAAAGTTCAAGGATTTCATGGTGGAGTGTAAGGGATTTAGGAAATCTTTAAAACTGTTAAGCTGTCGAAGTGTACCACTCCATAGTACAATGATGTCAACAACATATCTGCACCAATAAATTATGCTGGTTAATAGAGGATGTTTTGAGTTTAAAATGTTATTTTCTAGATTGTCCATACAAATGTCAGCAGAGAGGGGGGAGCCCATTGGTGAACCGAAGTTTTTTTTGTAAAAGGTGTTGTTGAAGGAAAAATAATTTATATCTAAAACAAAGGACAAATGATTGAAAAGGTCTGAACGGATCTCTGGAGGACAAGAGGATTTGTCAATTAAATCGTTTAAAATAATTTTGACCTCATTTGTGGGAACATATGGAAATAAATTTCTGACATCAAAAGAAATAATTTAGTCATTGGTAGGGGGGACGTAAATGTTTTTCAACGTGTCTTTTTAGTGAGTAGAAAAAGGCTTTTTTTGATGAAACTGTGTTTGGGTGTGAAATTGATGTGCTTGTGGAAGCAGGTGTGGAGATGTCTGGCTAGTCTATGAGAGATGGAATTGTTGAACGAGGCAATAGGACGGATCGGAACATTCGGTTTGGGAAGTTTGGGAAGATCATACAAGCGTGGTGGTTGTAAATAAGATGGAATTAAACAATTATGTTGAGAGATAATAATAGGAGAGTCATTGATGAGTGGTTTGAGTTTGTTTAAGTATTGGGAAATTGGATTTATGCTTATCTTAACGGCGTCGTTTGATAAAAATATATCAACTTTTTCATGCTAGTCTGACTTGTCCGTAATTACTACAGTACCGCCTTTGTCGGCTTTTGTAATTAAGAAGTTGTTTTCCTTGAGAGTAGAATTTACTTTTTTTCAAAATCCTTGTGTCACTATGAACTTTTACCTGTTGGTGTGGAAGGTGTAGTTTAATTAAAAAATTGAAAACTTTCATGATATCAATACATGTTGCATGAATATTAAGTTACGAAAAGACCATGGCAAACAAAAAGGCGCTGGTGAATGTAAATAATTCATATACACAAATACTAGAATGAATTTGATGTAATTCTAGAAATCATAAAACTGGTTCGTTATTCCTGTCAATAGAAATGTTGTGCTTTGTTATAAAAACAAAAATTATAGAATAAAAAAGTCAAAAGTATTAGTTAAATTAACAGAATACCAACAAGTCTCCATTGCGAGCCCTCTACTAAGCGGAACACGGCAAACCAAGTGTGGACGAAGGTTCCCGCAAATATTTGCCATATTTGACTCTTTTGATGTGCGACTAATAACCGACAAGAGGACGGATACGGGTGTTTGCGTATTCGCGTTGTAGAGCAAATACAGAAAATATCTCCTGTACATTGGTACAATATGACTAATACACAAATACCAAGTGATCTGCGAAATTATATCAAGGAGATAAGAAATTCGAACAGGCCTTGGTATCTGCTTGACTTATCAGTGCATACGCGAATACGTGGGATCTCTCTCTACGAGAGAATTGGTTGAATTAGGGACGTAACATGAGATAGATAAAAACACGGACTGCTCATATAATAATTATGAATAGTCTATACTAACAAAAGTGAATTTTACGGAATGTCTGCGCTATGGAAATCGGAAAAAGTATTAGATGAAATTATGAGATATTTGAAAGGATTATTGCAAGTAAAATGCAAGGTATGGTTAATATTAATAAGTTATAAGAGCAGAAAAACAATGAAAATTGGTTGCTAATCAATAGACGTGAATCTTGACTCACCCAACTGTTGACTATGAAGCTTACGAATGTGTTTGTCAGAGTTGAATTGTGATACTTTTTCAGGGACAATCCCTTGAACGTATAATCTGACTGACCGAATCATAGGAGAATAATTATATTTATTTTTTGTGTGGGGCTTTAGGGCTCGTCAACGTCATTAGAACCCTAAAATTATATAAAGATTGTGAAGAGCATTTTTTTTTTCAAGTATATAACCTAAAAGTGATATGAAAACTACTGAATTCAGAGATCTTAACTATGCGCTTTGTTTATTAATGTTTAATGTCTGGATTTTGAATTAATAAACGTACACATTAGCATTACATAAAATACTGAAAACTGCGTGTACATTTCGTGGTATGTAATTTTTGAAATTAATAAAAGTGAAAATTCAAAAACATGAAAGTAGATAAATATGGATTGTAACATGTGTATTTAGAACGTTATATAGGAAAGTCAGACAACGCCGGACAAAACTGATTTAAAAAATTCCATACCTGTCAACAGGTGTTGTAATACCTTCTGTAGGGTAAAATGTATCCATTAACACTAGCAATTTTTGTTTGAATTTTGATGTAAGTTTTTGAATGTATTTAACAATGGATTTTTTATGTTTTATTTGTGAGTTGCATTAAAATTTTGAATGTCCAAAAATGTATATTTTCAAATCCGTCTAATTCTGCAAGTTAATAATATTTGAAATGACCTCTCAACATTTTAAAGTATTGACTCCTTCGTTATCTCACCTTCCGCACAGCTGTGTGCCACGGCATAAAATTAGGTAAGTATAAGAGCGCTGCTTCAAGGTTGAAAATGCCTGTGAATTCATTTTCATACCTTTATGAGGTACAGAATTTATAAAGTTACTCCATAAACTAGTGAAAATGTTTCTATTGTTAGTGTAGACTACTCCGAAATTTACCTAAAGTTTTATTCTATTTAAGACAAATCATAGTTTGGTTTGTTTGAAATAAAAAGTTTTGTGCATACACATATCTAATGCGGCATTTCGAAGTCTATCGTTCACGAGGCTCTGCTTCAGTTTACGTGATTTCCTAGAATTTTTTTTTCGATTTTAGGCAATATTTCATGCGTTTCTGTTAAGGACTTAGTATGGGCAAACAATTATTTACGAAGTTATGGCCAAAACACGCGAACGCGCGTAACGCAACTTTCGGCCATTTATATCACGAAAAGAATTAAGTTAAATGAATTATTTGAATGCAAAATGATTCTCCAAAAAGAACACAGCAGCAATAACAATAAATAATGAAATTACCGCACAACTAAGCGACCTATAGTAATTTATACTCACTCAAAATCACTATGAAATCTAATTTAAATACTCCACACGACGCCCTTAAAATAGTATTTTAGAAAGAAATCAAGTTGTAAATGCAGTTCACACTTTATCAATACTGGATGGTTGCTAGCATATTGATTGGTATATAATAAATTGAAACTATTGTGGTATAGTATCGCCAATTTTTAATATTATTATTATTATTATTATTAATTAAAGCGAAAGCTTTTTTTGCTGACGTAGTCAGCATCTTCAGACTCAGTAATTCAGAAGAATATTCGGCAAAAAAAATCCACTTTAATTAATAATAATAGAGATTGGTGATATTACAACACAATACTTTCAATTTTGAAAATACATAACATTGTATTTTATAACCAATACTGTTCTCATCCTAACACTATTAATAAAACGAAATTAGTTGTTCATCCAGTTCACACTTTTGCCGATGCTAACATAGTATTTTATAGCCAAAATTGTTTTTATTAATGGACACCTGTTTACCCAAACACTATACTCAATTTAACAGAATTAGTTCTCTATGTACTTCATTATCTTATTGACACCTATCATAGTATGCTTCAAGTTGTACAAGTAAAAATAATGATATGATTTATAATAATATTATTATATTATGAATAATAATAATGGACAAAAAGTATTAGGAAAAATTTTAATTGGTGAAATAGTAAGTTTAAATATGTGTTGAAATCTCTATGATTTGCCGACAATTAGTAACCAATTTGTTTAGAATCAAAAATATTTTCGCTTCGTGACGGGCGAAACATTTAATGTAACTAAAGTTTCTTAAATAAAGATTTTAGAATCAAAGTTCTAATGTAAAATACTCACTCTTGTGGACTTGACGGTGCATTCCATACTATCACTTCCGATCTACACAACATTTAACTTTTGGAGCATTTGTATCACATTCTTGCGGTCTCTCGATTAAGCAACACTTTACACATTTTGGACATCGCTATCTATACTTCATTTTTGCGGCCTATCAAAGCCAACCAGCACTTCAATAGCTTTCCTACTCATTCTGATTGTGTGGACTTACTATAAAAATAAAACTTGTAATTTCACAAACTACTTTTTTCGGAATGTACTTCGATCACGTTGTAGTAAAGTCGTCTAGTTCACCAGGCCACGGAAATTACACATCATCTGACAAACGAAATTCGGAGACACCAACCCGTCGAGGTTCTTCATCTTCACTTGAGAGTCCAACTACAAGAACCGCAGACAAATGACCGAACGAGAACAGTTGAGGGTAGCGTGCTTACGCGGCGTAGATGGCTATGACGTAAAGAATGATTTCCACTCAATGTCCTTTTTCCGATGCAAAAAAAAGGTGTGATTCTTAAATTGCATTTATTAACTCAACATAAACTCAAAAAGATATAAATGTACTGAAAATAATTAAAACACTTTTCACTTAAAATTACTATTTTGAACGTACCAAATGTATATTAAACCAGTACCAATTACGTTCCAACCTGAAGTATCATTACTTGACATCACTATTACAAAAAAAAAAAATTGACGCCAATTACATTTCATCATTTGAAATTTCCGTTAAACATTTGGGTAAAGTATGTAATAATATTCTTAAGTCAGTTTTTATGTGATTTATTTTTGTCATGATATTTCTATAGCACGTAGCTGACCGACAGTATTTAAAAATACCGGCCATATCATCTGTATTTCTTCTAAATCAGGTTGTGATTTGTTCATGAATTGTTAAAGCGTACCCGATTGTGCTTGTCTGACTGAACATAGTTAATCTCGAATACAAAATTAATATATATATATATATATATGACTCTATCTCTCATTGAAAGCTGCAAAAATAGGTTACTGATTACGAAATGAAAAGTCTTAAGATGCCATTAACTTGGTTTACATGTAGTTTGAGTTGCTTGAGTTCTGCGTTATATTTAATAAATAGTTGGACCAATAAGAACATATAAATTCTTCTGAATATATGCACAGTAAAATTACAAATATATTCCATAAAAAATTTGAGACGTACGTATGATTTATCTTCATTCATGCAAGTGCCAAAGATTGTTATCGACCACACCTACAAACTCAAAAACCATTATATTTATGTTGTAACCCCGCCCCCTTCGAGTTCAGGAATTTAATTGTGCTACGATGATTTGCGAGTGCGTAGATAACTTGAAAGTTCTTCAACGTACATCTGTTTAGATGCTAGTCAAATCAGCAACTATTTATGAGA
>NNCF01129685.1:14619-33863 GCA_002313205.1 Laupala kohalensis
GATTCCTAAGTTTTTAATGAATTTCAGAATTGTATCTTAGAAAAAAAAGTTTTCGTCGTGGACTTAACCAATTAGGGGACTGCATTAAAATTGTTTATTAAGTGCCGAGGTGAGGTCGGGGATTTGTTTATTACTTTTGAACGGTTGAAGCTTTATAAATGCGGCTTGGCTTGAAGAGTACTAGAGATGTCTCTCTTCATAAAATGTATTAAATATTTTTTGTATCTGTTATAGTTTGCGAGCGCTCGAATTTGTTAACTTTTAAACATTAATAACAATTTAAGCAAAACATCTGTGATGCCCAAAACTTAGTATGTTGCTTAGAACCACATTATCTAGCGATTTATGCAAAAAAAATATTTTTTTTTGAGTTGGACAATTTGGGTAGAATAGCCTATTTTCCGGACAAATACTCTAATGCAGACTGAGAAACGTATATGAGAAAGTATATGCAATGGTTTTGCACTAGTTTATTTCTTCTACAATTGACTGCCGAAATATGATTGCCATTTGATGAATTATATCGTCGCAAGTTTTAGAGAAATATGAGGCCTTTCTCTTGTAGTATGCTTTTGGGACACAGCGGCGATTCTACCGCACCAGAGATCCTTCTGACAAGGTCCACTTCCTCCACACGCGACTGTTACTTCAAGACCGAGTTCGAGACTTCCATGCCCAACAATGGCAAAACTATCTTGCCCGGGCCAACGTTTCTTCCTCTGATGACGTGTGGAAGATCCAGAAGACCCTCCGCAACCCCTCCACTGCCATCACCCCTCTCCTTATTCCTGGTACGCGAAATCCCACCTACGACCCCGCCAGGAAAGTTGAGATCTTCGGTGATATCCTTGAATCCCATTTCTCTCCTCCTATTATTGCACCCCACCTCTCTTCCCCGACCACTCTTCTACCCCAGCTGTCTCCTATCACCCCCGACGATGAGTGGACCTTGGGTGTCTGGGAAGTGAAGGACGCACTGAAGAGAATTAACATCAAGAAGGTGGGTGGCTCCGACAAGCTCCGTGGTGTCTATCTTCGCCATCTTCCTCACAACGCTATCCTTCTTCTTACCAATATTTTCAACTCGTGTTTCTCGCTAGGGTACTTTCCTCTTCCATGGAAACATGCCACCATAATTCTTATCCCTAAACCAGGGAAAAATCTTCGGGACCCTAATAACTATCGTACCATCAGCCTTCTCTCTCTTCTTGGTAAGCTCTTCGAGCGCCTCGTCCTCACCAAACTCACCCCTGTCCTTGAATCCACTCAAGCCATACGTCCTACCCAATTCGAATTCCGGCGCAACAAGTCTGCAGCTCTGCAGACGTTGCGTCTGGCTCTCGAATTAGCCCCAATCCTTTCTCGGAGAGTTGCAATTCCAGCAATATTCTTTGACTTCTCTTTCGCCTTTGACACTGTCCATCATAACTTACTCCTTCAAAACACCCACTCCCTAGTCCCTCCCGTTTTCCATCACCTTTTGCGCAGCTACTTATCCGGGCGAACTTTTCAGGTTCGTTAAAATCGTTCCCTCTCCACCGTCCGCCCCATCTGCGCTGGGGTTCCCCAAGGTAGTGTCTGGGCACCCACTCTTTTCTCTCTGTTTCTTCATGACATTCCTGACATTCCTCGGCATGTTTCCGAATTTCTTTACGCGGACGACATCGCGTATGCGGCGCGCGCGCTCACACTTCCACTGGCTATCTATAATCTTCAATCTGCTTCTTCCCGCCTGGAAACTTGGAGCACCTCCAATGGGCTCACCCAAGTGCCAAGCAATTATCTTAACTTTCGGCCGCCCTTCCAGTCAACCCGTTCAAAACCTGCCGTCGCTCAAGGTCAAGGACACCACTGTGGACTGGTCCACAAGTGTCAAGTACCTTAGGATTCCGATGGACAGAAAATTTCGCTGGCAAGAACAAGCCAAATCTGTCTCTTCCAAAATAAATAGCGCGCTCGCTCGTCTTTCCCCAATCGTCAGAAATCGCAGGATCCGGCCCCAGGTAAAGTTACGCATTTATAAAGCGTGTGTCCGCAGCCTTGCGCTCTACGCATGTGAAACCTGGGCCACCACTTCTCGGACAAACCATCATCGTCTTCACGTCATCGAGAACCGGTTCATGCGGATGGCTGTACGACCGCCGTTGGGCACTCGAAATTCCCATCTCAGACTTATTTCAAAACTTGACCCCATCACAAAAATTATATTCAATCAAGCTCAGAAAAATCTCCGTAAGGCATTCCACGACCCCTCCCCTGACAACCATTTTAAAATGTTCTACCGCCACCTCAATCGCAGGGTTAATCCTGCAGCTGTACGCAGATACCCTTCTGATATTCTTAAACTGTCCTATCACACTTTTTACCCATAGCTTTTTTTCTCTCCTTCTTCTTCTTTTTCTTCTTCTCCTCTTCTTCTTAATACTTAACAATCTAAACCATTTATACTCCCATCCCTTTTCCCTCTTACATGGCATTTTCCCTCTTACGCGGACATGGCACTCTAAATTGTTTCAGAAGGCCTTGTGATCCAATGAACCGTGAGACCATCAACGACGAGCGCCTTATGGCGCAGACGTGGATCAATTCCTCAACATCAAGAATCAATGCATATTTAATTATATTTTCTTTAGTTTTAAATGCAAAATAATATAATTCTATCCCTCCATTTACAACATTATTCACCACCTGTGGTGCTGGTTTTGATGTTGCACAAATTCTATTATTGTTTTTATTTCGAACTTTTGGTAAAGAAAATTATTAATTAAGAATTACGTAGAGAAAATGATGAGGCATCAATCACGGGATAATTGATTTTGAATGTTCCATAAATGGAAAATAAATTGTATTTAATATTATAGGTCTCACGTGTAATTATTATTAATGTCACTCGAAATATATGAAATGTACTGTACTTCCAAAAAAATTTTAATGTGTAAGATTTAATTCAAAATTATTTATTCTTTAGTCGCACTATGTGGTCCCTGCTAAAGTGTAGCCCCAAGCATTTGCTTGTTTTAATTCTTGGGAAATCCGGTACTGTCAGCAACAATTATGAGAACAATTAATAAGAATAATTGATTTTTATATTCATG
Source organism: Laupala kohalensis (assembly GCA_002313205.1). Lineage (NCBI taxonomy): Eukaryota > Metazoa > Arthropoda > Insecta > Orthoptera > Trigonidiidae > Laupala > Laupala kohalensis. The sequence goes on from NNCF01129685.1 coordinate 17,715, forward strand.
ATATGATTGGTTTCTGCTGTGTCATCTGTTTCATAAGTATTAAAACTTTATAACTTTATATATGGTGCAACAAAAAAGACAAAAGTGTATGTTTAGCAATTACTAAATCCTCTCGAATTTTTTCTCTGAATTTCCTTCTTCACTGTGAAAGATACGTTTACTGGAAATTGCATAAAAAGCATGCAACGCAAAACAATTGTTTTCAATAAAAATGAATAGTAACTCACATAGGACATGTTCGGAACACATTACACCTCTAATGTCCTACTTGACTAATGTTATGGATTTTCTAATCAGTCTTGGCGTACGAAATATTCTACGAAGTATGAAAAAAGGAAGAAATCTTGATTACTGATCAGAAATTGTCAGTTATATAGAGGACAAAATATAATTGAACACAAATATTTCTATTCATTAGAATAATATCAAAAACTGAATTGTTCCCTACAATCTTTCAGAAATGTCTGCAAGTGAATTAGATTTATTTTTCTATTTTCCAATTAAGGTGTGGAAATAAAAAGAAACATTCGACAAATTTGGGTAAATAAGAAATAATTATGCGACATAAAATATATGAGAGTAAGTCAGGTTTCTTCCTTGAATACAAGCTCAAAAAAAAACAAAAAAAAAACACATTTCACTAATAAATTCAATCTGGAATTCAATCAAGACTTAAGCTGGAGTATCCACCATTTCTCGGAAACGGTAAGAGCGACACTTTTTTTTCTTGGGCAACAAATTTTTACGTAGGTCTGGGTTTGGTGCTATAAAGTGGATACTCCAGCTTAATAGACTTGTAAGAGTAATGATCAGTGTACGTCTCATTATGTTGGGAATACTTTCGGATTTCTTTCAATTTCATTCTATCGCCGATCCACTATCCATTCAATTCACTTGCTCTTGCGGGGCCATTCTTTTTGTTTTTCTCCATCGAGGAACGAATATTACCTTGTATCTTAGTTTGTTATACCATTAATTTTCCTATTTTTTAAAAACAGAAATATACGCTTTTGTGACGTGTAGCATATGCGAATTAATATTAATAGAGAGAGTATGCTACATGAACATTGCATTGTTGCAGGTATACTCATCAGTTTTATTCATTATTGCGATTCGAAGCGGTTACAAACTGGACGACGACGCTTTCCACACAAGTGGCGTCATGTGTCTCATTGATCTAGGTAAGACGATCGACGTAAAACTTCGGAAAAAAATTAACAACAACAACAAAATTTGCCAAGTACAGGAGACGAGTTCAGTGATGAAACTTCTCGCGCGTATTGTTTGCGGCGGAGGGGGTAATCCCTATTCCCCCTCTCCACGCTGTTACTGTTTAAACTGTGGTTGGCTATTCGCGCATGCGCATAATCGAACATGGCTATTGAGCATCTATAGCCCGTTTCCCATGGAAGAACCCCTCTCAACCGGCCAATTTTGTCAAGCACGTTCTTCCCTACACACCTATATTAAGTTTTGTTCATACATTAAATTTTCAAAATTTATATAAGTACCCACTGTTTCATACTTTCGTGTTTGTGTATGCATTAATATTCAGTAAAATAAAGTGAGTTATTATGACGTCTCATTTACTTGTTTATTCATGATAACCTGGTCAAATTGTAGGTTCTTTTTGAATTAAAATCGATTTTTCGCGGCAACCTGGGGGTCAAACGGGAAAATGGGTAACCGGACAATGTCTCCCGACCAGACCGCTTAACAGGGTTTCTAGAGGAACTCGTCTCCTGAAAGTGTTGCTTCAATCTTTAGTGATATATATATATTCATTTTTGTATTATCCTGTCTAGTCCCCAAACTTACTCACTTTCATAGTGACAAATATTTTTGCCCCGTAATAAATTTACAGTTAAATCCCATGTGAAAATGATTTAACAATACATTAATTACTTTTTTTTAATGTGGCCACAAACAATACTTTTCTTAATAATACTAATTTACCTCTCTTCAGCTNCAAAATGTGGCCACAAACAATACTTTTCTTGATAATACTAATTTACCTCTCTTCAGCTGTTTATGATTTTTCGGTTGTTGCGTGTGGAGATAAGACATAATTAGAAGGCTGTAAAACAACAGAACTATTATGTAGAGTCCACGCATTGTTTACGTGCTTAGAGACTTATTAAATAGGGTGTGTTTTATTGAAGACGCAAGGAAAAATAAAACCAAGTAAACACCAATTTCTTTTTTGTTTAAATTGCATTAAAACTCACTTGAACACTAGTAAAACATTCAGCCAAGTATTAATTGAGAAGGCAAGAACGAAGATGAACGATGGCAGCATATGTATGCTTGTCGTATAGGTTACGTGACATCTCGTAGGCATGCAGCCAGTCAGAGGCAGTGGGTGACCGTCATTTTGAAACTGATGAAGCCGTAATCCAAGAAGTTACTTGTTGACTGTGACCGCAAGCAAAAAACTTCTTTGCCGCCGACTTTTAAGGACTTGTAAAGAGATGGGATAAGTTTCTGAATGAACGGGGTAATTATGTCGGAAAGTGAAATAAATGTCAGGAAGTTACTTTGATTACTATTGTCTCAATCCAATTTTGCAACAAGTTAATTATTTATTGACTTAACAACGTAAAATTTAAAAAAATATATAATGATAATTTTCAAACTAATATAGAAGTAAGTTACACCTCAAAATGATATTTGTTAATTATTAGAATATGCTTATTATTTACAGGTTGGTTTCCAATATATTGGAACTTGACAGTGAGCTATGGAGTGCTCTATCTGTTCATGGCAGGCAGTTATATAACCGTGGTGGCTTTAGTAAGTAAGTCTTTTTCTTCTCCTGAGTTTCATGTGCGTTTTATGATATACAGAATATCTCAACTCAACGTAAAAATTGGATGGATTATAGAGAACATTAATAGGAACAAAAAATCATTAAAGTACACATATCCGGGAATGTCTCCCAAAAGAGATAAAATGACTACAAGACAGAATAAGAAAAAGATTTTAAAAAGTGAGTAATGCGATTTATAAGTGGAATTGTGAAACTGATTTAGGATTTCAATTTCGACAACTAATTACAACAGAGGTTCGAATTGGCGAATATATTCTACCTGGAGTCTCGCGAATCTTCGCGACTTCGGTGCCACGCCTGTATCACTGCCAATGGGGCAACATTTGAATATTTGTTGTGATTTGTTGTTTTTGAACCCCCACGTCGTTTTCTTAATTCCCCTAATAACGCGATTTACTCACTCTTCTACCTCGTGTTCTTTCATCTTATCTCCTCCGGGAGATATTTACGAACTGCACCTATCAACATGCTCTATCATTCCTCCAATTTCTTATGTGCAGTTCTGGGGCATTCAGTATTAATACTAGGATGATCAACTTTCGCTCTGATGAAAATTTATGTACAGAGTGGTCTACGAAAGGTGACTGATTCAATGTCACTTATAAACTGTTAGTTATGATACATAAATCTCGTAAATTACCGTTAATTACACTGTCAGATAACAGATTAGTTATGTCACATCGAATGAAAATGGGAGACGCGATCGCGGATCGAACCCGTGACCTCTGTCTTCACATGCTGGAGCGCTACCACTGCGTGCTCCCTTCCCTGCAGTACGCGTCGAAGCGTTTTCACCCTAAGCCTTCTACACCACCTCACCACGTCAACACCAGGGCGTGGGTTAACGCTGGCGTTAGAATCACGTGACATTAACGCTTTTAGTCTTTTACCGCCATCTGACCACGTCGACACCAGGGTGCGCAGGGTAACCGAAGCTACCCGAAACCACGTGGTGTTGTGTCTACTTTTGTCGAACCGGTCTCTCTGTGTTCAGAGACTTGTGTTTCGTGTTGCTGTTGCCGCTGTGAGTTGTTTTGCTCATTCTGTTCATTAGTTGTGTTGTTATTTAGGATGGAAGGTTAGGTTAGCCATTGTTAAAGTCTAACTGCCGTACGAAAAGTTACCAAATTCGGGAGAACTGCCAACCAACTCAATTGATTCCTCCTATGTCGTACATTACTCGACTTAGAGATATTTTCATCTCACACGTTGTATTCACAACCATCAAACTTGATGAAATAATTCTAGGAGAGCCTGACCTTAAAATACTCTGTAACGTCGGCGCGAGATCATGCCATCAATTTGTGAAATATTAATATTTCTTTGCATTTTCCAAGTCGGATGCTGTTAAGAATCTTACAATAAGTGGCCGGTCGGCGCTAAGGCGGAAATGCGACGAGTTTGGGACCCACCCTAAACCTCTTCAGTTATTGAGGTATTGTTTGAACGAACACCTTTCACTTTTAAGGAAGGTACGTTCAAGTGTATTCGGAGAATGCAGCCGGCGACGTTGACCCACTGGAATTTAGGTGTACCTAAAGTAAGGAAGAATTCTACGAAGTAATGAATGAAGTACGTGCCGAATATAGAACAACGAAAAGGGTGTTTGAGAAGCGCCTAGGTGACGCTCATGGCGGTTTGTCCTCTACGGCGCAGTCTCTGCGTTCCTAGAAGCCGAAGGGGTGACCCAAAAGGAGTGTTTGCACGCTGGTGGCGAAGGCTTGGTTATTTGCTGATCACGTGACGTCTGGTACAGTATATATTGGAAGGAGTGAAGATCCTAGTCGATTCTTTGCGAGGGAATGTAGAGATCCGTCAGCACTGAGATGTGACTGAGCTAAAACTAGGTCGCGGAGACCAGATGTTCGTTAGGCTGCTGCGGTAGTCTTAATGAAGTCATTACTTGTCGCGAGTGTCGTAACGAGTATCAGTTAGTTGTTGGGGAAATCAACTTATAATTTCGAAGGATCAGATAATCTGAGGGTTTTTACAATTTAGTTGTCGTCAACTATATTTAACCAAGTGTAATTAATGCTCTCTGACAGCATTATTTGTGTAATAACAGATTATTAGATGTATGAATGATTTTGGGAGTTTGTCTCTGTTGTAAATTCAGATTTCTAGTTAATTTGTAATAAATCATTATTTATTGTTATTACACGTGTGTATGATTGCTCGGGAAACCGAGCTGGTGGCAGCGACAAAAACTACCATAGGGATTTTGGTATTTATGTGGATCCCGCTTCTACCAAAGAAAAAAATAACATCGCATCAGGCCTTGAGGTGTGAGTTACATACTCGTTTTTTTTTAATCCTTCGTAGAGTAACACAAAATTAATATTCCTATTAATAAAATACATTGCATAAATTATCCAAGAAATCTTAATTTTTAATCTACTTTCAACGAAATTCATTTTACGGTAGTCTCTGTGTTGTTTCCATAGCGTTGGCACACACGTAAGGTAGTGTAAGTGCTACCAAATGATGATTTAATATCAAACGACAATCTGAGGCAGTCCAAGTCATAATGAGTGTCGGGGTTTTTGTTCTAAAATATTGGTGGTGGCTGTCCTGAAACACCACTCGAGTCCGCTATCTTTGTTGTTTTTTTTTGATGTCCAAACTCTCGATAACGTGAGTATAGTAACGACTATGCTGTGACGTGTGCATCGCCCGTTATTATGTTGATTTGAGGTTAACCTCGTAATGGGTAGATGGTGTTTGCATTTCACCAAGAACCATCTATATCGTTCGGTACGTATCTCATAATAATAATAATATAACATTTTTATGTTACTGTCAAGCGATGTAAATGGAAGTCTAGATCTGATTTCCACCTAGAAGAAGGGGGATTAGTTTCAAGTTTTTCACGAACGTTGTATTGCGTTTTTCTCAAACGTTATATTCGCGTCGGTGAAAGATGTTAGACACGTTGGACGTTCCAACTAGTATTTCACACACATCGTTCGAATGAGATCGCCTGAGGGTCATCGCAAGTTGAATGGTGCTGGTAGACAGGTTTGGGAGGCGCAGTGTTGGCTCACCAGATATCCCGGGTTCGATTGCCGAACCTGTCTCCCATTTTCCTTACATTATAACATAATTAAGCAGTTAATTGTCAGAATATACTTACAAGCTGATTCTCAACTGTTTGTAATATTTTTTGAAGTTAACTAACAGTGGAAAAGTGGACAATACCAAATTGTGATTTCTCTGTAAAAACTTTACTCCGGAGAGTAAAATATCCAATACAATACAATAAAAATATACAATAAAAACACTTAATAATATAATAGGTCTATAGCGGTTACAACTAGCTCAAAGCAGGAAAAAATAAAAATAATTTAGAGTAAAGTAATTCAAATTCACGTTTTTACTTCCTTAGCATATCGTTCAAAATTATTTGCTTTCATTTACTACAACTAAATGCTCCAAGTTTATGAAAAATATTCTTTCAATTTCTAACTTTTTCTTCCTTTGATTCGGATAATTGGCTATCCGGATGTGTGGAGACCGGATAAATGAAGATCTACAGTCACTTTATTGTCAGTATGTATACGTTATGGAATATATTCACTAAAGCAGTACATTGCAATGAATCAATTCGTCTTTTAAAAGACATAATTTTGAAAACCAAATAAAAGATGTTCAAACAAAATCTGTAGGTGTATACAATGTATTAATATAAAAAAATTACATTGTGCTAAAATATCTATTTCATCAAAATTCTTTAGATACCAACTTACCACTTTTTATGGAAGATAAGGATATATATTACGCTCTTTAAAATACGCAGTTTTAAAAATGTGTGGAAACAATAATTAAACAAATAATAAAAATAATTCATTTTCAAAACGGAAATACAATAAACTTAAAAAATACTTATTAGAATGTTCGTTGGCCGCAATTGCCAGTACACGCGGCTAACTGAAGCAAAACAATATACATAACATATCGTATGAAAAAGATTATTAATGAAATTAACTTGAAAATAGTATTTTCTTAACTTAAAATTGACAACTAATTACATAAAAATTGCAAATTTTGTCCTCCACGTGGTAATACGCAGTCTGTACTGTTTTTTGACAATAAATTTATTAATTAATTAAATTACACAAACAAATACAACTAGACGTTTCTACCCACAGAGACCTGTAATTGATTATTATGAAAGAAACGTATTATTAATTTAATTTTACATACTAAAGAAATTGAGCTTTCGTATCTGTCTTCCATTTCACTGCTTTTGCATTTAAGCGATCTCTTCGAACTACGAGTCAAAACGTAGTGTATTTTAAAAGATACACACAAAAAAATCTTGATCGTCCGTGAATGGTTGTAACTTGTTATTTATGTAGTAATCTTCTGTGCAATTGACGTTAATAGTAGATCTCACCAGACCCTTGACCCTTGGGCTAAGGAGGTAACTTTCCAGTGTTTACTTCATTCTCTCGCAGGCATTGCCGATATTTTTGGGCTACTGGTTGAAGATCTGGGTGATTCTCTGGTTTGCAGAGCTCCTTGTAAGGTTGGGGTATTACTTCCTGCATTGTGAGATACTTCCTGCAGGAATACTCGCGATAGCTGGTGTAGGAATTGGAGGTAAGTGAATAGTATAAGACGAACAAAGAAATTCCTTTCCCGTGATAATTGGCAAAGTTCATTTATGCCATATGCAAAAAATATAAACATATAAATAAAAACAAATATAAACATACAGACTTTACCGATTCATACAGACTTTGCCGCTTAACACAGACTTTGCCACTAAACACAGACTTTGCCACTAAACACAGACTTTGCCACTAAACACAGACTTTGCCACTAAACACAGACTTTGCCGCTAAACACAGACTTTGCCGCTAAACACAGACTTTGCCGCTAAACACAGACTTTACCTACTCACCATACTAGGAAAATGTTATAGATGTGAGTACAGCAGAATTGAATGTTAGATCCAATGAGGAAGAAATTGATTTCTCCTCATTTNGACTTTGCCGCTAAACACAGACTTTACCTACTCACCATACTAGGAAAATGTTATAGATGTGAGTACAGCAGAATTGAATGTTAGATCCAATGAGGAAGAAATTGATTTCTCCTAATTTTTGGATATGACATCCCATCCTTAAAGTTCGAAAGCTGTAAGGTGAGGAAAATTCATCCCATACAACAGATTACATATTCAATGGTTAAACAAAATCTTTCCTTATTTAAAATTTTCCTCCCACATCCAAACCAATTCTTTCAGTGTATATGAATGAAAGCTGTTTGTAACCTTTGGTAACTTCGGCCTGATTAATACGGCGACTGCCCAGAAATCAACAAATGCATGACCCACCGTNAAGCGATCTCTTCGAACTACGAGTCAAAACGTAGTGTATTTTAAAAGATACACACAAAAAAATTTTGATCGTCCGTGAATGGTTGTAACTTGTTATTTATGTATTAATCTTCTGTGCAATTGACGTTAATAGTAGATCTCAGCAGACCCTTGACCCTTGGGCTAAGGAGGTAATTTTCCAGTGTTCACTTCATTTTCTCGCAGGCATTGCCGATATTTTTGGGCTACTGGTTGAAGATCTGGGTGATTCTCTGGTTTGCAGAGCTCCTTGTAAGGTTGGGGTATTACTTCCTGCATTGTGAGATACTTCCTGCAGGAATACTCGCGATAGCTGGTGTAGGAATTGGAGGTAAGTGAATAGTATAAGACGAACAAAGAAATTCCTTTCCCGTGATAATTGGCAAAGTTCATTTATGCCATATGCAAAAAATATAAACATATAAATAAAAACAAATATAAACATACAGACTTTGCCCATTCATACAGACTTTGCCGCTTAACACAGACTTTGCCACTAAACACAGACTTTGCCACTAAACACAGACTTTGCCGCTAAACACAGACTTTGCCACTAAACACAGACTTTGCCGCTAAACACAGACTTTACCTACTCACCATACTAGGAAAATGTTATAGATGTGAGTACAGCAGAATTGAATGTTAGATCCAATGAGGAAGAAATTGATTTCTCCTAATTTTTGGATATGACATCCCATCCTTAAAGTTCGAAAGCTGTAAGGTGAGGAAAATTCATCCCATACAACAGATTACATATTCAATGGTTAAACAAAATCTTTCCTTATTTAAAATTTTCCTCCCACATCCAAACCAATTCTTTCAGTGTATATGAATGAAAGCTGTTTGTAACCTTTGGTAACTTCGGCCTGATTAATACGGCGACTGCCCAGAAATCAACAAATGCATGACCCACCGTGACACGTAATCATGCACACAGCACAGAAAGTGCTACTTGAATTAACTTATCCTGGGAAACGTCTCCCTTGCACAAGATCCAGGTGGAAATGGTGTACAGATGTATTGTGTCGCGGTTAACGCCCCTGCGATCAATGCGAGAATATTGGGTTCGATTCCTTACTCGTCACCATCTTTATCTGGGGTACCACATGTCTTTTGCACGAGTATGTACGTGGACGGAATATACAGTTTGTCCCGTATCACCACGTAAAATATTAGAGGAATGATAGAGTGCATTAATTTAGAAAAACATTAAGGAACACGTGTCCGAAAATGTGTCCCAAAGAAGATATAATGACATAAAAACAGAGCAAGGACACAAAATAAAAAGATGGTTAAAGCACTTTGTAAGGAATTGTGAAAATGATTCAGGAGTTCAAGTTNGAAAAAATATAAACATATAAATAAAAACAAATATAAACATACAGACTTTGCCCATTCATACAGACTTTGCCGTTTAACACAGACTTTGCCACTAAACACAGACTTTGCCACTAAACACAGACTTTGCCACTAAACACAGACTTTGCCACTAAACACAGACTTTGCCACTAAACACAGACTTTGCCACTAAACACAGACTTTGCCACTAAACACAGACTTTGCCACTAAACACAGACTTTGCCACTAAACACAGACTTTGCCACTAAACACAGACTTTGCCACTAAACACAGACTTTGCCACTAAACACAGACTTTGCCACTAAACACAGACTTTGCCACTAAACACAGACTTTGCCACTAAACACAGACTTTGCCACTAAACACAGACTTTGCCACTAAACACAGACTTTGCCACTAAACACAGACTTTGCCACTAAACACAGACTTTGCCGCTAAACACAGACTTTGCCGCTAAACACAGACTTTGCCGCTAAACACAGACTTTGCCGCTAAACACAGACTTTACCTACTCACCATACTAGGAAAATGTTATAGATGTGAGTACAGCAGAATTGAATGTTAGATCCAATGAGGAAGAAATTGATTTCTCCTAATTTTTGGATATGACATCCCATCCTTAAAGTTCGAAAGCTGTAAGGTGAGGAAAATTCATCCCATACAACAGATTACATATTCAATGGTTAAACAAAATCTTTCCTTATTTAAAATTTTCCTCCCACATCCAAACCAATTCTTTCAGTGTATATGAATGAAAGCTGTTTGTAACCTTTGGTAACTTCGGCCTGATTAATACGGCGACTGCCCAGAAATCAACAAATGCATGACCCACCGTGACACGTAATCATGCACACAGCACAGAAAGTGCTACTTGAATTAACTTATCCTGGGAAACGTCTCCCTTGCACAAGATCCAGGTGGAAATGGTGTACAGATGTATTGTGTCGCGGTTAACGCCCCTGCGATCAATGCGAGAATATTGGGTTCGATTCCTTACTCGTCACCATCTCTATCTGGGGTATCACATATCTTCTGCACGAGTATGTACGTGGACGGAATATACAGTTTGTCCCGTATCACCACGTAAAATATTAGAGGAATGATAGAGTGCATTAATTTAGAAAAACATTAAGGAACACGTGTCCGAAAATGTGTCCCAAAGAAGATATAATGACATAAAAACAGAGCAAGGACACAAAATAAAAAGATGGTTAAAGCACTTTGTAAGGAATTGTGAAAATGATTCAGGAGTTCAAGTTTAACAACAATAGGTTACAAAAGATGTTCACAGTTCTAACAGCAATGTAGATCTCACACCGACGTCGCCTGTATTGGTGAGTATGTTCTCCTTAAAGTCTCGCGTATCTCCGCTACGTCGGTGCGAAGTCTGTCTCCCTGTTAATGGGCAGGAATTTGAACATCTGTTGCAACTGTTGTTGAACTTTGAACTTCCTCAATATTCCCAATAAAACGTTAAACACACCTTTTTATCTTGTGTTCTTTCTCTGTCTACATGTCATTATATATCCCGCGTGTAACGTTTCTGTTAATATGTTCACATGTGTTTCTTGTTTCTATCGGTGTGCTCTATTATCCCTCCAATCATTTTACACTGAGTTCTCGCACACTCTGTAACCTGCGTTTCCGTTCTACCTTTGCACCGTTGCAGTGATCCAAGTGTTGCTTGCGCTGCACGTGAGCGCCGATCGCTGGAAGATGCAGCTGGACAGGCAGGTGGTGCGTCGACGGAGCCGTGCTTGGAACTTCCTGCGCGAGGACTCGAAGCATCATCTGACGGAGTCTTCACGATTGCGCCTGCGCGAAGGGCTCACGAGGGCGCTGGGCATCCACGCGGATTCCTCCGCCGAGATGCCTCCCGTGCATCATCCCAAGTCCTTTGGAGCAGCCATCCACAGACGATCGGACGACAGATGGGTCAGTCTCCCTCCGCTACTCCTCTAACGCATAGACTTTCTATAATGTCAACAGCTTTTACTATCTGATACACGTAGTATTNGACGTGTCCGAAAATGTGTCCCAAAGAAGATATAATGACATAGAAACAGAGCAAGGACACAAAATAAAAAGATGGTTAAAGCCCTTTGAAAGGAATTGTGAAAATGATTCAGGAGTTCAAGTTTAACAACAATAGGTTACAAAAGATGTTCACAGTTCTAACAGTAATGTAGATCTCACACCGACGTCGCCTGTATTGGTATGTTCTCCTTAAAGTCTCGCGTATCTCCGCTACGTCGGTGCGAAGTCTGTCTCCCTGTTAATGGGCAGGAATTTGAACATCTGTTGCAACTGTTGTTGAACTTTGAACTTCCTCAATATTCCCAATAAAACGTTAAACACACCTTTTTATCTTGTGTTCTTTCTCTGTCTACATGTCATTATATATCCCGCGTGTAACGTTTCTGTTAATATGTTCACATGTGTTTCTTGTTTCTATCGGTGTGCTCTATTATCCCTCCAATCATTTTACACTGAGTTCTCGCACACTCTGTAACCTGCGTTTCCGTTCTACCTTTGCACCGTTGCAGTGATCCAAGTGTTGCTTGCGCTGCACGTGAGCGCCGATCGCTGGAAGATGCAGCTGGACAGGCAGGTGGTGCGTCGACGGAGCCGTGCTTGGAACTTCCTGCGCGAGGACTCGAAGCATCATCTGACGGAGTCTTCACGATTGCGCCTGCGCGAAGGGCTCACGAGGGCGCTGGGCATCCACGCGGATTCCTCCGCCGAGATGCCTCCCGTGCATCATCCCAAGTCCTTTGGAGCAGCCATCCACAGACGATCGGACGACAGATGGGTCAGTCTCCCTCCGCTACTCCTCTAACGCATAGACTTTCTATAATGTCAACAGCTTTTACTATCTGATACACGTAGTATATAGAAAGTTTTGTAATCGTGAAAAAATTCGAAGGTGAGATTTCGACGGAAATATCCATTTTGGGTATTCCTATTTCATATGTAGTGGTTTTCGGCGTAACGTCTGCCCGTCTGTGCGCAGTGATTCTGAGTGAATGGATGAATCAATTGAATTCATATTTCGTATTTACGGTAGAGTTTACTTGTTGTCGATGCATCTGTTGTCATTTTCTTTTCTTACTTTAAAACAAAAGATACTTTACATAGATGTCACAGTACACTTTTGAATGTTTCTCAACAACGACTTCAACGATTTTGCTTAAAATTTGCATTACATCCGCATAAGCGGTATTTCGCTTGAAAGATTGGTATAGACGCAGTAAAATAATTTATGTCTGTTACATTTACGCATTTCTTTACTATTTCAAGAACCTTGAATATTATTTAACATGGATGAAGCAGATGCAGAGTAGAATAACATTCTTAATATTTATTTTACTTTCAAATCTCTAATGTTTATGGCGCGTAGTTTTACGTTTTCCAATGGTGTGAACCCAATGAGTGTATATTTGAAGATGTAAAATTTTAATATGTTACTTTTGAAAGGAGAAGAGCGGAATGTCTGCATCTTACGTGTCTCTTAGTATCGTTAAACTTGCACCCACGCGACCCCTAAGCACAACTCGTAACCTTTCATCCGGGGACGCTGCGTCATTTCGCTGCGTAAGCTTACGTATCGGACGTATCCAGTGCTTCTTTTGCCGGATGTTGTTGTTAACTTGTAATGCATGCTGTGGGTCATATTTTCATGTTCGTGCATATTATTTGATACGTGAACAGGCTCTGATACGAAGGAAGGGTCAAAGGGGTCATAACCCCCCCCCCTAAAAACCCACAGAGAATGAATTTCTAGTCACGCAAAGACGTTTATGATTTTCAAAAAGGTTGACACATTTGAACAATTTTTAGTCAGTAAATAGTTCTGCAGTATATTTGTAGAAACGATTTAACAATGCACGGCGTGCCATGTACACGGTTGTAGTGGCGTCGATGGCGGTGCAATTATGGTTGTGAGAGTGGATGTCGATGTAAATGACATGATACGCTCATGTTTACGTTGTGAGATTGGGATGTTTTTTGGAACGTACTATGCCCTACACTATATTCTTTTGATATGATCCCCCCCTTAGAATATTAGTGTCTGTATCCGTCCCTGTACGTGAGGATGTTTTCTTACATTATTACTTATCGTTTGAAGAATTAATTTGGTTTCGAGTTTTCTTTGTCTTGAAAGTAACGTGTGATGAAAAATCTTTTAGTTTATTTTTCAAGATTTTTTTATTAAAATTCAATGTTTTATAGCAGTTTTAATCGTTAAAAATAATATTGTATTAAATAATATCTTTTAACACTTGTTGAATTCTTAGACGAGATAAATAAGGAGCGTCACGAAATAAGCGAAAGTAAACAAAACAAACTGTATCACCGATTTCACAGAAATTAATCATAGGTACGATTAATTTTTATTAATATAATTTTTACAATTTCAATTTGCACAGATATTAACTTTGTAGTTTTTAATTAAATTATTTAAGAATATTGATGTTTTGCTTGCTTCGTTCTCGTGATAATAGTCTCCTAATTATTTTTATATTTATTTATTAATATATCTTTGAAATATAATATAAATCTTACTGATCTTATCTCTCCCAGAATCAAAAGGACAGAATTTGTATACTAAGAGATTCTTTTATATAAATTCTAATAAAAATACATATTTTATATACTTTTGTAATAGGGTACAATGGAGACGACGAAGATATAAGAGAAAAATGTTAAAAACAGTCCTCTCCTAATATAATGATTTAATGCCGCTCTCTCTAGTGCAGACTGATAAACTCATATGAGAAAGTATGTGCAATAGTTTTGCACCACTGGTTTTTATTTTCGTGTAGAACAAATCTCTTGTCTTCGAACAAGTGAAATGAAATGAAGTATATTGTCAAAAAAGCAGTTGCAAACTGCTTACAACCACATGGGGGATAATAAACTAAGTTGAAATGAAGTCATCACCGTACCAAATTTGAATACTAATTAAAAGTTACCTATAATCTTAAGGAAAAACTTTCATAGAATAAAATTTTCAAATTACTACGCAGGGATCCGGATAACATCAATATTTCTTAATTCTAATTTAAAATGAAGAATCTATACTGTAAACATTTATGAGTTTTACCGTGTGATAAAAGAATAATAAAGAAAATCTTGTGGTAACAGTAGCAGTTATCACATTAAACATCATCCGAAGTTGCTTAATGGTCAAATTTACGTAGTAATATTAACATTTGTGACAATTTTATTAACCAAAAGCGTATTAAATACAATTAACTTGCATAATCACGATGCTTTTGAATGTGTTATTTTTTATTTCACTCAATTACATGTATTTTCTATATAAAAACAATATGGCGAGTTAGACGAATACTATCCAATACTACCAACGTCGACTCTTGAAAAAGTTATGATCAACCCATATTATAAACGAATCGTTAATTTTAGATATGGAAACATTAATTTGATGTAAATAAGAAATATTTGTATCTACAAAGTAATATAATTTAATTATTTTTCTCAATATTTTGCAATAGTTGCTGGATATAATCGCATGTCGTAAGGTGGTAACAGTGTAGAGAGAGTTAAGTGTATCAGGAGCTGAGAGAGCATTGTTTGACATAGTGGAATAAGACAATGTGTACCGGTCCTGAGAATGCGCAGTGCAAGCCAATCATATTCAAGGCATTTTCCGGAACGAGTGTATTAGCATATCGCATCACACCTACAACTCGGTCAGATTATTACATAAATCTGTACTTCCCTCTCAAAAATTGTCTTGCGCTTCATTGGCTGACCAACTTCCCCTCCATGTCGATGCGCAATGGCACCAATTCCTTGTGCTGGAGGAATTGGTCAGATTGATGTTCTTAACAAGCTTTCAGCCACCGCTTGCCAAGGGCCCCAGCACTGAAGATGGCCGCCATGCGGCCGAAAAGGTATTTTGCATCAATAAATAATGAGAGAGTGATAAAATATTTCACTGCTCGTTATGAACACCTTGAGTTATTCCACTATAGTTGTTAGATTGTATAGCTGTATGTTGCTAGTAGTTCATGAAGTTTTTCTATTAATATTAACTTTGTGTCAAGAAGAGTTCAATGAACCTCTGTCGATGACGTTTCATGTTGCTCACCGCTTCATCCCTTTGCCATCAACAATGATGATAATTATTTTATGCATGAAAATGATTTCATTTGTTTCAGACCACCAAATACGTGTCTGTGGAAAAAGATTCTGAAATTGTTTACGATCGTGAATGATGAACTAAGTTGTGCTATTTGGTAAGTACGTTTTCTCTTCCTTCGCAAAATGGATAGATATCATATACCAAAGAACAATTTTTTCACTGCGTGATATTCCCGCAATGAAAAGGATTTACTCGAGGAATGGCCGTTCTCAAATGTTTGCAGACGACGTTTCAGAGCAAAGTTTTTTAGTTCGTGTTTCTGATCTACGAGGTGAGGTTATGATTTTTAAAAATTAAACATGAGGAGTTTTTATAAAGTATTATCCTACATTTCAACTAAGTAAATATTCATTGTTAGATAATCGTTATTATTTCTTGCTTAAAACTGAACAAAGAAACAATCGACATAACCTCACAAAAAATGGG
>NNCF01129685.1:34420-68874 GCA_002313205.1 Laupala kohalensis
TTAAATTTAAAAATACAGAACAATTTCTAGCAGAATCTAATAAAACAATAACTTTCTTTTTTTTTAGATAGAACGTCATTGATTTGAAATTAACCAATACAAATTTTCGTCAGAATTGGCTTATAGAGAACACTTTGTTTTACATGCCCCCCTGTCAGTCTATTCGATATATGTTTGACAGTGGAAGCCACTCTTTTGGATGATACAGAAAAGGCTTTTGGCATATCATGTACATTTTAGCGACATCTGACAAAACACGGGTAAAATGCCGACTACCCACCCAGAACTTTACAGTATCAGATTTTCATCTCAACTCTTATTAACAAGTTTACTAATATCATGGATTATACGATTTTATATACGATTTTAAATGTTGTACTCCATGCTGACACAATTCACATAAAATCATTCGTACATGTGAGTACAAATCAATAAACAAGAATCTATATCTTTTTAATAAGTTCGGATACACGAAAGATACATAAAATTAATATTTTGATTTTGATATATCGATATTTTTGGCCCATGCCCACCACTAGTGACTCTCGGTTAACAGTTGGCCCATTGATGCCCTGTAGTCTTCAGTGCTGCTGCCATCAGGTGAACGTTAGTGAATGGACATATCCACAAAGTTGTTTATTTCATCTTAGTTACAAGCATAAAAAACAAAATTAAATACATATACAAATTTAACAATGACGAAGAAAAAAATAAATAACATGAAACACAGACCTTCAAAGCAGAAAAATCATTGCAAACAACTATAAATTTTTGACGAGTTTTCATAATTGGTATCATAAAACAACTTATTCGCGACGAGTACTTAATTAATTTTCGAGTACCGATCCTTTGGTGCAGACGATTGCAATGATCTACAATTTAGTTGACAAAGCGATCTTGCTGTTTAATAATTGCTTCCATTACGATAATATTGAATTTGTGAAAACAATCTGATTAGCAAATAATTACCCTCAAAATTGTATAATGAAATATGTCAACAGGCGCATACACTGACTTACCAGTTTGGAACATCCTTCACCACATGCTCAAAATTCTCAGTCTCAGATAGGAAGAAAATCTTATACTTCCATATCATAAAATAATATCATCAATTTTACGAAGATATTTTCTCCACGAAAACATTTGGTCGGTGAGTACAACAAGGAAACAAAATTATTATCTTGTAATTAAAAGGGGAAAGATGAGATCGATCACATGACTTTGCAAAATGTCGTCTACAAAGTTGTTTGCAAAAATTGTCCGTTTTCGCTATATCGGACAGACAAAACGTAAGTTACAAACGCGTATCAAAGAATATCAGCGCAAGATAAACACGCTACAGCATAATGTTATTTCCTTACGCCGTTTAAATTTTGATCATTCAATAGATTGGGAAAATGTTCCAATTTTAGTTCAGGAGCCTAATTGTTATAAACGTATAATGTCAGAAATGTTACATATTAAGCTAACTAGTCACACATTACATTTACAAACTGACACAGAAAACTTGTCAAAAATTTATAGTTGTTCGCAATAATTTTCCTGCTTTGAAGGTTTGTGTTTTCAAATTATTTATTTTTTTCTTTGTCGTTGTTTTATTTGTGAGTGTATTTAATTTTGTTTTTAAGTCTGTAACTAAGATGAAACAAACAAATTTGTGGTTATGTCTATTCACTAACGTTCGCCTGATGACTGCAGCAACATGCTGTTGAAACGTTGTAATAATATTAATTAAAAACATAAAATAGTCGATTACTATTTCAATCTAATGATGATTGTAGACGTAAATAATGTCAATATTATTGAGCAAGTTTTTTGTTTCCTTTTCTTCTTTCAGAACGTGGAACACGGCACCCACGTACGATCCACACCGCATTGAAGCTGCATCGATGAATGATTTTTAGAGCACATTTTCACCTTCATTTATTCCGTAGTATAATATTAAATTATTTTATAAAACTTTGTATTGAAAATTGTGTTATCTTATTTATTTACCAACGTTAATTATTGGAATTTTAATTTATATTTGTATATCAGTTAAAGAAAAATACATTTGTATATATAACTTATTTTGAGACGTATTTTGTAAACATTTTCAACCAAGTCTTAAGAAAATGAAGTGTTTTTCTTAACGTCATTTATATTCTAAATATTCTTTGTAAAGTCATTTACAGCTAAATGGTTTTTCGTAAGGTCTTAAAACGAAAAGTTTAACTGAATAAATATGAGTATTCATACATTACTTTAGTAATTGAAATTATTAATTTAATTATATTAATCATTCTNAAAGTTTAACTGAATAAGTATGAGTATTCATACATTACTTTAGTAATTGAAATTATTAATTTAATTATATTAATCATTCTTCTACTACTGCTAATTCGAAACCATTAGAGTACTGAAAGCAATAAAACACTCGTGTAAATGATCACTATAACAATCCTATTTGACAACCAAGGAGTTAAGAGAAATAACCACATACTGAAGAAAACTACGTCTTCAAAAAACACACACTTTTTTTATATTTGTACATTTTTTTGCGTCTCTTTCGGTGTCCATTCCATACGTCGTCCATGTAGAGGCGTCCGAACGATCGAATTTTTCCAAAACGTTACCTCCTTGCTCTTTTTAACGTGCATCTCGGAAAGGGTCAGTTTAGCTAACTTTTCATCTTATCTAGGAATTTTTGCTGAAATGTTTGAATCCGCCTGTGCCTTAGCGCCCTTGATCGGATTTGATGGAATACGTCCATTGCTTGCTTCCGGAGAGTAAATTAGTTTATTGTCCTCCACGCAGTTTCTACTGCTTTTTTGACAATAAATTATTTATTATTATTAAAGAAAAGGCGATTCCCCTCGACATTATTAACACAAATTCTCTTTTTGCCTTATAGAAAACTTAAGGTGACATGGTCTTGTGGTTTGGAAGATTTTAAGTGTTTTTTAAAATATCGTGCGTGTTAATTTCAAAAATGGTATTTGTATTTCTCTATAACGTAAGACCTATTAAAAATCGTTTAAATAAAATTTGTCAGATTTGTGCTTTTTCTAACGCTAGAAGCAAGTTTATTATATTTAGAAACTGATTCCAAAATGCTGAATCGAAACTAATATTGTTGAAAAATGAAGCATCAATCGTCACTACAATAACAATATACCACATGAAGAGATACAAGAATTTTAAACGCTGCGTTAAAATTAACATACATCGGAAGTTTGTCTGCAGTGTCTTTATCATTTATTTTGGGTAGAAATACAGTTCATTATTATTATTATTATTATTATTATTATTATTTAGCTGTAGAACGTCTTGAATAATGTGTTTCGACAGTACTGATTCTTTTTCCTTAATCTGTGGCGCTATTGTTGTCACACGGGACGGCGTCGAGGTAATGAGTTCTGCGATGAGCAAACTGGAAGATTTCGCAAAGATGAAAAAACAAAAAACAAATTAAACCCCCAAAAGCCAATTCGTCAAGATCCGAAAAGCTCTCAAACTCTTTTTTGGGTCTATTACAATACTTCCCTTATACATATTCCGTAAAAACTAAAAATATCGTTGAACCTGAGAAGAAGAAAAATTTTCACCTATCGGCGGTTCCTTAGTCGTAAAAACAGTTTGTGTTCAGTTTGTGATCAGTCGAAGACAAACTGAAAGGAAGGCAATTAGAGAGTACTTTCCT
Organism: Laupala kohalensis; assembly: GCA_002313205.1. Classification (NCBI taxonomy): domain Eukaryota; kingdom Metazoa; phylum Arthropoda; class Insecta; order Orthoptera; family Trigonidiidae; genus Laupala; species Laupala kohalensis. Next base: position 38,103 of record NNCF01129685.1, read on the forward strand.
GCACTAATACTTCAGAACCCTTCGTTGTCTAACCAATTCTGGAACAGAAGAAAACAAAATTAATACTCTTGTACTCGTGGATTTAACTATCTTCATAGGGTCTGTAAAACAACCCCGTTCCTCGTGGCGTGTCTGTGACCTCGCCGACCATAGGGTGCCTATCAGAAACTCTCATCACCAGAACACAAAACTAGTGTACCTTTTTCATCTTCAAGTACCTGAAAACCCAAAGAACAAATCGTACGTCGAAGTATTTATATCGGAGCACGGTACGTATGCGCGCGTAGTCAGTCTTTTGTTGAATCGTCACATGTGTACGTGTTTATCTGCGATCACGTGAGACGCGATAGTCACGTAAGACGTTGGAGCGTAGACGAGTAATGTGTACACGAGCAAAGAATAATCATGATGATAATGTTGGGAGTGGGGAGAAGTCGAACAATGTAGGGGGAAAAGGGACGGTTTAAAGACGCTATAAATATTCCACTCACGAGTACTTCCGAGTACCTCCTATTCGTGGAAGAGTATTTGCTAAGAAGTATTCAATCCTATCAATTGTTTATAAGACGAGTATTTATGGAAATATGTCGCTGGTTGACTCTACTCCGATCTAAATCATTGTCAGGTTTTCACGTTGTCTCGAGTGTATAATGTAAATCCAATATTGTATCTGTTATATTTCTTAGATACTGTGGAATTCTGCGTGTCATTTTTGGATGTAGAACAGCGTATCAACAACACGCACGACGCGAAAATAAAGTGTTGTATTATCTCTATTTGTAAATATAACACTATATAAAAGGGAAAAACTTTATTATAAAATTATCTTGAACCATTAATCATAAAATATTGGTATTATTACTTTTATGATTAATATTCTAAATGAGACATGATCTATTGTTTAATTGTTTCTCTTTAATTTAGAGTGCATATTTTTTTTTGTTGTGACACCTTAATATCACAGTTTTTTCACATCTAAAGAAACTTCGTTACCCTGAATTCCATCTCAAATGTACATTTAAGAGCAAAGGAAGTCTGTTCGTATTTATACTTCCTGCGGATTTCATGGAGGTTTGCTCGAGGAAATGGAAAAAAAGGCATTTCCTTCCACACCTTTTTCAGCGATGTAAACCTGAGATTACAGTTTCTTTTTTAAATGTCAACTTGTGTTCTTGTATGGAAATTGTATAAAATCTGTAAAATTTCTTTCATTAAGTGATTCTGTTATTTATTGTTTGCAACGTCACTACATTTCATCCGCTTTCCGCTTACACAAACAAATGTTGACGTCTATGACAAAGTTACTGTAATAATTATCCTCTTACTCGAGATTTTTTATAAAGATTTAAAACACTTAAAACATTTAAGGAGATGTAATTGCTATTTCCTGGTATTAAAACTGCATTTTCCAATGTAACAAAATGTAAATATCAATATACGGTTGGCAGTTGATCATAGTTGAAGAATTTATGGATCTCCTTGTTGGATATCAATCACCGTTTCGTGGATCGCTACTTCCAAGTAGAAAAACAAGTAAAATATCTTTCGGTTTTTAGAGAAATTTCATGACTTTGCAATTACTCTCTACATCACTACGATTTTAGAACTACTTTTAAAACCGCGGAGGATATACGCAATATCTAATACACACTTTTTCTAACAATAATAATAATAATAACTTTATAATCAGTCAGAGAATTAAGTCAATTGAGTTCTAAACCACTTCTTGGTAGAATTCATCATGATCTACATGAGCCTCATGTCAACAAAGTTGCGTCGAACGCCTGCCTTAAATTGACATTGCAGATGACAAATGTAGGAGATGCTAACTGTGTAGACAGTGTCAGATAATGTAACACATTTTTCCCCGTTTTTATCTACATAAAACTTTAAAAATCATTTCTCTTTTTTTATCAATTATTCAAAAGACTGAAGTCAGCCTGAGTTCATTTTGGACATGTAAAGTATCTCCTTGCAAAATTTCATCACTATGGTTTAGTCGTGATCAGGTAGCAAACAGACGCTTAGCCTTTAGCTATCAAGGGAACATTTATTTTGATACTCTTATGGAGAGGTTCGGGCCATGATGTCCGCTTTTCCCATCTAATCGGGACTAGTGAGTTGGGCATTGTAAAGAAGAGATGTTAGGTGTTCGAAGCACTTATGGTACCAAGGCTACATTTGTCTGCAGTAGATAAATTATGTCAATGAAAATGAAAATGTAGATGGGAATGGGTTTGGATCTGGGGGCTTCCAATTATACCACAACGCTATCCCGTTCACTCTTTGATCCCGCATTTGTAGTTAGCGCACAAAACTAGATCGCGGGTTCGATGCCCGGTTTGTCTCTCACATTTATTAAATAATTCATAATTTAATTATATTTTAAATCAATACTTATATATAAATGCGTGACGCAAAAGAGTGTCTGTCTGTTTGTCTCCTGATAACAACTAAACCGTTGAACTGATCGTGATGAAATTTAAACAAGGATATTGTTTCTATGGCCAGGATGAACACTATCCAATTTACTTTATTTTAAACGTAGTAACAAAAATCAAAAGAAATTTAGACAATAGTTGTCGGAAAAATCGAAAAAAAATCTTATATTTCCTCACCGTGTCTAAACGGTTGGAGATGGGAGACAACTATGAGAATTGCAGTATATTTTTCCAATGAGTTCTACAAGAATGCCCGAAACAACACATATCTACATAAAACCTTGATTATCTATAGAACGTTATTAAAAAAGAAATGTTGAAATATTTCTACTGTTCGAAATTTATATTATTCTAAATTTGTATTATTTAAAATTTGTTAATTTCGGTGCTGCCCCACTACCCACTCCTGCACCTACCTCATCTCCTCCTTCTGCTCCTACCTCATCTCCTCCTACTGCTCCTACCTCATCACCATCTCCTCTTCCTATCTCGACATCCATTTCATCTCCTTTTCAACCTTTCTTTCACCTATTGCTTCCTCATCTCGCACGTCCTCATCTATTCCTCCTATCGCCCCCACACACAGTTACAACTTGCGCTCAGGAGTACGATGTGGTTCTCGAAGGTGACAATCGCGTTCAGGTGCAGTGTGCGAGCTTGATCCGGAACTAGAAGCTGTACCAAATTCAAATTCCCCTCCTAACTCTAACTTCGATTCCATTTCTCACAAACACTTTGCGTGAATCACAAACACTTTGCGAAAATAAAATAATTATATTTCATCATTATGTCCAATCCCTTTCAAACAAATTGACAGATATTGAAATTCTGGTACACAAAAATTCCATTTGATTTGTTATGCCTCACTGAACATTGGCTTTCAACTAACAACATAAATTATAGTATATTTGTAAATATTATTCAGCAAGTTCTTTTTGTCGGCAAAATTTTAAAGGAAAGAATTCGCACGGAGATACGTATATCTATGTTCATAATGATATTTCATCTTCTCCACTGCCAGGCTACGAGAACTTCTGCGTAGATTGTGTGTTCAAATTTTCTGCAGTAAATCTGACCGACACCGGTATTGTTGTTTTGTGTATTTATAGACCTCCTCAATCAGATCTTGACATATTCTTTCGGAACTTCGAAATTGTTTTAAAACATATCACACACGAATCTTTAAATCTGTTGTTATATGTGGTGATTTCAATATCGATTTCCTAAGTACATCCGACTACGAACATTGACCAGTTAATCGATTCAAGAATCTTATCGACTCCTTCAATTTTATTACTACGATAAACGACCCCACTCGCCTCTCCGGCTCATCTCAAACATCGCTAGATCAAATTATAGTCAACAATGGAATCTCGTATCTCTCTGAAGTGTTTATCGCCGGATACAGTGATCACCTTGCTCAAGTATTGACTATTAATAATAAACTAACACCACTTAAAATCCTTTACAAGTTTACAAGAGGGTTAATTGACACAAATAAATCCATATTTATAAATTATTTGCGTGAAGAAACACGGGAAGATGTTTACAAATGCCAAAAAAACCCACGTTAAATTCAATTTATTTATCTCAATATTCCTAGAACATTAAAACTCTAGCTTTCCAATTAAACGCAAGTTAATTAACACAAAAAATACAATAGATGGATCACCGAAGGGATACGAATATCTTCAAAAAACTACCGTCGTTTATATTAGCTTTCAAAACGCTATAACCAACCACCCGAATTCCATAATTATTTTCGTAAAAATAAGACTATTCTCCGAAAAGTAGTCTATGCAGCAAAAGTAATGGAAAGCGACAGGCATATACTAAAATCGAACAACCGGATGAAAGCCATGTGGAATATTGTTAAAAATTACACGTCAACTTCTGAAAATCGCGAAGAAAATATTTCTCAACTAAACGAAGGCAAATTCGTAACAAATCCTCAGGATACTGCAAACTTGTTTAATTCTTACTTCTCAAAAGTAGGTAAAATTACGAACTCATTATATCAAAATCAATGTATCCACCCACGAACCCAATTCTATGTTCACTTAAGAAATTAACGCCAAAGAAGTCATGAGAATTATCAGCTCATTAAAACAAATTTTCAATAGGCGTAGATGATATACCTGAGTTTATTGATAAAATTTCGTCTCATGCTATATTAAATCCACTCATATGTATTTTTAATAGTTCTTTATCGGAAGGGGTGTTTCCCAACATATTTAAGAGAGCTAAAGTGAAACCTTTACACAAGAAAGGAAACAAACTTAATATTGGAAATTACCGACCAATATCTCTACTACCCACTTTCTCAAAAATCCTAGAAAAATTATTCTATAAGCGTCTTCTAGATTTTTTATCAAATAATAGCATTCTCTCTGACGATCAACACGGTTTTAGGAAATCCTTTTCCACTACAAGCGCCATATTTTCCTTCTTAAACGATGTTATCACATCTCTAGACAGTGGAGAAAATCCTCAGGGTGTTTTTCTTGACTTATCCAAAGCNTCTCCTTTCCAAATTGCATTCCTTAGGCATTCGTGGACTTCCACATCAATGGCTAACTTCTTATTTAAAAGTTAGATATCAACAGGTAGAAATATTCTCTTTCTATTGTGTGTGAACGACATGTCATCATCCACATCAGATTGCAAAATGGTTCCTTTTGCTGATGACACTAATTTACTATGTAAACACGCCAACACTCAAAACGTTTTGTCTAAACTTTCGACTTGGTTCCATGCAAATCGTCTCTAGTATCACTAAGTATGTATTAATTTTTATTAAATAATAGTTTCATTGTGAAAACAATTAAACAATAAAAAAAATTAGTAATATTTTTGTAGGAGTTGTTATTTTAATACAAACCATTCTACACAAAATTAAAAGACATAACCAAGACTATAATATAAAGTTATAAACTTCACAACGTAAGGAAAAAGTAATTATAAACAGTGATATAGTAACTTTTGTTAGAATCCACTCATAGGATAAAGGAAATCAGATCTTCTTAAACCAGTTGAATTTGTTTTAAAATAACAGACTTACGGCGCTGATGACGAATACGTTCTTCCCAAATGACGATATCTTTGTACATGTCGAACTCCATCCCCAAATGAAGAAGTTCTCACTTCAGTGAATAGTCTCGTTGGTTTGTACAGTCATAGCCATGAGAGTCCATTTATTCATAACAGAGACAATAGTACCAAAGGTGACAAATATTGTTTATTTTTAATGTAGACTTATTTCAATAGAAAGCATGTTAATTTATATCTCTATTTGTATATATATCACTATATCACGAGAAAAACTTTATTATAAAATTATCTTGTACCATTAATCATAAAATATTGGTATTATTACTTTTATGAATAATACTCTAAATGAGACATGTTCTAAAGTTTAATTGTTTCTATTTAATTTAGAGTGGATATTATTTTTTGTTGTGACACCTTAATATCACAGTTTTTTCACATCTAAATAATCTTTGTAACCCAGAATTCCATCTCAAATGTACATTTAAGAGCAAAGGAAGTCTGTTCGTATTTATACATCCTGCGGATTTCACGGAGGTTTGCTCGAGGAAATGGAAAAAAAGACGTTATTTCCTTTCACACCTTTTTCAGCGATGTAAAACTGAGATTACAGTTTCACTTTTAAATGTCAACTTGTGTTCTTGTATGCAAATTGTATATAATCTATAAAATTTCTTTCATTAAATGATTCTGTTATTTATTGTTTGCAACGTAACTACATTTCTTTTGCTTTCCGTTTACACAAACAAATGTTGACGTCTATGACAAAGTTACTGTAAAAATTATCCTCTTACACAAGATTTAAAACACTTAAAACTTTTAAGGAGATGCAATTGCTTTATCCTGATATTAACACTGCATTTTTTAATGTTACAAAATGTAGATATCAATATACCGTTAGCAGTTGATCATAGTTGGAGAATTTATTGATCTCCTTTTTTGATTTCAATCACCGTTTTGTGGATCGCCACTTCCAAGTAGAATAACAAGTCAAATATCTCTCGGTTTTTAGAGAAATTTCATGACTTTTCAATTACTCTCTACATCACTACGATTTTAGAATTACTTTTAAAACTGCGGGAGCGTTTGAATTAATCTCGTTCTACTTAGATTTGCAGAAATTCTTCTCACTTTTCCGTTAAAAAAATTAATTCTTCTCAATTAATTGTCCTATGTCAAGTGTTTTGAATTGTCTCTTAACTTCTTTATTTGTAATATTTATGTTAATTAAAGAAATTGTGGTGATTAGGGAATAGTCCTAGATTTAACATAAAAATATGTTATAAGGAAATGAACACCGAAAACTAATTTTATAAAAGGGAATATTTAAAGAAATGGAATTGATGGATTGCTATTTCAAGAAATGAATAAATATTAGCCAACGATACTGAAATTATCAAAGAGCTAAAAAAACATATTTTCCTTCCTTAATTCGAATGCTATCGGAGAGTAAATGCTTTTAGAGAATTTCCTGTTTCCACTTTGATAATGGTGCAGTTTATGATATAAAACCCGAAATCTTCTAAACGTTGTCAGTAGTTGAGACTGTTCCCTTCTGTTTGCGCTTCAAGATGACGGTAATTGTGGCGATGTTGATCTGTTCGGTTTTCGTAGATGTTCATAGAAGTGTGTCTGGACAATCGTTGTGTAAATGTTCTTTTGAGGAACTTGATTGCAGTGGAAAAAATCTTACTTCGTTGCATGAGACTTTGCAAAGTCATTTAAATTGTGAAAGTGCATCATACAAAATAGACGTGAGTGAAAACAAATTAAAAGAATTAAACTTCCCGAAAGAATTTATGCAAATACATAGAAATGCATCAATCAGGGCAGATAACAACCATCTAACATCATTGAGTGGACTTGGAGATTGGACTGGGAGCGATCTCGTTGTTAGAAGAAACAACTTTTCAGCCGTCGACCTATCTCCTTGGAAGAATCATCTCAAATATTTAGACATTTCACTCAATCATCTTGCAATATTGGATCTGTCTACAATGGAAAACCTTTCTAGAGTGGATGCTTATAATAATGCTCTGTATCATTTGATCTTTCCAAGTGAACGATGCTCATTGGAGATATTAGACTTAAGATACAATAAATTATCAGTGTTACCAATGGAAATTCAAAAGTGTATGAATCTTTTTTATCTTGATGTTCGTCATAATAACCTTTCATCACTAGATCTGTCTACATTGGAAAACCTCTATATAGTGTTTGCTTATAATAATTCTCTGTCTCATTTGATTCTACCAAGTGAACGATGCTCATTGATGATATTAGACTTAAGTTACAATAAATTTTTAATGTTACCAATAGAGCTTCGAAAGTGTAAAAACCTTAAAGAGCTAGGAATTAAAAATAATAATCTTGTAGAACTTGATTTGTCAGAAATGATTCATCTGACGTTCGTAGGAGCTGCAAATAACGAGATAAAAACTTTGATCCTTCCTAAAGAATCCTGTTCTTTATACGGGATAAAGTTAACTTCCAATAAACTGACAGCATTGCCAAAGGAATTATTTCTGTGCTCTCGTCTACAAGACATTGAATTAGACGATAATGCACTAAAAGTGTTCCCTGATTGTTTGTTAAAGTTGATGAGACTTCGTTCTTACGCTTCTAATAGTTTCATAAATGTAAATGTGCTTGGAAACCCCCTCACATTGTTGGAAATCTTCTCTACGTTTCGTGACTTCATCCAACAGCAAGGCCTATTTATGCATTTATTCGACGAGGACTTTTTTACTATCAAACAAGTCAGTTGTGAGTGCTCTAAAATGAAATTGGAACATTTCGCTCCCGTGATATATTGTGCAACGATTATGTGCGACAAAGGAGAGAACCTGTGGCAACATTTATGAGTGTATTTGTTTTCTCATGAAGTTCGATTTTTTTCTGAGTTTGTGATCAGTTTTCTTCGATGTTTATAAGCCTTAGGGTTAAGTTATTGAAACACTACAAATATCATCCCATTGCTTAATACAAATATTGACTTTACTTAGAAGTATGGCAATGATGAATTTTTTCCCCCAAGAGACCTCCTTTCACTATTTCTTCGTGTTTCATTGTATTTATTTTTAATCAAGAAATCAATTAAAATAAACACTTATTAAATGAATTCCACGAAGACATGAAACATTTATTCTTTTGAAAATTTTTTTTTGCTATTGAACTAATTGTATGCACTAACTGATTTTACATTTTATTTTTTCTGTTAGCATTTTGTATTACCAGATGTCTTTATTTTTTTGAGATTAAAAACACTGTATATTACAGTATTTAAAAAAATCTATGTTTCAAATTTGTTTAAGGAACATTTAATTGTAGTAGATATTAAATTTTGGATGAAAATGAATCTTATCTGTGGATATTAGTTTTTAACGGAATTAACTGACGACTATCGTACTGATAAATACAACGCATTATTGGATACCATTGAAAGGTTAAACTTTTTAATCTACCCATTGAGACCTACCGGTACATTAATGTACCACTGCCTAATAACAAACGTTCCTATTTATACAAAAAAATTGCAATGATATCTTCCTAATTGATAGCAATTTTTAAAAACATTGTTGAAGATTTTTTCAGTGGTCCACATTAACAATACATCGTTGTGCACGAAAATAATAAAATATCTTAATGTCAGAGGTAAGTATATTTTTCCTTTCATATTTTTTTTGGTTTAAATTATATCTTGTAGTAAATAATTATTTTGTCGTGCTCTGCGAACTTTCGTAATTAGACCAGATCAGTTTTATGTACAAATATTACGTCAGTCAAGAATGCCACAGTTTTTGCTGATTCAATATTGTACCTGTAAGGTTTTGCACGAAAATATTTATCTTATCTAATCACGTTTCCTAACAGAAACTTATCCAGACGTCAAGATTGTTCTGTATTTGATACTTTTGTTACGAATTCAAAAATAATGTTCGTGAAACAGTCATTTTGGGGACACTTTAAATTGGACCATCTCTTCACGTGTTATTAGTTTTATATTATTTACAATACACATCTTGATTTAAAAAGTAAGTTATTTGTTACATTCGCTTTACGTTTATCTTTTACGAATTACATTTTTTTATATTAATTGTTTAATTTTGAAAGTCACAAACTTTATCTTTCGAATTAGATTTCTTTTTGTTCATTTGTGTTTTATATATCTTTATGTTCACACTATTGAACATCGCCATCTTTCTGACAGTACAGAAACCTTTTGGTACAATAATATTCCTGGGATATCTCCATACGTGAACCAATATTTTAATGTAAAGTAAGAATTCATTATTAAAATATAACGCTGCAGCAAAATCGTATTCAAAGTTTCCCAAAATTGAAGAAAAATCTGGAATTGATGGGTTAATTTGGAAGGTGTGCAAAGTACGTGAAAGAGTGAACTTTGAAATGAAATCTCTCCTTGAGGGCGCACTGTGTTCGACAAGACGGAGATATTGGAAGCAATCTTAGAGATCATAGAGTAGACTTTAAGAATATATGAAAGAAGTGGTGTTGTTTACTAGTAAAATATTTTTCTTCACATAGTATATTCGCCAGCTTAGCAGGCAACTTCAGTATAAAATACAATGAAATACAAAAGTATAAACAATAAGTAAGAATGCATATTACAAGAATTATTGTAAAGTTTATAAACATTTAAAATTGGTAAAATTATAAAAAATCATTTTTTAGACTAAAGATGACAGCTAATCTGGCAAAAGAACTATCTGATTATGTATTTTACTAGTTGAAGACATTACTTCTTTCATCTATTCTTAAAAATGATTTCTAGTATCACCTCACCGATATCCATCTGTTAACGTAGTGGTCTCTTGCTCTCTTGTCTCAGCGGGTGACGATTATGTTGGAGCGAGCGACGATCTGCGGAAGATAAGAGGAAAGGGAAGAGGAACGCGACGCTAACCTTCACGTGTTTACAAATGAGGGTGTTTTATCTCGTCACTGCAACCAGCGCTGCGTCAGACGATAAAAGCAACCGGTACGGAATTCATGCCGGGATAACTTGGTGATGAGCTAAATTACTGCCACCCGAGCCACGGAGGGGTAGATTGATTTTGAGCAATTGATAATAAGTGCGTTCACCGAATTGAGTCTAATTGTGTTATTAATAGGATTAAAACCACAAAAGACGATGTGACTGTGGAAATGTACTCAAGTAAATTTAGTGAGATTATGTTAAACGATTAGCTGGAAACGAAATTCGAGAGGTTTTGAGCATCCGCGCACTCTCAGACTTTTCAATGACTTCTCTTGTACCGTCGTCCCTCCAACATAAACGGAGTCTCTTTCCCCTCCTTCGCTTCTCTTTGCTTCCATCTTCTCTCTGCTCGTATCGCTTATCGTCACTCCAACAATAATCGCCTACAGCGGACTTCCCCGCGTTGAGTGAAAGGGAGAGACGGTCACGTGCTCTTGTGGTTTCCGGGGAATCATTTTAATCGAAGGGGCGGGAACCGCCAACAATCAAAGCACAACCGTCGCATATTTCTGTGCTCATTTGAGGCGAATAACGTTCAGCCGGATGAGGGTAATTTGAGATTTTGGTGTCAAATGAGATTCCGAAGAGGGGTTCCTTCCTTTTGTTTTTTTAAATTTTTTCTTCTATTTTTATGCAATTTCAAATTGTCAAACATTTTCACTTCGAAATTTTTCATCAATTTTTGAAACACTTTTTCTATTTCTTTGCGTTAGTACCTAATATTTTCATTCCGTTGGAAACAAAAGTTAATAGCGTATCATTCCAATTATTTACTCTTTATATCATGCGCAATGTGTTGCAATATTTTATTGAAGTTTGTGACTAAAGTTCGCTGAAATCATGAATATTTTGACATTTTAATAATATTTGTTACATGTTATTGTTGTCAAAACAACATTAAAACATTTAACCTGTATCTACCACTAACTTTTATATTATTCTTCTTATTTGGAATTACATCTTTATCTGTTTTCTATAAGTATTAAATCCGCTTCATCTATAGGTCCCTTGACCGTATTTCATGGTAAGATCATTTGTTTGTTTCTAAAGAGTAAATTAGTTTATTGCGAAACACTTTGGAGGGAGTAGCGCGTAGACGGAGTGTAGATCGCAGTATCCTAAGGTGACAACTGCAGAGGTAAACTTTTCAATCATCACAGTTATATGAACTACTGCAATTATTTTCGCACCCAGGATATCTCCGTGGAAAGGGAGCGCGCTTAGCCTTTAGCTATCAAGGGAACATTTATTTTGATACTCTTATGGTGAAGTTCGGGCCAAGATAACCTCTTTTCCCGTCTAAGAGGGACTTGTAAGTTGGGCATTGTAAAGGAGAGATGTTAGGTGTTCGAAGCACTTATGGTACCAAGGCTACATTTGTCTGCAGTAGATAAATAATGTCAATGGAATGAAAATGAAGATGGGAATGGGTTTGGATCTAGAGACTTCCAGTTAAACCACAACGCTATCCCGTTCACTCTTTGATCCCGCATTTGTAGTTAGCGCACAAAACTAGATCGCGGGGTCGATCCTCGGTTTGTGTCTTACATTTATTCAATAATTCAAAATTTAATTCTATTTTGAATCAATACTATTATATAAATGCGTAACGCGAAGGAGTGTCTGTCTGTTTGCCTCCGGATAACAACTAAACCATTGAACTGAACGTAATTAAATTTAAACAAGGATATTGTTCATATGGCCAGGATGAACACTTACCAATTTTCATTTTTTTAAACGTAGTAAGAAAAATCATAGAAATTTTGACAATAGTTGTCGGTAAACTCAAAAAGAAATCTTATATTTCCTCACCGTGTCTAAACGGTTAGTGATGGGTGACAACTATGAGAATGGCAACATTCTTTTCCAAAGAATTCTACAAGAACGTCTGAGACAACACTATTCTACATAAAAACTTGATTACCTATAGAACCTTTTTTAAAATAGAAATGTTGAAATATTTCTACAGTTCTAAATTTATATTATTCTAAATTTGTATTATTTAAAATTTGTAAATTTAGCATGCTGTGTATGTGTTTTTAAAAGCTAGTAAGTAAATGTATTTTGCTCGAACAATAGATACGCATTTTCTTCACTTCCTCAGTAAAAGAAGGTTAGTCTATGAAAAATCTCGGGCAGCGTCGTGCAATCAGCTGGTGCAATTTAAATATCTCGAAAAAACTCTCTATCTATCCAAGATTGAATATGAAATACAGGAATCCAAAGTATCTGCTCACAGTTTGGTTTCGAGATATTCCAAGGTAACTAGATACAAGTTTAACAGAGCTAACACTGAACATGTATCACACTAGAAAGAAACTACTAACACAAACACTATTATTCGAAGGACTGGTTGTAACCCAAGAGATTGTATACAGGAATAGAAACTCAAAGTGGAAATATTTTTTTGTTCATTTTATTTGCATACTTCCCGTGCCGCTACTATACAGTGAATACCGAGGTTTTAACTTATATTTCTTTCTAAAGTTCAATTTCTTTCTTCCTTCAAGAACTACGATATATAAAACTCCCGTTCTTAATAGTAAACCATATAATACATATTTCTCTCTTACGTATCTCTGTTTTAAATCCTTGCCTCTTCATACGATTGTGTGTTGTCGTCCGCAAGGAAAGTACATAAAAGGGTATTATTATTCAACATACATTGGCGTAAGGCCTACAATCGTCCATATGTACGAAATACGTCGTCAGTTGGGAAGAACACACTGGTGACTCGATATTATTATAGGGTCCCTACTACCAACCCATTTTCAGCGCTGTCAGACGGTGAGACGGATACTAACTAAACTGGTTTTAATATATCCGGTTCCATTCTTGTTATGAGTGTATTGTAAACAAAGAACACTATATTACTATTTACATTTACATTTTCCGTTCATACAGGGAAGTTTGTAACCCCTTAGATATCACTGATTGCTAAGAATTAGCCTGTCCATAACATAGAATTTCTCTAACGAAAATAAAGCTATACTTATACTTTTTGTTCAATGCGAACACTAGAGCAGAAAAGGATATCCAAGTTAAAGAACAAAAAAAAAGTAAAATAAATCCAGATAAAAACGAAAATTTTAAATATTTAACGTTTTATAGAAGATTTTGATTTTGACAAATTATGTAAACTATTTTAAAACAAATATTTACCCTTTACTTTTCCAAAAAAAATGATGATTTGTTTTATGATTTTATATCATTAATATAAATTGGCAACTTATATACATTTTATTAATGAAATCTCTGTTTAGGTTACAATCGTATTTTAAATTTAAATGGTATTTCGAACAACAAACTGCGTATATCATGTACAAAAACTAAAATTGCCGCTCTGCACACAAATGTAGCACCCTCCAGCCTTCCTCCACAATTCATCGTTTCTCAAATAAACCAAGAAATTAACCTGGCAAACAACTTCCTAAAACATCACCTGGCTGACACAAAAATTACACTTTTTATTTACAACCGCATCTGACTGCCAATGACTTTACCCAGCACGGTTTACACATGAGACCGCTAGGGAAACAGCACTTCGGTTCTCTCCCAACTTCACATCATCCATCCGCCCCTTTACCCACTCCTACAGCTCCTCCTGCTCCTACCTCATCTCCCCCTCCTCCCTCTGTTCCTACCTCATCACCATATCTTCTTCCTATCGCGACACCCATTTCTTCTCTTTTCGCCCTTCTTTCACCTTCTGCTTCCTCATCTCGCACGTCCTTATCTATTCCTCTTCCGCACCCATACACAGTTACTACTTGCGATGTGGTACTCGAATTTGACAATCGCGTTCAGGTGCAGTTTGCGGGTTTGACACGGGGCTAGAAGTTGTACCAAATTAAAATTCCCTTCCTCAATCTAACTTCGATTCCATTTCTCGTAAATCACAAATTCTTTGCAAAAATAAAATAATTATATTTCATCATAATCTCCAATCCATTTCAAACAAATTGACAGACATTGAAATTCTGGTACACGAAAATCCATTTGATTTGCTCTGCCTCACTGAACATTGACTGTCGACTAACAACATAAATTATACTTATTTTTCTAATTATTATTTAGCAAGTTCTTACTGACGGCCAATTTTTAAAGGAAAAATTCCCTACGGAGGTACGTATATCTACGTTCGTAATGATATTTTACGTTCTCCACTTCCAATTTCTAACTTTTGGCATTCGTGGACTTCCACAATAGTGGCTAACTTCTAATTGAAGAGATAGATATCAACAGGTAGAAATATCATCTTTTTATTTATGTGAACGACATGTCATCATCCACATCAGATTCCAAAATGGTTCCGTTTGTTGATGACACTAATTTACAATGTAAACACGCCAACGCTAAAAATGTTTTGTCTAAACTTTCGACTTGGTTCCATGCAAATCGTCTCTAGTGTCACTAGTAATGTATTCATTTTTATTTAAATAGAAGTTTCATTGTAAAATAAATTAATCAATGAAACAAATTAGTAATAATTTTGTAAAAAATGTTCTTTTAATACAAACCATTCTACACAAAACTAAAAGACATAACCAGAACTATAACTATAAGTTATAAACTTCACTACGTAAGGAAAAAGAAATTATAAAGAGTGATATAGTAACTTTTGTTAGAATCCACTCATAGGATAAAGGAAATCGGATCTTCTTAAACCAGTTGAATTTGTTCGAAAATCATAGACTTACGGCGCTGATGACGAGCACGTACTTCCCAAATAACGATGTCTATGAACATGTCGACCCTCATCCCCAAATGAAGACGTTTTCACTCCAGTGAATAGTCTCGTTGGTTTGTACAGTCATAGCATTGTGCGTCATTTTATTCATAACAGAGACAATAGTACCAAAGGTGACAATTATTGTTTGTATTTTTAATGTAGACTTATTTAAACAGAAACCATGCTAAATTATTATCTCTATTTGTAAATATATCACTACATCACGAGAAAAACTTGATTATAAAATTATTATGTTCCAATAATCATAAAATATTGGTATTATTACTTTTATGATTAATATTCTAAATGAGACATGTTCTAAAGTTTAATTGTTTTTATTTAATTTAGAGTGGATATTATTTTTTGTTGTGACACCTTAATATCACAGTTTTTTCACATCTAAATAATCTTTGTAACCCAGAATTCCATCTCAAATGTACATTTAAGAGCAAAGGAAGTCTGTTCATATTTATACATCCTGCGGATATCATGGAGGTTTGCTTGAGGAAATGAAAAAAGGTCTATTTCCATTAACACCTTTTTCAGCGATGTAAAACTGAGATTACAGTTTCTCTATTAAATGTCAACTTGTTTTCTTGTTTGAAAATTGTATATAATCTGTAACATTGCGTTCATTTAGTGATTCTTTTATTTATTGTTTGCAACGTAACTACATTTTATCCGCTTTCCGTTTACACAATCATATTTTGACGTTTATGACAAAGTTACTGTAAAAATTATCCTCGTACACAAGATTTTTTATAAAGATTTAAAACACTTAAAACATTTAAGGAGATGTAATTGCTGTTTCCTGACATTAAAACTGCATTTTTCAATGTTACAAAATATAGATATAAATATACCGTTAGCAGTTAATCATAGTTGGAGAATTTATGGATCTCCTTGTTCGATATCAATCAATGTTTTGTGGATCGCTACTTCCATGTAGAAAAACAAGTCAAATGTCTTTCGGTTTTAGAGACATTTCATGAATTTGCAATTACTCTCTACATCAATAGGATTTTAGAATTATTTTTAAAACCGCGGGGGCATTGCAATTAATCTCGTTCTTTTTAGATTTGCAGAAATTCTTCTCACTTTTCTCTATAAAAAATAAATTCTTCTCAATGAATAGTCCTTCGTCAAGTGTTTTGAATTGTCTCTTAACTTTTTTGCTTTTAATATTTATGTTGATTAAAGAAACATTTGTGGTGATTAGGAAATAGTCCTAAATTTAACATAAAAATATGTTATAAAGAAATGAACACCGAAAACTAGTTTTATAAAACTGAATATTCAAAGAAATGGAATTGATGGATTGCTATTTCAAGAAATGAATAAATGTTAGCCGACGATACTGGAATTATCAAAGAGCTAGAAAAACATATTTTCCTATTATAATTCGAATGCTATCGGAGTGTAAATGCTTTTAGAGAATTTCCTGTTTCCACTTTGATAATGTTGCAGTTTATGATAAAAAACGCCTAACCTTCTAAACTATGTCAGTAGTTGAGACTGTTCCCATCTGTTTGCGCTTCAAGATGACGGTAATTGTGGCGATGTTGATCTGTTCGGTTTTCGTAGATGTTCATAGAAGTGTGTCTGGACAATGTAATTGTGTAATTGTGTAAATGTTTTTCTTACGAACTTGATTGCAGCGGAAAAAATCTTACTTCGTTGCATGAGACTTTTCAAAGTCATTTAAATTGTAAAGGTGTATCACACAGAATAGACGTGAGTGAAAACAAATTAAAAGAATTAAACTTCTCGAAAGAATTTATGCAAATACATAGAAATGCAGCAATTTGCAGCAATCTTTCTTATCTTGATGTTCGTCATAATAATCTTTCATCACTAGATCTGTCTACATTGGAAAACCTCTCTACAGTGAATGCTGATAATAATTCTGTTTTATTTGATATTTCCAAGTGAACGATGCTCATTGGATAGATTAGACTTTAATTCCAATAAATTATCAGTGTTACCAATGGAAATTCAAAAGTGTATGATCCTTACTTATCTAGATGTTCGTCATAATAACCTTTCATCACTAGATCTGTCTACTTTGGAAAATCACTCTACAGTGCATGCTTATAATAATTCTCTGTCTCATTTGATTCTACCAAGTGAACGATACTCATTGATGATATTAGACTTAAGTTACAATAAATTTTCAATTTTACCAATAGAGCTTCGAAAGTGTAAAAACCTTAAAGAGCTAGGAATTAAAAATAATAATCTGGTAGAACTTGTTTTGTCAGAAATGTTTCGTCTGGTGAATGTAGCAGCTGCAAATAACGAGATGAAAACTTTGATCCTGTCTAAAGAATCCTGCTCTGTCAAACGGATAAAGTTAACTTCCAATAAACTGACATCATTGCCTCAGAACTTATTTCTGTGCTCTCGTCTACAATACATTGAATTAGACGATAATGCACTGAAAGTGTTCCCTGATTGTTTGCTGAAGTTAATGAGACTTCGTTCTGACGCTTCTGGAAGAAACGTAGTTGTAAATGTGCTTGAAAACCCCCTCACATTGTTAGAAATCTTCTCTACGTTTCGTGACTTCATACAGCAACAAGGACTATTCATGCATTTATTCGACGAGGACTTTTTTACCATCAAACAAGTCAATTGTGAGTGCTCTGAAATGAAATTGGAACATTTCGCTCCCGTGGTATATTGTGCAACGATTATGTGCGACAAAGGAGAGAACCTTTGGCAACATTTATGAGTGTATTTGTTTTCTAATGAAGTTCGATTCTTTTTCTGAGTTTGTGATCAGTTGTCTTCAATGTTTATAAGCGTTAGGGTTATGTTATTGAAACACTACAAATATCACCCCATCGCTTAATACAATTATTGACTGTACTTTAAAAGTATGGCAATGATGAATTTTTTTCCGAAGAGTCCTCTTTTCACTATTTCTTCGTGTTTTATAGTATTTATTTTTAATCAAGAAATCAATTAAAATAAACACTTATTAAATGAATTCCACGAAGACAAAACATTTATTCTTTTGAAAAAAATATTTTGCTGTTGAATTATTTGTGTCCATTAACTGGCTTGATTTTTTATATTTTCTGTTAGCATTTTGTATTTATAGATTTCTTTATTGTTTCTGAGATTCATACACTAAATATTACAGTATTTTAAAAAATCTTTGTTACATATATGTTTAAGGAACATTTACTGTGGTAGATATTAAATTTTGGATGAAAATGAACCTTATCTGTGGATATTACTTTTTAACGGAATTAACTGGCGACTATCGTACTGATAAATACAACGTATTATTGGATACCATTGAAAGGTTAAACTTTTTAATCAACCCATTGAGACCTACCGGTACATTAATGTACCACTGCCTAATAACAAACGTTCCTATTTATACAAAAAAATTGCAATGATTTCTTCCTAATTGATAGCAATTTTTAAAAACATTGTTGAAGATTTTTTCAGTGGTCCACATTAACAATACATCGTTGTGCACGAATATAATAAAATATCTCCATGTCAGAGGTAAGTATATTTTTTCTTTCATATTATTTTGGTTTAAATTATCTCTTGTAGTAAATATTTTTTTTGTCGTGGTCTGCAAGCTTTCGTAATTAGACCAGATCAGTTTTATGTATAAATATTACGTCAGTCAGGATTGCCACAGATTTTGCTGATACAATATTGTACCTGTAGGTTTTTGCACGAAAATATTTTTTTATCTAATCACGTTACCTAACAGAAAGTTATGCAGACGTCTAGATTGTTCTGTATTTGATACTTTTGTCACGAATTCAAAAATAATGTTCTTGAAACAGTCATTTTGGGGACACTTTTGATTTGACCATCTCTTCACGTGTTATTTGTATAATATTATTTACAATATACATCTTAATATAAAATAGAAATTATTTGTTACATTCTCTTTACGTTTATATTTTACGTATTACATTTTTATATTAATTGATTAATGTTGAACGTCACAAACTTTATCTTTCGAATTAGATTTCATTTGTTCATTTGTGTTTTATATATCTTTATGTTCACACTATTGAACATCGCAATCTTTCTGACAGAACAGAAACCATCCGGTACAATAATATTCCTGGGATATCTCCATACGTGAACCAATATTTTAGTGTAATGTAAGAATTCATTATTAAAATATAACGCTGCAGCAAAATTGTATTCAAAGTTTCCTAAAATTGAACAAAAATCTGGAATTGATGGGTTAATTTGGAGAGTATGCAAACTACGTGAAAGAGTTAACTTGGAAATGAAATCTCTCATTGAGGGCGCACTGTGTTCGACGAGACGGAGATATTGGAAGCAATCTTAGAGAACGTAGAGTAGACTTTAAGAATAAATGAAAGATGTGGTGTTGTCTACTAGTAAAATATTTATTCACATAATACATTCGCCAGCTCAGCTGGCAACTTCAGTAAAGATACGATGAAATACAAAAATATAAGCAAGATGTAAGAATGCATATTACTAGATATATTGTAAAGTTTATAAACATTTAAAATTTGTTAAAATTATAAAAAATCATTTTTTTAGACTGAAGATGTCAGCTAATCAGGCGAAAGTACTATCTGAATATGTATTTTACTAGTTGACAACATTACTTCTTTCATCTATTCTTAAAAATGAATTCTAGTATAACCTCACCGATATCCAACTGTTAATGTAGTGGTCTCTTACTCTCTCGTCTCAGCGGGTGACGATTATGTTGGAGCGAGTGACGATCAGCGGAAGATAAGAGGAAAGGGAAGAGGAACGCGACGCTAACCTTCACGTGTTGACAAATGAGGGTGTTTTATCTCGTCACTGCAACAAGCACTGCGACCGACGATGAAAGCAACCGGTACGGAATTGAACCCGGGATGACTTGGTAATGGGCTAAAATGTTACCACATGAGCCACGGAGGGGTAGATTGATTTTGAGCAATTGATAATAAGTGCGTTCACCGAATTGAGTCCAATTGTGTGATAAATAGGATTAAAACCACAAAAGACGATGTGACTGTGATAATGTAATCAACAAGTAAATTTAGTGAGGTTATGTTGAACCATTAGCTGAAAACGAAAATCGAGAGGTTTTGAGCATCTGCGCACTCTCAGACGTTTCAATGACTTCTCTTTTACCGTCGTTCCTTCCAACATAAACGGAGTCTCTTTCCACTCCTTTGCTTCTCTTTGCTTCCATCTTCTCTCTGCTCGTATCGCTTATCGTCACTCCAACAATAATCGCCTTCAGAAGACTTCCCCGCGTTGAGTGAATGGGAGAGGCGGTCACGTGGTCTTGTGGTTATCGGGGAATCATTTTAATCGCAGGGGCGGCAACCGCCAACAAACGTCAAAAAAGCACAACCGTGGCATATTTCTGTGCTCATTTCAGGCAAATAGCGTTCAGCCGGATGAGCGTAATTTGAGATTTTGGTGTCAAATGAGATTCCGTAGAAGAGAGGTTACTTCCTTTTTTTTTATAAATTTTTTCTTCTATTTTTATACAGTTTTCAAATGTTTAAACATTTTCACTTCGAAAATTTGCATCAATTTTTGAAACACTTATTCTATTTCTTTGCTTTAGTGCATATAATTTTCATTCCGTTGGAAACAAAATTTTATGGCGTATTATTCTAATTATTTATTCTATATATCTTGCGCAATGTGTTGCAATATTTTATTGAAGTTTGTGACTGAAGGTCGCCTAAATCATGTATATTTTGACATTTTAATAAAATTAAAAAAAAAATTATTGTTGTCAAAACAACATTAAAACATTTAACCTGTATCTACCTCTACCTTTAATATTATACTTGTTATTTGTAATTACAACTTTCACTGATATCTATATGTATCAAGTCCTTTGATCGTATTTCATGGGAAGATCCTTTGTTTGTTTCTGAAGAGTAAATTAGTTTATTTTTCACCCCCCTCCACGTGGTCACACGACGCAATTTCTATTGCCCTATTTTTACAATTAACGTGTTTCATTGAAATGTCGACAGCGGGATTAATATTTTAGTTTTAAATGTGGAATATGTTTTGATTCTAACTGAGTATCAGCGGCTTATTTTTTTTTTCTTGTTTTTTTCCTGCGGTGTCCAATATTCTCTTTCCTTTATAAATTAAAAGATTTCGCCAATTCGACTTTTGCTCTCAGTGGAAGTATAACAATTGTTTATAGGCTATATTTTTCTTTTTTAAGAACAGTGAAGTATTTAAACGTTAAATGTGTCAGTTTATAAAATGAATAAAACATAATGCAGTATTGTGAATAATTGCTATATAAAGCGCTGTAAAAGATTCAATTAAACAAAATTAGATATATAGAAATCAAGATTGCAAATGAATGTCATTTTGAAATTATTTTTATTCCTTGTACTATTTAACACAAGGGTGAAGTGATTTTCTGAATAGAACATGTGTTAACAAGGGAAATAAATTCCTAACATTCAATTCATGCATTTTCGTAAGCTCCATTTGTAAGAAGTTAATCGTGCTCTGTATTGTTTCCTATGATAACTGCAGCTTCTTTATTCTATCAAAGTTCTATCACAAAGTTATCATTACAGCGATAAATATTCCACTCTCGAGTACTTCCGAGTACCTCCTACTCGTGGAGGAGTATTTGCTAATAAGTAATCAAACCTATCAATAGTTTATAAGACGAGTATTAATGGAAATATGTCGCTGGTTAACTCTACTCCAATCTAAATTATTGTCACGTTTTCACGTTGTCTCGAGTGTATAATGTAAATCCAATTTTGTTCCTGTTAAATTTCTTAGATACTGTGGAATTCTGCGTGTCATATTTGGATGTAGAACAGCGTATCAACAACACGCACGAGGTGAAAATAAAGTGATGAATTACGCAATATCTAATACACAAATTTTCTAACAATAATAATAATAATAATTACTTTATAATCAGTCAGAGAATTAGTCAATTGAATTCTAAACCACTTCATGGTAGACTTCCTCATGACCTACATGAGCCTCATGTCAACAAAGTTGCGTCGACGCCTGGCTTAAACAGACATAGCAGATGACAAATGTAAGAAATGCTAACCGTGTAGACAGTATAAGTGAATGTAACACATTTTCCCCGTTTTTATCTACATTAAACTTTAAAACCCATTTCTCTTTTTTATCAATTATTCAAAAGACTGACGTCAGCCTGCGTTCATTCTGGACATGTAAAGTATCTCCTTGCCAAATTTCATCACTATGGTTTAGTCGTGATCAGGTAGCAAACAGACAGACACACTTTTGTCGAACGCATTTAAATAAATATAAATATGTATGTATTTCTCGTTTTGGCTAATAAGGGACCATGATGACGAGTGCAAGTAATGCTGAATTCCTTGTGACTTTACCGACTAGACACATTGTGACCCATTTTGGAGGGAGCAGCGCCTAGACGGAGTGTAGATCGCGATATCCAAATGTGACAACTGCAGAGGTAAACTTTTCAATCATCACAGTTATATGAACTACTGCAATTATTTTCGCACCCAGGATATCTCCGTGGAAAGGGAGCGCGCTTAGCCTTTAGCTATCAAGGGAACATTTATTTTGATACTCTTATGGTGTGGTTCGGGCCATGATGTCCTATTTTCCCATCTAATCGGGACATGTGAGTTGAGCATTGTAAAGAAGAGATGTTAGGTGTTCGGGGCACTTATGGTACCAAGGCGACATTTGTCTGCAGTAGATAAATTATGTCAATGAAATGAAATTGAAGATGGGAATGGGTTTGGATCTGGGGACTTCCAGTTAAACCACAACGCTATCCCGTTCACCTTCTAATCCCGCATTTGTAGATAGTGCACAAAACTATATCGCGGGTTCGATGCCCGGTTTGTCTCTCACATTTATTCAATAATTCATAATTTAATTATATTTTAAATCAATACTTATATATAAATGCGTGACGCAAAAGAGTGTCTGTCTGTTTGCCTCCTGATAACAACTAAACCGTTGAACTGATCGTGATGAAATTTAAACAAGGATATTATTTATATGGCCAGGATGAACACTAACCAATTTTCTTTTTTTTTAAACGTAGTAACAAAAATCAAAAGAAATTTAGACAATAGTTGTCGGAAAAATCGAAAAAAAATCTTATATTTCCTCATCGTGTCTAAACGGTTGGAGATGGGTGACAACTATGAGAATTGCAATATTTTTTTCCAATGAGTTCTACAAGACTGCCCGAAACAACACATATCTACAAAAAAACCTTGATTATCTATAGAACGTTATTAAAAATAGAAATGTTGAAATATTTCTACTGTTCGAAATTTATATTATTCTAAATTTGTATTATTTAAAATTTGTAAATTTAGGATGCTGTGCATGCGTTTTTAAAAGCTAGTAAGTAAATGTATTTTAATCGAACAATAGATACGCATTTTGTTTACATCTTTAGTAAAAGAAAGTTAGTCTATGAAAAATCTCGGGCAACGTCGTGTAATCAGCTGGTGCAATTTAAATATCTCGAAAAGACTCACCATCGATGCGCACCAAGATTGAATATGAAACACAAGAATCCAAAGTATCTGCTCACAGTTTGGCTTCGAGATATTCCAAGGTAACTAGATACAAGTTTCACAGATATAACACTGAACATGTATCACACTAGAAAAATAATCTACTAACACAAACACTATTATTCAAAGAGCTGGTTGTAACACAAGAGATTGTATACTGAAATAGAAACTCATACAGTGGAAATATTATTTTGTTCGTTTTATTTGCATACTTCCCGTGTCGCTACTATAAAATAAATACGGAGGTTTTAACATACATTTCTTTCTAATATTCAATTTCTTTCTTCCTTCAACAACTACGATATATCAAACTCTCTTTCTTAATAGTAAATTATACAATACATTTTTCTCTCTTACGTATCTCTGTTTTAAATCGTTGCCTCTTCATAAGATTGTATGTTGTCGTTTGCAAAAAGTACATAAAAGGATATTATTATTCAACATACTTTGGCGGAAGGCTTACAATCGTCCATATGTACGAAATACGTCGTCAGTTGGGGAGAACAGACTAGTGACTCGATATTATTATAGGGTCCCTACTACCAACCCATCATCAGCGCTGTCAGACGGTGACACGGCTACGAACTAAACTGGTTTTAATATATCCGGATCCGTTCTTCCTATGAGTGTATTGTAACCAAACAATTTTAAAATAAGGTTTTATATTTTACTTTTCTCCCAAAAACGCTTTGTTTTATGATTTTAAATCATTAATATAAATTGACTTTTTAAAGGAGACTATTAATTAATGAAATCTCTCTTATTTATTTAAAATCGTATTCTAACTATAAATGGTATTTCTAACTTCGAACTACTTATTTCATGTACAAAAACTAAAATTGCCTCCCTGCACACAAATGTAGCACCCTCTAGCCTGCCTCCACGGTTCATCGTTCCGCAAATAAACCACGAAATTAACCTGGCAAACATCTTTCTAAAACATCACCTGGCAGACACAAAAATTACATTTTTTATTTACAACCCCGCCTGACTGCCAAAGAAATTACCCATCACGGTTTACACAGGAGACCGCTAGGGAAACGGCACTTCGGTTCTCTCCCAACTTCACATCTGACCTCACATCATCCATCTGCCCCTTTCCCCACTCCTACACCTCCTCCTGCCCCTACCTCATCACCATATCTTCTTCCTTTCTCGACACCCATTTCTTCACGTTTCACCGTTCTTTCACCTACTGCTTCCACATCTCCCACGTCCTCATTTATTCCTCCATCCACATCTCCTGCCCCCCACACACAGTTACAACTTGCGCTCAGGAGTACGATGTGGTACCGGAAGGTGACAATCGCGTTCAGGTGCTGTGTGCGGGCTTCATCCGGAACTACAAGCTGTACCAAATTCAAATTCCCTTCCTCAATCAAAATTCGATTCCATTTCTCGTGAATCACAAACTCTTTGCGAAAGTAAAATAATTATATTTTATCATAATGTCCAATCCATTTCAAACAAATTGACAGACATTGAAATTCTGGTACACGAAAATCCGTTTGATTTGCTATGCCTCACTGAACATTGGCTTTCAACTAACAACATAAGTTATACTTATATTTCTAATTATTATTTAGCAAGTTCTTACTGTCGGCAAAATTTTAAAGGAAAAAATCCCTACGGAGGTACGTATATCTACGTTCGTAATAATATTTTAT
This sequence comes from Laupala kohalensis, assembly GCA_002313205.1. Taxonomy (NCBI): domain Eukaryota; kingdom Metazoa; phylum Arthropoda; class Insecta; order Orthoptera; family Trigonidiidae; genus Laupala; species Laupala kohalensis. Next base: position 63,551 of record NNCF01129685.1, read on the forward strand.
CTTCTCCACTGACAGGCTACGAGAACTTCTGCGTATATTGTGTGTTCAAATTTTCTGCAATTAATCTGACCGACACCGGTATTGTTGTTTTGTGTATTTATAGACCTCCTCAATCAGATCTTGACATATTCTGTCGGAACTTCGAAATTGTTTTAAAACATATCACACATGAATCTTTAAATCTGTTGTTATACGTGGTGATTTCAATATCGATTTCCTAAGTACATCCAAATCTGCACATTCACCAGTTATACGATTCAAGAATCTTATCGACTCCTTCAACCTTATTACTACAATAAACGACCCCACTCGCCTTACTGGATAATCTCAAACATTGCTAGATCAAATTATAGTCAACAACGGAATCTCGTATCTCTTTGAAGTGTTGTTCTCCGGATACAGTGATCACCTTCCTCAAGTATTGACTATTACTAATAAACGTAAACCGCTTAAAATCCTTTACAAATTTACAAGAGAGTTTTATGACACAAATAAATCCATATTTATAAATTATTTCCGTAAAGAAACATGGAAAGATGTTTACAATTGCCAAAAAAACCACGACAAATTCAATGTATTTATCTCAGTATTCCTAAAACATTAAAACTCTAGCTTTCCCATTAAACGCAAGTTAATGAACACAAAGAAATACAATAGATGGATCACCCAAGGGATACGAATACCTTCAAAAAACAAACGTCGTTTATATTACCTTTCAAAACGCTATAATAAACCACACGAATTCTATTATTATTTTCGTAAATTTAAGACTATTCTTCGAAAAGTAGTCTATGCAGCTAAAGTAATGGAAAGCGAAAGGCATACACTAAAATCGAAAAACCAGATGAAAGCCATGTGGAATATTGTTAACAATTACACGTCAACTTCTGAAAATCGCGAAGAAACTATTTCTCTACTAAACGATGGCAAAATCGTATCAAATCCTCAGGATACTGCAAACTTGTTTAATTCTTGCATCTCAGAAGTAGGTAAAATAGCGAACTCATTATATCCAAATCAATGTCCTCCAATTATATCCACCCACATACCCAATTCTATGTTCACTTAAGGAAATAATGCCAGTGAAGTCACGAAAATCATCAGCTCTTTAAAAAGAAAATTTTCAACAGGCGTAGGTGATATATACGAGTTTATTGTTAAATTTTCGTCTAATGCTATATTAAATCCTCTCATATGTATTTTTAATAGTTCTTTATCGGAAGGGGTGTTTCCTAAAATATTTAAGAGAGCTAAAGTGAAACCTTTACACAAGAAAGGAAACCAACTTATTATTGGAAATTACCGACCAATATCTCTACTTCCCACTTTCTCAAAAATTCTAGAAAATTTGTTCTATAAGCGTCTTCTAAATTTTTTATCAAATAATAACATTCTCTCTGACGATGAACACGGTTTTAGGAAATCCTTTTCCACTACAAGCGCTATTTTTTCCTTCTTAAACGAAGTTACGACATCTCTTGACCGTGGAGAAAATCCACAGAGTGATTTTCTTGACTTATCCAAAGCATTCGATGTCATCCATCACGAAATTCTCCTTTCCAAATTGCAAACTTTCGGCATTCGTGGACTTTCACAATAATGGCCAACTTTTAATTTAAAAGATAGATATCAACAGGTAGAAATATCTTCTTTTTATTGTATGTGAACGACATGTCATCAACCCCATCAGATAGCAAAATGGCTCCTTTTGCTGATGACACTAATTTACAATGTAAACACGCCAACACTCAAAACGTTTTGTCTAAATTTTCAACTTGGTTGCATGGAAATCGTCTCTAGTATCACTAGTTATGTATTCATTTTTATTTAAATAGGAGTTTCATTGTCAAATAAATTAATCAATGAAAAATATTAGTAATAATTTTGTAGAAGTTGTTATTTTAAAAGAAACCATTCTACACAAAACTGAAAGACATAACCAGGACTATAACATGAAGTTATAAACTTCACTACGTAAGGAAAAAGTAATTATAAACAGTGATATAGTAACTTTTGTTAGAATCCACTCATAGGATAAAGGAAATCGGATCTTCTTAAACCAGTTGAATTTGTTCGAAAATCACAGACTTACGGCGCTGATGACAAATACGTACTTACCAAATGCCGATGTCTTTGTACAAGTCGAACCCCATCCCCAAATAAAGATGTTTTCACTCCAGTAAATAGTCTCCTTGGTTTGTACAGTCATAGCCATGAGCGTTCATTTATTCATAACAGAGACAATAGTACCAAAGGTGACAATTATTGTTTGTATTATCAATAAAGACTTATTTCATCAGAAACCATGTTAAATTATTATCTCTATTTGTAAACATATCACTATATCAAGAGAAAAACTTTATTATAAAATTATCTCGTACCATTAATCATTATATATTGGTATTAATACTTTAATGATTAATATTCTAAATGAGAAATGTTCTATTGTTTAATTGTTTCTATTTAATTAAGAGTGGATATTATTTTTTGTTGTGACATCTTTATATCACAGTTTTTTCACATCTAAATAATGTTTGTTACCCTGAATTCCATCTCAAATGTACACTTAACAGCAAAGGAAGTCGGTTCGTATTTATACATCCTGCGGATTTCTTGGAGGTTTGCTTGAGGAAATGGAAAAAAAAGCGTTCTTTCCTTTCACACCTTTTTCAGCGGTGTAAATCTGAGATTACTGTTTCTCTTTTAAATGTCAACTTGTGTTCTTGTATGGAAATTGTATATAATCTGTAAAATTGCGTTCATTTAGTGATTCTGTTATTTATTGTTTGCAACGTAACTACATTTCATCCGCTTTCCCTTTACACAAACAAATGTTGACGTCTATGACAAAGTTACAGTAAAAATTATCCTCGTACACAAGATTTTTTATAAAGATTTAAAACACTTAAAACATTTAAGAAGATGTAATTGCTGTTTCCTGATATTAAAACTGCATTTTTCAAAGTTACAAAATGTAAATATCAATATACCGTTAGTAGTTGATTATAGTTGGAGAATTTATGGATCTCCTTGTTCGATATCAATCAATGTTTTGTGGATCGCTATATCAAAGTAGAAAAACATGTCAAATATCTTTCGGTTTTAGAGAAATTTCATAACTTTGCAATTACTCTCTACATCTCTAGGATTTTAGAATTACTTTTAAAACCGCCGGGGCATTTTTATTAATCTCGTTCTACTTAGATTTGCAGAAATTCTTCTCACTTTTCTCTATAAAAAATAAATTCTTCTCATTCAATTGTCCTATGTCAAGTGTTTTGAATTGTCTCTTAACTTCTTTACTTTTAATATTTATGTTAATTAAAGAAACAGTTGTAGTGATTAGGGAATAGTTTTAAATTTAACATAAAAATATGTTATAAGGAAATGATCACCGAAAACTAACTTTATAAAACTGAATATTCAAGGAAACGGAATTGATGGATTGCTATTGCAAGAAATGAATAAATATAAGCCGACGATACTGGAATTATCAAAGAACTAAAAAAATCATTCTTTAATCTGAATTCGAATGCTATTGGAGAGTAAATGCTTTTAGAGAATTTCCTGTTTCCACTTTGATAATGTTGCAGTTTATGATATAAAACGCCAAATCTTCTAAACGATGTCAGTAGTTGAGCCTCTTCCCATCTGTTTGCGCTTCAAGATGACGGTAATTGTGGCGATGTTGATCTGTTCAGTTTTCGTAGATGTTCATAGAAGTGTGTCTGGACAATCGTTGTGTAAATGTTCTTCTGAGGAACTTGATTGCAGCGGAAAAAATCTTAATTCGTTGCATGAGACTTTTCAAAGTCATTTAAATTGTAACGGTGCATCACGTGCAATAGGCGTTAGTAAAAACAAATTAAAAGAATTAAACTTCCCGAAAGAATTTTTGCGAATACATAGAAATGCATCAATCTGGGCAGATGACAACCATCTAACATCTTTGAGTGGACTTGAAGATTGGACTGGGAGCGATCTCGTTGTTGGAAGAAACAACTTTTCCTTCGTCGACCTATCTCCTTGGAAGAAACATCTCAAATATTTGGACATTTCAGTCAATCATCTTGCAATATTGGATCTGTCTACAATGGAAAACCTCTCTAGAGTGGATGCTGATAATAATGCTCTGTCTCTTTTGATCTTTCCAAGTGAACGATGCTCTTTGAAGAGATTAGAATTACGTTCCAATAAATTATCAGTGTTACCAATAGAAATTCATAAGTGTATAAATCTTACTTATCTAGATGTTCGTTTTAATAACCTTTCGTCACTAGATCTGTCTAGATTAAAAAACCTCTCTACAGTGTATGCTTCTAATAATTCTCTGTCTCTTTTGATCCTTCCAAGTGAACGATGCTCATTGGATAGATTACACTTAAGTTCCAATAAATTAGCAGTGCTACCAATGGAAATTCAAAAGCGTATGGACCTTACATATCTAGATGTTGATAATAATAACATTTCATCACTGAATATGTCTTTAATGGGAAACCTCTCTACAGTGTATGCTTATAATAATGCTCTGTCTCTCTTGATCCTTCCAAGTAAACGATGCTCATTGGATAGATTAGACATAAATTCCAATAAATTAGCAGTGGTACCAATGGAAATTCAAAAGTGTGTGAATCCTACTTATCTCGATGTTCGTCATAATAACCTTTCATCACTAGATCTGTCTACATTGGAAAACCTCTCTACAGTGGATGCTTCGTATAACTCTCTGTTTCAATTGATATTTCCAAGTGAACGATGCTCATTGAATAATTTAGACTTAAATTCCAATAAATTAGCAGTGGTACCTGTTTCGAAATGAAGCCGCATGTTTCGTATCATGCTCACCTGCAATTGAGCAAGCGCTTCTTGTGTTCAGGTGTATCAATACGCATGCGCCGTGAGCCAACGTGAGCCAAAGGTGAAAATCCCGCCTTGAAGATATATTAATAAATAGTTGTCTCCCAACCACGGAGACTGTCAGACCTGACGCAGGCGCTTACCCCTCTCTCCTGAAGGGTGATTCAAACTTACGCAGCCAGGGGGCAGCATTGAGCAAGCTACGTAAATTGCGTTCACAGCCGTAGCACTGCAATCCTACGCTTGGGCGCGTGGCAGTCGCTCGTCCTGCAAAGAAACACGGTTCAATTGTTTTTTTTGTTATGGCTGCTATACTGTCTCGAAACATTTCCGTTTCACTTGTCTGATTTTATATTTTAGTCTGCTGTCGTATGAGAAGACGACCTTTTAGGAAGAAAATAAGTATTGTATAAAATATCATTGTTTTATGCTTTTAATTTCATATTGAATCATCTATTTGTTCATTC
>NNCF01129687.1:7684-22979 GCA_002313205.1 Laupala kohalensis
AACTATAGATTATTCTGAGTATAGTGTTTAAAAATCATAAGAGTTGAAAAAACACTAAATTCACGATTTATTGTTACAATAAACACGCCCCTAGACAAAGCCTAGAGAACCTGTATAAGAAATCCGCCTCTACCCGAAGGAAAAACGGAGAAAAACCCGGGCCAGGATGGGGATCATTTGACGGTCTTCACTAACAAGTATATTTTGTGGAGTAAACACTACCGATGAAAATTTTCACATGATAATAATCTTGAAGGGAAAAATGCACCTTATGCATAGTGATCTTGCATGAGGAATATATTCTCTTGCTACTTCAAACAAAATAAACAAGAAACGCAATAAATATAACTTTTGTTTTTTCCCGCCTATGTTGTAGTGAACTACTGCGCATTTGATTGACTTAAGTATCCTTGAATATTTGACTGATTTAACATTCAAAACATTCAATTAACTTTTAGCAGTTAAATTTATGTTAATGGTTCATCTTTAACTTCCCTTAAAGTTCCAACAGCAAACTAACGCTTTAACGAAGTTAACTTTTGAATTAACAGATTAATGATTTAACGAACAATTTCTATCGCTCGCATAGCCTCGCGTAGATTGTATAACTTCCCTTCATATGTAAAATTTAATGGCTCGTCAAAGCCATTTCACGAAATTCCAGAAGTTTGAAAAAGATCCAAGAAAAAGAATTAATTTGCATCCAGATATACTTTCAAACTTATTAACAAACATGTATTAGATGAAAGAATGAAGTTTTTGTTATATTTATGGAAACAAGAAGAGAGGCAATACAATATTTCCAAAGACATCGTTTCTAATGTAAGATATAATGTAGGAATATATTTACATGTCATTGCTACTCATTCGTATTATTTCCATCAACTATTTTTTTTAGAGCAAAACATTTATTAACGTGTTATAGAAGATGACGTGTTAAATAATTAACACGTAGTCTTTAGACTCCTCGTTGAATGATTTCCGTAGTACTTGATGAAAACAAGCACTTTCCTCGTTTAAACTCACAACTTCCGAGTACCTACTCGTGAATGAGTGTTTGCAACATCAACGGCCAGGTGAAAGTTGCAACGGACTAGGACTCGAACCCGGGATTCCTACTCAGGTTGCAGGTGTGCTGCCACTGCACCACCCACCAGAGCAGAGTCCCAGGTTCGAGTCCAGGTCCGTCGCAATTTTCACCTGACCATTGACGATACTTTCCTTGTTATTTGATGAAGACAAGAAGAACCTTCACATAGAAAACCAACAGTAAGTGATACATTAATCAAAATCCACGCCTGAGATCCAATTCTTAAACACTAATCCAATTATTTACGCTCCCTCCGATTTCTCAGCAGAAAATTCGAGAAATGCCACGTTCCACTTGGATAAGGAGCATACGCAGTAGCGCTCCAGAATACAGTAGGATGAAACAAGAAACAACATCACGCCATAATTGGGTTATTCTACAGAAATTGGGCAATGTATGTCCCGAATACCCTATCCAGTTAGGTTAGGATTTTTTATTTATTTTTGCAAGCACAGTATATTGATACAAATGAATTAGGTCATTTAACATCAGATTCAATGAGCATGACACAGATAATTTATTTACGACTCAGTTGTTTTGCGTACACGCGTTGGAACTGTTGAAAACGTGAAGTGCTTGTTCATGGACCACACTCCTTTGTGGGCCGCAAAACTCCAAATTCCCGTAGAATCACCCAATTATCTATTGCTATTGCAGGGTTGTGATGTGTTTGAGAAATATGGGTTGGAGACATGATAGGCGATCAATTCCCATTTGCTGTCTAAAATGCTGTTATGAAAGAATTCTTTCTATAAAATGTGTTCGCATTTCCTTCAAATATTTCGTTTTTGTATTGGAAAGAATTTTGTGATGCTTGTAGCATCCATGTCGATACCTTAATTTCAGCGGTTTACCTGCATTAAGTAGTTTGTCTCCACGTTTCGTAAAAAAAACAGGAGGGATTTTTGAACAGAAGGCCGACGTCAATTTATTAACAATTGTGACATTCTCTCAAAAAATCGCAAATCTGCAAGAGTACCTCATTTTCTCAAAATTGCGCTCACCTGTGCGATAATTTGTTGATGACAGCACCGGACTAGTTACCTCGATTTTACGCCGAACTAAGGTACACGTGTCCAGTGTTTTGCAACGGGAGTACAAGAGTGCTGACTTGAGTTCCTGAACTGGAAGCTCTTCTTACATTTAACACAGTTGCTTCTGGCTATTCGGAAGTGTAAACACTTTAATCCAGTTTCTGGCTATGCCCTGCACTAAATGATGTTTCATAAAGAATAAAAACTATTTGACAAAGGATTCAGACCTGGTGTCTTGGAATGCTTAAAATTCAAAACATAAATGTTGAGAAAGACGGTGTATTTTTATCAAAAAATTAAATCTTATGTAGCTATGTGGTAATATCCCCGTCTCTATTCTGATCATCCTCCCTTAACAAACAATTTCCAAAAGTGGACTGTTCTCAATAGCAGACAAGTTTTATGGCACTGTGGGTGTCAAGAAAACTTAACTGTAACTATAAAGGATACTCCAAGGAACATAGAACATTCAACATAGAACAGGACATTATCCACAACAAGGAATGGATTCTGAAGCAACATTTACATTCTATTATGTCAAAGAATGTGAAGTTCTCCAGCAGTTAGTTTCTTGAACAAGTATAATGTCATCATCTATACTCAAATTCAGAAATGTGTTCAGAAAAGGAATTTTGCATATAAATTTGAATTGCAATCATATGGATATAGACAAAATCTATAGCCATAATATCAATATCTGTGAACACATGAACACCTCATAATCTCCAAACACATGAAATATTAAAAGAATTAACAGAAATCAAGGTACTCTAGCTTTCATCTGAAGTTCAATGAACATATCTGTTGATTTTTAGTTATGATTATCATTGACTACCAACTTCTGGACATAAATGAAATAAATCCCCAAAAAGGGATCATGTCAGGTGACTTCACAAAACAAGTGCCTTTTCAATGTATGTTTTTCTTCAGTTTGGCTATTCAGTCTAAAATTGTTTTAAATGTGATATCTAAAACATTAAAATTGCAGAAAAATCTATTGTTTTTTATTATTGAATATCTTGTTCTTTGGATTAAAAATAACAACTGAACATTTTAATTGAATATTACGTGTACTGAAGTGGTCATTACAAATTTTAAGTGCTCCCTTCCTTTAGCTTGGTTCAGAATGCCAAAAAAATCAATTGTAAAACATTTCAGTCTATTTAGAAAATGTTACTTATTACTGACGAGTTGAATTTTAAATGAGACTTAAGAATATATCTCACAAAGTAGGATTTCCTAAGTTAAGGTTCTTTGGATGCAAAACCAACATCAAAAATTTTAAATTTTGAAAACTGTTTATTTTTAACACCATAAAAAATTCTTTTTTGAATCTAAAAATTACAGTTGTTAGTTCAGTGATGTTAGGAGGAATCAGACATCACAAAGAATTCAAATCACATTGTGATAAACTTCAAATGGTGTGACACTCTCCAGGATGATCAAATCATGATAATGAATGTTTATGGCCCTAAATAACTTTTAAAATTTCCATTTGATCTCATTTAAAAAATTTAATTATGTATCTTTTAAAAATTCAGTAAATTAACAATACATTTTTGATTGCATCTTTTATTTTATCCACACAAAATACAAATATAGAGGAACTTTTACAAATACAAATATTTGGGCGAATAAATTAAGAGAAATGCACATCTTGACCTAAGCACATTTAAGCTGTTGTGATTCAAGGGGTGTAGGGATGTGATATGCTTTGAATCTTTCAGTTTAATTGTTTTCAATTTATCCTTCTTTAAAATATTTTTCTTTTTTTGTTTTAGTACTCGGACATTCCTCCCAAATATGTTTTAATTATGTAGTTTTGTGCTATCAGAACAAGAAAAAATTAAAAAATCACATTCTCAAACAAATCCTGATCAATAATCTATGTGGGGTAATACAACAAACCAAAAATCAAGTATAGTGCTGTCACAGGCATCTCCACCCATGATAGAATATTTTCACTGGTTAACAATACTAATTCTAAAATTTACTTGCTGTTCAAAATATATGCATGTATATAACAAATCTGTGTTTTGGAAAATATATACTTTCTATGACATTTCTCTCAGCTCACTCTTTTGTCCATTCTAAAAAGAAATTATTTAACATAACCCTGCTTTCATACATTATATCAGCCGGATAATGTCAGTAAGACCATAAAATTCCAAGCAAGTTCACTGCATTATTTCAATATACGCAGTTCATACTTCACTCGCATAGCTTCAGATGATCTAAAGCCAGGCAAGAAAACCATTGAGCAAAGAATCATGGTAAAATAATTAACATTATATTTAAAAAATTTGTTTGCAGCACACAATAACAGAGTTAAAGAGAAATTATCTCATATTTACAACAATGAATGTATTAAAACACATTGAGAGTTATAAGGCATTTTTAAGTTTTCATACTTTTTATTGTTCACAAGCTTATTTGGCAGCATAGCAACCATCTTCAATAACATACACTGAAATAGATGCGGTAGATATAATACATAAAAGGAAAACACAAATTGTATTTTACTGGAAGGAAATCAAAAATCGAATGAAAGAAAACAAATCCAGGGTACGCAAGCTGACAAATTACGTTCTAGAGTTCAGCTTGCATAGAGTTTGTTTTCTCTTGTTTTTTATCATACAATGTATATCGACTTTTATGTACATACATTTTCATCTATCTATTTCAATGTATATTACTGGAGATAGCTGCTATGCCGCTGAAAAAGCTGTTTAACAATAATAACAATGACAATTTAAAAACACCTCATAAATTGTCATACATAGATGAAGTTGTAGATACCCCACCAATACTCTGTACATTGAGAGTTGTAAAAAAATTTAAACATCTTTCATAAACAAAAAAAAACAAAAAAAGATGTGAGAATTACAGACTAGAACAGTCATTGGCTAACATCACAAATGAACACCACATGGGTCGCTTTAATACTCATATATTGGATACATTCTAGGAAAAATCAAGAGAATTCAGTCCATATTTTATCATCTTTAATTAAATTTTCATTATCCTACACATTTCACTCAAGCAGTTTGCTACCAAAAGCAAAAGCAGAATATTCCTTTCTTCCAAAACTATACCACATCATTTACCATATAAAGATAACTCATGATTGTAAATGTCACGGGTATCATAGAGATTACAGAGGGAATTTTTTTTTTTTTAACACAGGTCACTATTACAAAAGTCAGTCATATAGTTCACAGTATTATAAGAGATCTTACAAGCACTTGACATACATGACTAAGAATAAGGGAAATATTTGTGTGTCTACATTTCTTTTTTCAATAAATACTCATATGTTTTGTTAATCAATACATATATAATGTAAGTGGGATTTGAGAGGTGCATGGGGAGGAAGCTCAATAATTTTAATAGAATTTAAGATATTTTAGTCTTTATTAAAATTTTACTTCAGTGCAACTACTCTGTGAGGTATGCAATTTAATATTCTATATTTGAGTCAATTCTCCCAAGACTTCGGATGAGAGATTTCAATATGATTAAGATCAGTCAGTGGACTTTGCTCCCACACAAAAATTCTGAAATCCTGCTAGTTACTTTATTTATGTACCCTACAATTTCACAAACAGTTACGACAATAAAACAAAACATGAATTATACTCTATTGTTATAAGGAAATACAAGGACATGGTGTTGACTACTATTATACATTTAGAGAAAACAGTTAGACATTGAAAAATACATCAATATTATGAGATTTAATAAATCGTGATGAATAAAATTTCTTGAAAAAGTTAATAATCACTAAGATTACTGAAGTAGTTGCGCACCCAAGGAGATACCATAGGTTCAATCCTCACAAAAATTTATAGAAAGAAATTGAGGGAACTAAATATTTTTAAAATAAAGACAATGTCGGTCAAATTTCATGTCTTATACCTTAGAGAGAATTTGAAGTAATTAACAAAATAAATTGAAACAAACTTTTACATTTTATTTCACTTAATTTATTCATATCTTAATAAGCTCATCACCATCATCAGTCAAGAATGATTGAACCTCCTCTCTCTCAAAGATCCTGTGATCAAATTTTTCTCTGTTACAGAATTCAACAATAATGATTTAATGTAATAAAAAATAAATAAATTGAAAGTAAATCCTTCCTCAAATGTTATTTCAATATGATATACTTTATTGATAAACCTATCTTAAACATTTGAATCTCATCTTGTTTACATTTTTCCCCATCAGAAATGAGCCACAACTGAGTATTTTTCTGTTTGAAATTTCAATCACAGTCACTACGTTCAATTTTATTCATCCTGATTGATTTTGATTTCTGATCATTGTAATAAGTCTTAATAAAAATCTTGACATTGACAGGATTGTGCAAAGTGGTACATGAGGAACAATTATGAAGACCACTGCAACATAATTAAACATCTGGAAATTAAATTACCTCCAAAATTTCAATCATTACTATTGAAATTTTGAAATACCAACAGACAAAATTTTTATTGATCAGTCCATACATTCACAAGTACATGGTCAGTGTTGGTTCATTCATGTTCAAGGGATAATGGGGATAAGATACCCCAAAAATCATATTCTCAACCTGTTTCAAGAAGGACTATGTAAGTACACATTTTAATTTATAATATTTCAAAGGCTTCACAAAGTGGAATACTTCCAGAATGTCATTAAGTTAATTAACTTCTTTTTTTTTTCAGCGAAATCAATTGAAAAACAACCAAGATTAATTCCAAAGTTTTAATTTTAATTCTTCTTTTTTATTAAGAAAAGTTGGATGTGAGCCATCATGTAAGTGCACAAACTTCTTGAATGAAACTCTCAAAGTCATTCTCATTTAAAAAAGATACACCATGTGAATCATGCAAAATTTCATATTTAAGAACTATATTTTTTTCCCATCAGAGTGAATCGTAGAAGAAACAAATTACTATTCATTCTGTCATCTGGTGTAGATGTTTGCAAATGGTATTTCATGTCTCAAATAATGATTATTTAACGCTCAAAAAGTTAGTACTGCTATTGTTCAGTTAAATAGAAGACAAGAAGCCTTGCTTCAAAATAAATATAATTAAACTCGGTTCAAAGAGCTACCACACAACATAGAGGGGTTTCTTGACAGATTTAAAATAATGTCACATCTATGATCCAAAAAGTTTACATTCAATTCTCGCTTACTCATGAGGCACCTGCTGATCAGCCAAAATTATGTATCTACATGTCGATACATATTTATCTTCCATAAAATTCTTTCTTCATAATGATTATTTATAAATAAATAAAGGATATAAAATTTTAAGGATGGACACAAGGATAATATCTCCTCTATATACAATTTTTTAGGCTTCTCAAAATCTCAAAGTTTCTTAATGTTGAGAGGATATGGTTACTATAATGAATTCAATATGATTATTCCAATATCAGCACAGTTTCATAAATATTATCAAGAAATTTTTCCTTCCACAGGATGTTCAATTCCAAACAATATAAATAACAATTTCAATTATTTTAATTCTTGTCATAATTATATGATTTTTAACATCATTAAAAAAAGTTATTCTGTTCGAAACAATTAGAATTTACTTAATTGATTAACTATGACTCACAATGAGTATGATACTAGGAGATACATAGATGGTATAAGAATTGAGGGATGTATTTAGAACATTAAACTACAATTTAATGGACATGGAACAAACATGTCAGAACAAATATTCTAACAAGTTTTTTCATCTCAAAGCATGTGATGAAAGGAAGCTCAATCATTGTTTCAAATTGAAGTTTAATTACATTCCACAAGACCCCAAAACTTTGTTGGTTTGGTATAATTTTATGAAAACAAAGTCAGGATACCTTCTTTTAATCCAGAAATTTATCCCTTATAAAATTCCCCTTTACTATGCAGCACGGTTCCATAAAACATTAAAAATCAATTGCAAATAATTTTTTTCGGTAAATCAATTGTAATATTTTAAAGTTGCAAGCAAGCCAAAATAATTATTTCAACAGACTGTCACTTTGATGTGTTATGTTCCCTATTTTTCCCCAAAGTGGTCTATTCTCTCAATTGCTAATAAATTAGTCATAAAAAAGCATACACAATTATGAACATAATCCAAATTCTCATTCATTTGAGAAAACTCCCATTTCTTTTCCATCCTCAATTTCAGAAAATGTTGCATCACACATGAATTGCAATGTATAATACATCCATGAAATAATTGTATAATAACCACTTATAGCTTTGGGAACCATTCAAACACATTGCAAGTAATTATTTAGATATTATGAACAATCTGTAATTTCTAGTGCATCTAGTGATTTCTATTTATACACTTAATACATATAGATAATAGGCCTTAAATAAGTAGAAAAAAATAAGACAGCTAAGATAATTTGTTAAAGACTGATTAATTATTATTTCCTTCTATTCATTTCTACCACACTGAAGGAAAGAATAAAGAGAAGAAACATACCAGAAACATGCAACTTAAAATCACTTAAGTATATTTGAGGATATTTTGAAAAAGAAAATGTGATGAAAATCAAATTTTATTTTACAAACGTTTACCAAGATAAAATTATGATAATAAAACTAATACACAAGCAAATCAAGTTGTATAATTTCTTCTATATAATCCTTGCATTTGGTTTCAAAGTTTCAAATACAACTTAAGTAATTTGTTTACAAAAATATCAATTAATTTTCACCACATTAGTACCATGGTTTTCGAATACTATGTTTCACATAAAAATCAAGTTAGAATGGTACATATTCCCTCTTCATACATAGTTCTTTTTGCACTCTTTTGTGATTACTATATAAAAATCAATTCACTTCTTATGCACAAAATGCACATAATATAATAGTTTCTTAACATATATTTCAGAACGTTATTCTAGCGATGCAAAAAAGATTCTTCAAGAAGCAACATACTAAATGAAAGGTAAGCACATTTCTTCAGATATTTTAACACCTAGCATTTTCAACAGTATACAATAACAGTTAAAATTAATCATTTGCAAGAGTTTTGGCAAAAAAATGCTTCATGAAGTGCATGGATCATGAGGTATTTCCTCACCATCCCTTTTTGTCAGATCAAGAGAAACTGGACTATTTGGAAAGAACAAACATGAGTAATATAGACCCAATGTAGAAGAAACTCAATCCTCACAAAGAACTGTGAAATATTTTATACTGCAATTCTTTTGACATAATACTTGACCTTGTACATAGATAAATAAGTAATAGTTATCCTGAAATAAAATTATCAACTTTTCAAAATATGATAAATCAAGAGAGCCTACTGGGTGTTAAAATTTCTCTCTGTCAAACAATTTACTGGTTACTCAGGGGAAGGAAGTGAGTAGATCTTCAAGATCTTCAAGGTCACGAATAGAAGGACCTCGCTTTGCCACCTCTCGAGCAGAAGGACCTTGATGCACCTGATCTCAGGCCATCTGTTCATATTTGGCTTTGTTGATATTTTTAGCCAAGCAGCAAGACAGCAGCATTCCAACAAGTGGAAAGAAAGCAATGCCCATTGCTGATCCTCCAATAAGACCGATGTTAGCATCCAGGAAATCAATAACCACTTTGAAACAACCCTAAACAAAACAAGAGAAATTTTCCAGTATGAAGTATATCCTACTCTTGAATATATTCATTAAAAAATACATACAATTTATAAATAAACTATTGTAATGATAAAATGCTTGAATAAGATGCACTTGTTGAAACAAATCTAAATGTTTACATTAAGAGTGGGATAAGCCAAATTTGGTATCTG
Source organism: Laupala kohalensis (assembly GCA_002313205.1). Lineage (NCBI taxonomy): Eukaryota > Metazoa > Arthropoda > Insecta > Orthoptera > Trigonidiidae > Laupala > Laupala kohalensis. Next base: position 17,608 of record NNCF01129687.1, read on the forward strand.
CACCAAACTTTACATCATAGTTCTAAGACACCCTGTCACCAAGATGATACCTCATCTCTTTATTCTCCTTCCAATAGCCAGTCTCATCTCTTTGAATAAGAGTTAAATTAAGAGAGCTGCCATCTTGGTGTCATAGAATTGTTATTCAAATTTTGGGGTAAAATTCCTAGGGCCCATGGCCAGATCGGTCCTCTGGTTCAAGATAAGGTAAAATATCATTAAATAATTTATTTTCATACAAGTAGGCTTAAATTGGGTCCAGCATGAGTCAAATCATATTTTAACATGCATTTCCTCTTATAATAAAATTCACACATTCTTAATCATATTGAAGCAGGTAGATTGAAGAAATTTTAATGGTAATATATGACATGGTCAGTCTGCTGGCCCATCCACTGATGAGTAGCTATAGCAAAGGAAAGAGAGAGCATGGGGAAGGCCAGTATTAAAATTATAACATGTAGGATGCACAGACACTAGTGTTGTAATAGAGTTTGGTCTCTTCACAGAGAACAACTGAACCTGGTCTCCAGGTGAGTTCACAGAGGGTTCACAGAGGGCTGCAGGGGCCAGAGAATTTTGAAAAATACCGAAATAATCAAAGGGGTCATCCAATAATCATCCTATTTTCCAAAATCTCACCAAAAACAGAACATTCGTATATTTGCAGTTTAAATATTAGTTTTATAATATTATTAGAAAATTTCAAAAATGTTAAAAATAATTTTGATTTTAGTTTTACATTACCCATTTCATTTATTATTAAACTGTTAGTATATAGACGTTTGAGAAATTTCACACATGTCCACTTGGGAGTGTCTGTGTACAACAGTGTTGTCTACTGTTGTGTAACTGACTTTCCTTTCACCAAATAGATTCAGCAAGAACTGTATTGTACTCTTTACTTAATAGAATATTGTATGTTACACAAACATGTTAACTATTCAAAATATATTCTACATCTAATTTAATTCCTGGCCCTAAGAAACATGTTACATACTTAGTTAACTAGGTATAATTTTGAAAATATTACAATTTGGACAAATATAGTACATATTTTCAGGTTCAGATGTTTGCTTTGTAAAGATTAGAAGAACATATTACTATTCACAGATATATAAGTTAAAGAACATATAAGATAAACTCTTGTGTGTCTAAACTAAAATTGGCTGTAGCTGTTATTAGTGAATGTACATTTTTATGTGCATGGTTTTTCAACAAATTGCTTAATTTTTTAAAAATCCTTATTTTTGTGATGTTAGATGTTTTCTTTTGACCATTGCCTATTTTTGTCCATTCTTTATCCAAAATGTACAAATATTCCATATTTCCCAAAAGCCTAAGGGGGAGGGTTGCAATATCCTTGAGTACAGCCCTCCTATGAAAACTTAATCCAGAACAACTGTTGGGGTGAAGGGGGCACTGGGGTCAGTCTCTGTTCTCGGCGGTCCTTTTTCCAGCAGTCTAATACCTTCATTTTAATGTAACGAGAATGGTGGTAAGACAAGGAAACATCACTAGGCCGAGAAAGTGACAGGAGTAGTGTGGGCACTCAGTCTAGTAGGATCCGAGTGACTGTCTTGCCCTTCTACTAGACCGAGCACTTTGCTGTGCACTCAGTGATGTGTTACTCAAAGTCATGAACCTTTACTCACAGAAAATGTAACCTAAGAAAAAATTTATAAATGGGAACAAATTATCTTTATTAGTTTATTGCAAAGCAGTAACAGTAAATTACTTTCCTGTTCTCAATGAGGTCATAGGCAGTTTATAACTGCTCTCTTGACAATTAATTATAAGTGTGGTTAATTATTTAATTTGTCAACCTATTTATTTATTGATTTAGCTATTTAACTACATATCTATCTATTTATTTATTTAACTATGAATCTATTTATTTATTTATTTAACTATTTAACTATGTATTTATTTAGTTATTTAACTATGTATTTATTTAGTTATTTAACTATGTATTTATTTATCTATTTATCTATCCATTTATTGCTAGTCTAACTGGTAAGATGTTGGTAGAGGGTTTGTTCACAATGTAGCCAACACTCTTACTATGCCAACAACCATAAGAGTAATGTGAACCTCATGTTATGTTGGCAGTATTTTCAGATTTCTTTAAACTTAAATCTATCTCCAACATCAGTCATCAATTCAATTCACTTGCTCTTGGGGCGCTATTCTGTTCTTTCCGCATTGACCGTGTGGAAGGAATATTACCTTGTGTTTTAGTTTTGTTGTACTATACACTTAAACTTTTTTTTACAGCAAAAAGTCATTTTTGTGACAACTCTGATATTATACTTAATCGGTTTGTTTCGTAGAAGTTGGCAATGCGTGTTGCGCAGCCATATTGCAGTATTTTGAGTAGAATTACACGACTTTGAGTATACAAAGCACTCGGTCAAGAGAACAGTCTCACACCTATACTCGTTACGTGCAATCAAGGTTTGTGTCAGGATGCATTTGTACTCTCCGAGCACCGAGATGAGTACAGTGACTCGTGGTTCGAACATAGCAAGTTTTCTTGTCCAATTACATTCCGGGAAAATTTAGTAACACCTCAATAAATCATCGATGCCTTCATGTACGGCACCGTACTTTCGTTCCGTTTGCCGCCACACTCGAGATACAAAAACACACTACTCTTCCGAACTGTTCTCCGGAACGTGTAACAGCAGAGTGTAAGAAAACAGGTGACACGGTTCTTGTATGCGCAGTGCAAGCCAATCAAACACAAGACATTTTGAGTATGCATATCAGCATGTTCTATAGATCAGTTTAATCCGTGATTTCTGTCTTTATTGCTGACGATATTATTACAATAATTTTCATTACAAACTCGTAAAGGCCGTAATTTTGCGCTTCTCCTTGTCGAGAATGCCCTGGCTTTCCTTGGTTCAATAGAATAACTTCTCGTCTTCAACATATACAATGGTGCCAAAGTCTGTAACAGTCTCGTCATAAATTTACCATAGTAGTTGCTCTTTCCGAGGAACACTATTTTCGCATTGTTCAGGCGTGACAATTTGACCACGGTTTCAATTTGACCACGGTATGATCCAAGCAAGGTTCGTACAATTTCTTCTCAGTTAAACTTGCATTTGTCAAGTCTTAACTTGAAACATGTACGATTCGCAAAGGTGAGTCAAAAACTCTTCAAGTCCTCGCCAGCAAGCGTAATCTTCTCGAAGGAGGTGATTCGCTTCACGTGTTGCAAAACCTTTCGTATCTGTCTTCGGAAAATCGCTGCAACTACAATGGGTTTAGAACTTAGACGATATACAATGCCGACGGTTTATCTGTACACAGACCTTAATTAGTTTTACCTTTGGACGAGAGGGAAAGCGGTTGTACTTTTCTAAGAACATTGACTCACAATCGGAAACAAAATATTATTTGTATAGAAAATGGTCAATATGAAAGTTAGATGTTCGAAATTCAGTTTATTTTATCCTGCGATGACCAATAAGTGGGCAGAAACGACACAAAGATATCTTTGGTTAGGTTAGTAGCAGCCACTTCTCGCGCGCAAATATTCCGTCGGCAATGTAATGCTTAGATCCTGAGTGATTCAATCCAGAACATTTTGGTTTATTCCAATACCTCCAGTAGGTTGTACGCTGCGGCGAGGTCGTTGTATTGTTCGTGGCTTCATAGACCTCGCCTATCTCCATTCACTCTTCAGTTTGAGGACTGAAACTAACAGTGTACCCCACTCAGTGCGACCACCCATCTTCGTGATGACACCCTGCTTCTCTACTTTGTCTTATTGTTTTCCACGTCGTCCTCTCAGGCAAAGGGTAGCTTTCTTGGGAATTGAAAAACTAGCTCAGCATTTCCTCCAGTCAACCCTCCTATTGTCCTAGTTCATCGTCGAGCAATTCAGAAAGAACTGTTTCCAAATATCTTTTAGCTCTTGGACGCTTAGTTAGCCTGAGGATGGTTCTTGCTATGCCCATAACTCCAATTTTGAGTCTTTTGTTGCAGCAAATGCACGATATCGGACATCCTACATAACACCATCTACATTCTGCTTACCACTCATTTCTCTCTACAATCACATATGAACAAAGAAATTTCTATTGATTCTCACCTGTTGGTATACTGTATCATCAGTGCAAGAGTTGTCAACGCAGCAAGAGCTAGGAATTGTTTGGTGATAATACATCCAATCATCAGGTCCTTTGTTTCCACAGCAGCGAAGCTGCAACATAACACATCCAGATATTTTGGATTACTTTTTTTAGCAAAACCTAAAGAAAGGAATAAACACAATACATACATTCTTTCTCTATGTCTTTACATTTATATTGTCATTGGTCTAAGAAAATTAAGTTAAGTTGATTTAAAAATTCATGAATTATCTTTATTAAAATATTACATTGCTCCCAATGATCCCCTCCAAATACACTTCAATATCTACTCCATTAGGATTGATACATAAAACAAAATCTTTTTCAATAACTTTTATCAAGTCTTCGTCCTGACAATAGTTTATAAATTTCGAATCCGTATCCAGTGTTTTGTTACTTACAGTTGATTGAACGAGATCCATACTGGCTCGTTTCGGCTCGTTATTAGGGTATTCCATGATGCTTTGGTTCAACCCCTTGTCAAAACCATCCATCAGCTTATCACGGTATGCATACATAGAAATTCCTGCTCCGAGTTCCAACACAAACACGATCATCAGGAACGCGCCATACTGCAAAGAGATATATTTGCAAGGAATTCAATTAATTCTCTTTCCCGATAAATTATAGAGACATTCACTTTACTGAAACTTTTCATAAATTGCATAGAAAACTGAAGAATAATTTTGTTTCAAAAAGAAACAACTCAATTTAACCCTTGTCTTATTTTGTAATAAATATATTGTCAAAAAACAGTACAGACTGCGTATGACCACGTGGAGGACAATAAACTAATTTACTCTCCGGAAGCAACCAAGGGACCATCCCATCAATTCCGATCATGGGCCCTAAGGCAGAGGCGGATTCAAAAATTTCAGCAAAAGTTACTAGATAAGATAAAAAGTTAGCTGCGAGTTATAATACATATATTATGTCAATATGTTTGTAATTTTACGCAAATATGTTTGTAAATTTACATGTAAAAGTTATTATCGAACAATAGATTATTCTGAGTATAGTGTTTAAAAATCATAAGAGTTGAAAAAACACTAAATTCACGATTTATTGTTACAATAAACACGCCCCTAGACAAAGCCTAGAGAACCTGTATGGTAAATCCGCCTCTACCAAAAGGAAAAACGGAGAAAAACCCGGGCCAGGATGAAGCTACAGAATTAATGTACACAACCGTGCCAAAGTTGAGTACACATAAAACTAAATTAATAT
>NNCF01129687.1:34231-77102 GCA_002313205.1 Laupala kohalensis
CCCGTGTGTGGGACTCGCCGAATATCTCGACCATACCCACTAAAAAACCCTCCTGAAATCAACAAATATCTAAATAGAAAGATGAAAGAAAAGAAAAGAAAACAGAATACCAATACATTATATCACAAAAAAGGAAAACAATTTTTAAATATTATATGTTCCAATTACAGAAACGAACGATGAAAACAAAGAAGACAGTAAATATGAAAAGGGAATGCAAATTTTAAACCCTCCAGAGAACTTGTGGGAGGAGCCCCGATCTACTCATAAAACTCAATAGTTTATTAACATTAATCGTTTCATTTCCGAGAATTGTTGGTAAATCTGCAGCCAAACCAATTTGTCTCCGTATACTTGAATATCTTCTGCTATCAGTTAGTAGGTGATGCACTGTCAGAGAACAGCTACACTCCACACAAACAGATCCATCATCAAGTAGTAAGAGATACCGATGAGTGAGAGGACAATGTCCTATGCGCAGGCGGGTCAGCAAGACCTCGTCGCGCCGGGCTGGCCTACAGGAACTGCTCCATGACTTAACAGAAGATTTGATAAGTCGGAGCTTATTCCTTTCAACAGCTAACCACTCATTGCTCCATTCACTGAGAATCCTTATCTTGACGAAATTTAGTAGGTCTCGTTTTGGAATCGTGGAGAAATCCACGCGATTCCTGAGGCATGCCGCCTTTGCGGAAACGTCTGCTTTCTCATTTCCACTGATACCCACGTGTCCAGGAACCCAGCAAAACATTATGTTCTTTCCGTCACTTTGCAGTGTGAAAAGTACATCCTGGATGTTCTGGATCAGCTTATCAGCTGCATACATGTTCTGGATTGCTTGGAGGGCACTCAGAGAATCAGAAAAAATCAGGAAATGTGATCCGCGGGAGCACTTTGTAGTTCGCAATGCTCGCAATATGGCGTAGCACTCAGCAGTGTAAACACTGCACAAGTCGCCTAGACGGTAGCCACTGGTCTCACGGGGAAATACCACGGAGCAGCCGACACCATCAGCCTGCTTCGACCCGTCGGTAAACACAGGGATATGCACCCCGGTGTTTGTAGAGGATTAGCTGAAAGTATACCCGCAACATCGGGGCTGGAGTGTTCTTCTTGTCATGATGCAGAAGATCGAAAATAATCTTCGGCTTGTGCAAAGCCCAAGAAGGAGACTTACTAAAACCTTGATGTAAGACATTAGGTGTGCGTATATTTAAGGTTTCCAAAATTGCTTTGGAGCGATATCCNAAAAGGTTTGGTTGCTCTCAGTTTGTTGTTGTAGAAACGGATGGAAGAAGAGGATGGATGAAAAACCGCGTTGTGTACCAGATTGTCGGGTAAAGTTTGCAAGTGGCAAAAGTGTCGTAGCATGAGGATTTGCCGCCGGAGGGAAAGAGATGGTTCGCCACTCTCGACATNTAGTGCGGTAGGCTCCCGTAACTAGTCGGATTCCTGCATGGTGGTCCCCTCCAATTGTAATATTACTTCATGGAAACAGTATAGGGCCTGGCCTTCTATATGAATCGCTGCCTTCTGTATGGGGTTGAGGAACTAAACGATGTGAACGGAACGATTGGATAAGACATTATGACTAGACGGAATTGGACCGATAGAGTAGGTCTTCGTTTCAAGTCAAGCGGTCAGTTTCCCCTCAAGTTTGCAGCGAAGTGGTGGAGAGATGACATCATTGAGAGTGCTCTATTGTATACAAGAAATTTATACTCAGAACTCCATCCAACTCAGCCCAATGCGAGAAGTGAGATCCCACTCGTGTTCGTGACCAGTTAATAATGAAACACATTACTAGGAATTGCGAGGTGCCTCTTCCATCGTCCACAGACAACAACAGATAAAATCTCGGCGCTTTGCAGTATTTGCTCTGCCATTTCTTCTTCAACCAGTGAGATCCGTCCCATGCTTATTCCCAAAGAGCTCCGTCTCAATTTCACTTGCAGATACTTCCTTTCAAATTTATGTTGGACAGGCCAGTAACACAGGCAAGTTGGGAGCGCTACATCTATTTACGCACTATTAGAGGGAAATTTTCCATTACTTTTCATTTAGACATATTACTTAATCTTTTTTTCTTTTTCATTTTAATTAATCAATCTTCTCGGGTTTCATCCCACGATAATTGACAGGGTTTCGAATTTTTAAGAGTAATTATTTATTTTGGAGAGGCGATAATCAAACTCTTCCATTTGACAATAATCATGGTTAATATATTTTGACGCGTCAATTCACAGGGTCCTGATACTGAAAATGATATTTTTAGTTTTCTGTCCGCCCATAGAGATACTGACTGAACGGAAGAATAAATTACATTGCTTCCTGTCGATGCCCATGGTCTAGGAGTTTTAAAAACCAATTAAAATATCATACGCTGAACGCAATTAAATAGATAATGAAATACGTGAAAAAGATAATAGAAATATGAGACATGTAATAGAAAAGGAGAAATTCAAAATTTCTCTCATGTCATCCCACGCAGAAATACAGTCGGGATTTTCTCCTACTTTAAATTTCTTACTGTTTTATTTATTATTATTCATAATTTTAGAGATTACATTTTTTGACATTCACATTTTTTCAGTGTATATATAACTAGCACTACCCGGCGTTCCCGGAATTTGAAAAGAAACTTAAAATACAATTAAGAAGAGATTTTCAAATAATATCATTGATTACTTTCTCCCATTTCCATGACACAGACATTACATAGAATTCAGTTATATTAGTATAGATGTAACATTTTCACCCCTGTTAAGCATCTAACATGGGAACTTTCTACAAGAGTAGATCAATTTTTTTTAAATACTGAAACACATTGACTGTTAGTATATCCTGTCAAAATATTCGCGACTATCGCACACTGAAAGGTACTGAAAAAATATCGAGAATCTGCCAATTTACGGCGCCCACTTTCAGCGGACACTTTGGAGAATCATGAAGAAACTCAACCCTCTCTGCTTCCAGCCCATATTGTTGCTGCTGTTGTTGTTAAAGCTCACAGACTGTTGCCATGTGTTTCGCATTGCTTGCTGTGGTATCACCTTAATATCTTCCTCTGATACTGAATGTCCGTATCATAACAAAATAAGAATTGTATCGCTTTATAATTAACATCTTTCACACATTTATGGGACCTTAATTGGTATTAAAATATCCAAACAAATTTCGGTATTATCATATATTTTAAAGTATCAGTGGGATATGACTGAAATACAAAAGTGAAGTAAGCAAAACGAGACACATTTTGTTAATAGTTCGCTTTAATATATATGAACTCTCACTGAAAGACTAAGAGTTTTTATTCTTTTCCAGTTATAATTATTAAATTTGAGAAAAAATTAGTTTATTTTGTAATAGTGAATGAAGAAACAAAAACTTGGAAATATTTCAAATAGTATTTCAACATTCAGTCTTTAAATTAAAAGTAAGAACAGTGAATGAAATTTACATTATTTGGCTGTCGCAGCTCGTTCGCGTGCCTAGTAAGGGTTGTACAAAACCCACAAAAATGACTCATCACCGTGGAAAAGGAACTGGTTATTGGTGATTATTTTTCTGTGTCTTCCAGTGTGCCATCGTCGCTAACATTTTGGCATGACAAATAGTCAATATATTTCAGTGTAAAAACCTAAGGACCACTTTCTACCTGCGCTTCTTAAACATTCCCTTGTAAGTTAATAAAGGTGATTTTTTTTCCACGTAAAGAAGCCTCTAGATCCTCGCAACGTCGAATGCAACGCCAATGCTTCCCGGAATGCCATCACCGCACACACAACCCACGAGGGGTTTCTGTGGCATTCTGAGAAGGTGAAACCACGGAAGCTCGTACTGGAAGCACTGAAATTCTATTGCACCGCGGGGCTCAGTCATCGAAGAGAGTCAGTCTCTCCACCTTCTAAAACGCGTTGATCATTAGATCAGAAGTTTCCCGGAAGAAGGTTTCATGCGAAAAAATGTTGCATGTACTCGTCCCCAACCAATCTTTTCTACTTAACTACCATTTTATGTAGAATGTAGTGACGGATCTATGGGGTGGGGGCTAAGGGGGTCATAGCGCGCCCCCCTCCCATTGAACGTGAACTATCAACAGATAAAGGCATTCTTTGCTAGTTAAAAGAATACATTTAGTTGCTATTGTATATTGTTAATTGTTGATTATCTATTTGATGAGTTGATGTATTTTATATAAAAGATTATATTTAGTCAAAGTCGAACTATCCCACATCAAGCCCCGAAGGAGCCCAAGGGGTCGTGGAGGGTACAGCTATGATATTACTTGACCTCGACACTGGAAGGAGATGTGGTCAGCATCTCGGTCCGACTGGTTTGACCCCAGGATAGACCCTGGTACTCATTTTACAGCAGGGTGGGTGGGCCTGGGAGCCAGTCTGGATAATGAGGGGTGCTGAAATATCCACACCTCCCCGGAGATCGAACCCCGGCTTTCCAGCCAGTAACTCAGCGCTCTACCCACTGAGCCATGCTGACTCCAAAAGATAATGTTTATAAAATTGTAAATCCACGATTTTGAAACAGAAATACCCCTCAGACCCCTACCCGGTTAGCCCCCACCTTAACTACGGTCTAGATCCGCCACTGGTAGAATTTATACAAAATTTCCATTACGTTATATTTATTACAAGTTGAGAGTTAAGAACGTGAGATATTTTAAACACATTGATACACCACTAACATTTTCTATTTTTCGTATTAACACTTTTGGTTTCGATAATTTATCTAAATTTAAATACGTTTTTAATATCAGAAAATTTATATAATATAAACACTTTTACCGCCCCAATTGTAACCCCCTTATTTGAAGAACATTTACCTGTATCAAAACGACATTTGAAAATTGTGTTTGTGTGCACTGACTAATGTTTTCGTAACAGCATGGTGTTTCAAACAGCGATGTATCTACTGCTGGACAGCGAGAGAGCTCCGTCTACAAGGGTTAAGCGGGCAAAAGCCTGCTAAAGCACTGGAAGCGATACGACGCTGTGGAGTTGTTGTCCGTTTACCCTTTTCATATCGTAGGCATACGAAATATGTAGGTGTCTTGGCTCGAAAATCTCAATAAACTGGCTTATAGACAGTGCGCGTTCCGGTAGGTTGATGGTTTTCTTCTCCAGAACCTCCTGGAACAGTTGAAGGCAAAGGCGGTGCATTTCCTCTCCGGAAGAGATCATAGCAAGGGGGGAAACGGAGCGGAAGGCGTTGCTTCTGCAGAATACCATCCCTTCAGAATCTGCCCTGTCACTTCTTAACGGTTTACTTCCATATTCCAACCATCGTGGCCCGGATTTTTCTCCGGTTTTCCTTCGGGTCGAGGCTCTTTTTCTTTTTACACAGACACGCTGCGCTCTTGCTATCTATTGAAGTAACAAATCTCGAAACAAAACTTTCCGAATAATCTGTAGCTTGATAAAAATANCCCAGGTTTTGCGTATGAGTGAAATTCTAATAATAATAATAACAACTCGTAGCTAACTTTTCATCTTATCTAGGAATTTCTGCTGAAATTTTTGAATCCGCCTCTGCCTTAGGGCCCTTGTTCGGAATTGATGGGATGGTCCCTTGCTTGCTTCCGGAGAATATGTTAATTTATTGTCTTCCACGTGGTCATATGCAGTTTGTAACTGTTGTTTTGACAATAAATTTATTAATAATAATAATAAATTTATTGCCAACTAAACAGTACAAACTTCGAATGACCACGTGGAAGACAATAAATTAACATATTCTCTGGAAGCAAAAAAGGGACCATCCCATCAATTCCGAACAAGGGCCCTAAGGCAGAGGCGGATTCAAAAATTTCAGCAGAAATTCCTAGATAAGATGAAAAGTTAGCTACGAGTTGTTATTATTATTATTAGAATTTCACTCATACGCAAAACCTGGGTGTTATATAGTTCTCTATTGTGTGTGTACTAATTCCCTCCCAGATAGCACTAATCGAAATATTCCGTCTTAGCACTAGTCACCATTATCGCCAGCCAAACACGAATAAACACTACTGTTATACGATAAACCACCATTTCACATTGGATGTAAAATAGTATTATTATGGTTTGAAGTAAAAACGGTTAAGCAAATATGCCAAATACTGGATACATAATATATATAAATATAAAATCCATAATATGAACTGCTTTGGAAATCTAAGGATAAATCTTTGCATTATACAAATTCCAATGCAATATCGATAAAAATCAGTCAATTCTGTCCACAGTCAAGTTTTCCATAAAAAGGACATTACAAAAAGTGAAATGACAACATTACCAAGAGCATGCAATACAAAACGTTCAACTGCAAAGAGAAGCATTGTTAAGTAGCTTATACTAAATGCCTATAAATAGTCTATAAGTAACATTTACACCAGTGTTGGACGTAAAATCTATCAATTTCTGTGCACTAATCAGCACAATTGATCATAACCCCGCCTCTTCTCTTTATATTATCCTGTATATTTCCTGAATGGCATTGGAAATGTATACCATAAATTTCTACACGGTCTATGGATTGTTCTTATAGCTACTTTTAAGTGACTTCAGAGAAAAAAGTCTGGACTAGTCAGATCAAGGGATCGTGATGATCAAATTCCTTCAGAAATTATTATTCCGTCGAAAAAGTGCTGTAGCATCTCCATAGAATCCTTTTCCACTGGTGCTTCCTTTACGCATTACTCCCTCAACGTTTGCCGAAATACAGGTAATATTTCGTCCCAAAATGAGTTCGCTTTACGCCGACACGCTATACAACTTAAAAAACCAGCGATACACCGTTACGCAAAGAAGCGTTACACTCCACATTGTCAGACGAAACTCAAAATGCAGACAATAGACAATCCTTCCCGTTCTAACAGCAGTCGCACCAACATCTTTCATATTTTATCCATCTCACATAAATATACGCATTGTAACATACATATGCATTACGCAAACTATAAGGAATATAATTCATCAAAATGTTACGAACATTTTAAAAGAAATGTTTGTATACCATTAAATTATAAACTTGTACGACCATGTACAGACGAACAACTGTATTTCACTCTCTACGTTTCTGCCAGGATTTTGGCTTTCCCCTGTTCCAGCAACACACCAACATGTTTGCATGCTGTTAGAATAATGTAAAAGAATTTGAAATTTGGGTTGTTTGTACAAAATCAGCTATCAGTTAGCATTTTGTTATTACACATTGGCGACTCAATTGTAGGTCCTTTACAGGATGAGGTCCGGGGTGGTCTGCCACCTATGTATGCTACTGAATGACGGCTTACGAGGAGTGGAGATGCCCATAAGTCCATAGAATTCCTAGAAGGACGTCAAGCTCCAAGCCGTCATCAGAAGTTGTGTATAGATACAGATAAAGTGTGTCTCTAACTTCTTTTTGCCTTTTATTTCTCCAAAGCCTTTCAATGGGTTCTGCTGTAGCCAAGGTTCCGTGGCGTTTGAAACTCTATGAAGGTCGTGTTAGAGTCCTAAATTAAAAACAAAAGCGCCAACGGCGAAAATAAAAGCGAAATCCTATATCTCCCGAAAACGCTACATGTCGCTTCTCTTCTGTGACTAGTGGCGGACCTATGAGGGGGGGGGGGGGAAGGGGGGNACAGATAAAATTGAAGTTGATAAATGGCACACTTTGTGAAAGTGTTAACAGATTAATAATTGTTATTAGTTATAATTGTTTTTATTATCAATGGTACCACATTAATAAAATTAGTAATCTCATGTTAATGACAATTATTTAGTACCAGATTGTTAATTGTTTACTATTTATGTGATGCTTTGTATTTAAAAGTAATATTTATAACATTGTGTTGCAAAACCATAATTTTTAAACAAAAATGCTCCCCGGTTACCTCCCCCCTTGATTACGGTCTAGTTCCGCCGCTGCCTGTGACCAACGATAAAAGCAACGAAAACCCTTAGGTACGTTTTCTTCGCTCTTATAGAGCTTGGGTCTCCATCGTTGTTGCAGTTTCCGAGATTGTATTTCATTGTTATGCGATGGATTTTGATCAATTGATAAGTTACGTCCACCGAAGACTCCTATTGTGAAGCAAAAAGGATTAAAACCACAACAGACGATGTGACTACGGAAATGAATTGAACAAGTAAATATTGTGAGGTTATGTTGAACGATCAGCCATACACATAAATATAAGTAGACTCAGCGGTCTTACGTACCGGTCGTCCGAAGGGGAAAAGGAAATTAAGTGTCTCTCTCGCACATGGGCTTAGGTTGGGAGAACTCGATTCCCCTCTCTGACTGACAGCTGCGCACAAGCCATTGCGCACCTACCTTCCTCCACGCGGGTGTGCGAGAGAGAGAGAGGGGGGGGGGGCGACGCAGTACCTTCTGTCTCGTGTTTTCACTGACAACCTACACCAGAGTCAATTTTACAATCATGTCTCTGCGATCTGCTGAACATTTAGGCTGAGAGGCTTTGAGCATCCGCGCATACGCAAATGTAACAATGGCTCCTCCTATCGTCGCTCCAACAGAAACGGAGTCGCGCCGCTCGCTTCTCCGCTTCACACTTCTCTTTGCTAGTATCGCTTATCGCCACTCGAACTTAATCTTATCCACTACCACGACGGTAAAAGTCACGCGAATAACGTTTTCCTATTGGACGTCTCTAACGCTCAGCTGGCTTCTCTTTCCTTCCTCGAGCTTAGAGAAAACAAGCCGGAACCTTGGGAACACGTACAACACAAATAGGTATGAGAAATTCCGCGCTCAGAGACGGTTCTCTTGGTCGTGTCAGGCAGCCAGAGAAGCCAGCTTCCTCATAGTAGTGCAGGGGTGAAGGCTGGCAGTCGGCCAACCCCACGAGCCTCTGAAGGGTAGTTCAGCGAACCGCACGAGAGCTCTTCCCTCCTAAATCCACACCCACGTCGCCCCGTCCACATCCCTCCTTTGCGCTCTGACGAACAAATTAGATGACACGACGGCGCAGAGTTACATCTCGGAGGGAATATCTGGTGGCGGCTCTGGGGTTTTATCACTGCACTCATCTAGCAAGGGTCTCGCGGGCACTGGTTCAGGACTTCCCGTTATTTAGAACGCCTAAAAAACTACAAAAAATTTATTTTATTTTCGAAATTAGCCAATCGATTCTACAACACATTTAATTTCCAAATTAAAAAAAAAATACAAGATGCAATTATTTCAACAAATAAGTGTATTTTTTTCTTAATATTCGGTTAATTTATCCCACGAAAAGAATTGTTATTTCGTAATAAAATTTTGTTTATGTGAACCCAATGAACAAAATGACCAGTCACCGAGAAGATAAAACTGTTTCCAAGCAAATCAATCAAGTCACGTTGGCCAGCCCCATTGAAGTAGCTAAAGATAATACTTAATGCATCGCAATTTTTATTCCAATGACCCGTTTTGGTTTCGCGATCGGGTTTTCTTAAACCTCCTTCCACTCCTAAAAAGGTATTGTCCAGTTGAGTCCCGCGACCTAAATGCCCGTTTACACCAGGCAAGCTGTCTTACGTAGCTTACCCGACAAGCTGCGAGGCAGGTTACCTGCCCCGTGTAAACGGAACCTGCCTCAGAAATTAGGCAATCTGCCAGTAATTTCACCAGGCAGGTTACTTCCCTCGGAGAGTAGATTTGAGGCAGGTAACCAGCCTCACCCAAGCTCTCAAAGCAGCATGTGAGGTTAGGTGAGTGTTTGTGTGATATTTCATTAATTATTTATGTTATTTTTTTTTTTAATCTTCATTTTCCAGGTTTCTCGTGTTTTGATCAGCCAATGAACTTCAGTGCTCATGTTCAGAATGTCAGTTCTGCGTTAATGGTTTTTCATCGTATGATAACATTTTGGGTAGAAAATTAAATCAATTTTTATGTATCTAAAATATCCGAAAAATTCATTTAATTATTTATTAAATGGGGTCATGAATATTGCAGCCACTCCCTAGTTCACGATTTCTTCTTTTCTAACTCGTCCAGAAGCAGTTCACATGATTCGTGTTATGGTTCTCGAAATAAATATCTAACCATATCCTCATTTCACTCGCACATATGACCGACGAGCGCACTCATCGTAATTTACAGGCAAGTTGCCAAATAGGTTGCTTGCCCCGTGTAAACAGATTTCGTAGGCAGGTAACATGCCTCACAACTTGCCAGGCAGGTTACCTGCTAGGCAGCTTGCCCCGTGTAAACGGGTCTTTATTTCAATAATTACATTTTACAGCGCGGACGCTTCATCTGCGCGCGCGACCCAGCTGCTACCAAGCGAAGCACAGCAATATCCATTTATTTCTTGGGTAGTTTTCGTTCCACGTAGGAGAAAAGAAGCATTTAAAAATAAATTTATTATTCCAAAATGAATTGGATATACATTTGAGCAGTAAAAATTCGAGATTAATAAAACAAAAGTATTAATGTCATTCCCGTCCACGGAAAATCCGCCACTACCCCAAGGAAAACCGAAAAAAAAAACGGGGCAGGATAGGAAAAATTACAATAATTACTTAATATTGATTGGAAATGAAATGAAGTTCAAACTGGAAGGGAATTAATTCTACCCTGCAACAATTACGATAAACCAAAAATGAACATGCTGTGATCAAAAATTACCCGCTTTCGCAAGACGATCAATACACGTGATATAGTATTGTTATTCTGTTTCACAAGTTTCCATAGACAATGTGCTCAGAAAGAAATGGAAAGGAAAATTAAAATTTTTTCCTTCATTCCCATCGCACTGTGTTTAGTTGTCGTTGTTCAGGGAGAAATATCTGTTTCCTTATCACGTGTGTGCCAGTCCAGCTTTGCATCCGCTGAATTCCAAGCAACCGAGGTCTTTTACTTCCTGCGACCCGCTGAGATTTCCAGTCTTGCACTTTTATCTACCCTCTATTTGTCAACGTGTCAGAACAAAGGTAAGCGGTGGAATGCTTTTTGAAGTATTTTATTTTGCATACGCGTGTATCCTTTTTGTGCTCAATTAACAACAATACTGTTAAAAAATATACAAATGAAATAAAGATATCTTCGAGGATTGGTCAACAATAAAAAAGAAGGATTCTTTCTTTTAGAACGCAAACGTTTCGGCAATTTATTTTGCCTTCATCAGGGCTACAAAGAACATACACAATTTACATTATTTATAGTACAACTTTGAAACACCTTATTAACACAAAAAGTATATCAGTGATTGCTCACTATCTATGAAAACTGTTATTGAGAGTATTCTGAATGTTAAAAGTTATTAATGAATTACACTTGTACTGCCGGCTACGCTGGGGAGTTATATTACTTTTGGTTATAATTAAGAGGACAGAAATATAGAGTTCATTGTATTAAATAATTCAACTTTTATTGCACCTCTGCTTGACGCCAGCCGACAGCGACTCCGACACACAGCTACGACTCCACAAACACTTTAAAATTTGTAGAAATGTCACAATTTAAAGACTTCTTATCGTTGGTAGATAGCAAACAAACTTATTTAATTTCATTAGGATTAGGTTTTTCTAACATTAATTACTCACGCAAGGTAAAGTATTTCAACACGTCTATTTTTAAGGTATTTTCTTCGATAAAGTGTGTCAACCTTATTAGATAAATATATGATAACAGAGACATTTTAGTAAAATTATCTTAGATGAAAAATAGTTCTATAAGTTTTTTTTCACTTATCAGCATTTACGCAGAGCACGCGTAAAAAATCTCTCAAACGGCTGATTTCTTTGAGACTTCGTCGGCGCTCACTGTCGTAGGTCAGCTAATTTACACCAAACATCCATAAATAATTCGCATGTGTGAGAAAAATGATTCGTGAAAACAAATAAAATCCTCACGGTAGTTGCTGAGAAAATTATACGCAGGCAGGAACAGTGGGAGACTTCGTTTCATACTTGACGTCAGGAAAACACTCCGAAATTTTCTTGTGCTAAATGTAAAGATATGCTGCGCTTGCAAGGCATGAGACATGATTTTATAAATATTTTTATTATTATTAGTAGTATTACTATTATTATTAACCAGGATCAGCAGTGATCTGCTTTACAAGTTTGTTGTTTTTGTTTTTGAAATACATAATGTATACATTTACACAACAAAATACATTTAAAAAAACAAAACATTTAAATTACACTTAAAAATTACTATTTACAAGTATACAAGAGAAAGTAAGAGCATTAGTGTGAGGAAATCTAATGAGACACCTCCAGATAATATTTCTAATTAATTTAAACTATAATCTTTAATTTTGCAAAAGCTTAACTTATTGAGTGTAGTGTTTTTGTTTGTATGTTTTTTTAAATTTAGGGTAGTTTGAAAGTGTCTTTGGGATATCGGGATTTCATCCTACTATTTATTCTTAAGGACTTTCCTAAATTAAATGTATTGGACGGAGGAGAGTTCGAAAGACTGCAGTAGAATGTTAATGCTAATTTACTAATGTGTTCTCTCAACGGTTTAATATTTAATTCTCTATGGATTTGTGTACAAATAAATCAGTCAAAATATACAATAGTCCATGCTCACGAGATAGCATTATTTCGGACTGCAAAAATTAATATTCAATAATAATAATAATAATAATAAAACTATATATTTAATATTGTCTTATAAGCGAATAAAACGTGTGAAACACGAATGAAGAGTTAACATTGTTGGGAGTACACAAGTCTTTGGAACTCTCCTCCGTCCAATACATTTAATTTAGGAAAACTCCTTAAGAATAAATAGTAGGATGAAATCCCGATATCCCAAAGACACTTTCAAACCACCCAGTAACTTGTCGATTATCTCAGTAACTAGGCGTCGTAGAAATGTGATTCGAGTTTTATTTTACTCGTGTATCTTACACGAGAAAAATGATATGTCACTGAGATATGTGAGATTAATGGATAATTTTTTTAGGAACTTGTACTGGGAGTTCTGAATAGGAAATGAATATAACAGTGGGGCCATAATAATTACTTCACCCCTCCCCCTCCACGCCGGAGATAAGCCGGAAGGGTCTTCTACCTGACTTGTGGGTTTCGTCGCTACTGGATTTTGGGTCTTTCGGATTCTGTCGCAACACCGGAGCGACAGGAAGTAGGAGTTGGGTGGTAGGCTATTGTTAGTATGTGGGCCGGTTAGCAGCGTTTACCTACAACTTTGCACACGTGGATTTAGTAAAGTGGGTTCGTTTTCAGTAGTCACATCTATATGAACTGGTACATTCATGTGAAAAGCTGCAAATATTTCTGGCCCCACCGGGAATTGAACCCGGCACGACTTGGTGAAGAGCAAGAACGCTACCACCTTAGCAACCAAAGGGGCTTCCATGGTTGAGATATAGAAGGAAAAATATCATCACTGTCTTCTGGCAAGATACTAACTTTGATGAATACTGTAACAATGGTTATAAGTGTTCATTAATGGAGTCAATTTCATCTATCAAAAAATCTATTTAAAAAAAGTAAGAATAAAGGAACAAATTTAAATTACTTATCCGCCGCTACTATTATTAATACCAACAAGTAACATGTTACACAAATATTTATTTCCAAGAGTTAACGTTCCAAGACTAATTCTCGGGAGGAGTGCATTGGTATTTCCGCTGCCACCTCGAAAATGTATTTATTTTCTTCTTTACTTTCCGTTATTCAACCGGTGAACGTGATTACTGTCTTGTGCGCCGAATCAAGACGGTCCGACGCCTTCGGGACGATTCCTATTGTTCACAACGCGTTCCGCTACGACGACACAATAGCGTACACAAGCTGAATTCACGCTTATTGTTCATACTTCTAGGAGGATTCAGAAATTTCACGTAATTAGCAATAAAAATAATACAACAGATCTTTATCAAAAGCATTAAATTAGTCAAGGCTTATATTTTGACGCAGTTGGAAGGCGAGTGTTTCTTTCTTCAACACAAATTTGAAGAGAGTAACGTGTATATATCGACGTCCGTTCTAAGTTACGTTGTGCCGATTTGCAATATTTTAGTGATTTAATTTTATTTACGCTAATACTAGTTTCAGGAAGACCCAGATTTTTTATACAGGCTCTCGAAGCTCTTACCAAGGGCGGCGTCTTTTGAAATAATAAATCTCGAATTTAGATTTATATTAATGTCTACACGTTTTATAAATAATATTTTCCGAATAATCTGTAGTTTATAAAAATTCGTACTGGTGAAATAAATACAAATTTGTTGGATAATATTACGACGCGTACCCAACTATTTGTATTCTTATCTTAGGGGTACGCTTAAATGTTAAATCCTTAGCCTCTGCCTTAGGGTGCTCGATCAGAATTGGTAGGATGGCCCTTTGCTTGTTCCGGAAGCAATCCGGAGAGCAAATTAGTTCATTGTCGTCCACAAGTTGTCGGAGTGCGGGATGACAAATAGGTAGCTCCACAAATGGAAAGAAGAGAAAAAGTTAGAAACAAGTGGAATGTGACAAAAATTACGAATACTGATTCGAGGGAAAATATCTAGCGAAACGAAGAGCAGTAAACAAGCGAGAAATTGTAGGTTTAATGAAACGGGGAATCCAGTAACGAATGCTTGATAACGTGCAAAACCATTTCTACGCGGAGAGAGAAGCAGGGCAGACCATCTCGAGAAGGGTAATGGGTTTCAAGAAAAGAAGATTAAGTTATGAAGCGATTACTGATTTTTAAATTGTAGTTTTTCTCGGTTGAAAATAGAAACCCTATGCTGGGACACCAGGACACATTTCTGCTTAAACATGTCTTTATTTAATTTTAAAATAAGTTGTCGCAGAAAACCAGTTTAAAGCTGCGTATGGCGACGTGGAGAACAATATGATATACTTCCCAAAAGCATCCTCCTCAAATCCGATAAAACTGCCCAAAGGAAAACCGGAGAAAATTGTTTGATACATACTCGTGAAATAACTTTTTGGTGTCTTAATTACAAATTAATTCTGGAGTTCTGTTAATATTACAACACGTACCGAACTACTTTTATTTTTATCTAAGTAGTGTGCTGAAATGTTAAATCAACCCCTTCTTTAGGGCCCTAGATCGGAATTGATGGGATGGTTCCTTGTTTGTTTCCGGAGAGCAAATTAGTTTATTGTCCTCCACGCGGTCATTAGCAATTTGTAACTGCTTGTTTAACAATAAATTTATTATTATAGTTGCGAATTCATTACGAATTATACATAGTGAAATATTACTAAGTGGAAAATAATAAAGAGCATACATGAAAATATTTGCATTATAATAATTAATTGTAGCTGTCGCCACTGTTGATATGGATGGATGGAAAGCACCTTAGAGTGCACTATAGTTCCGGCAAAAGACTTCGAGACAGTTTTCGGAGACACGAAGCTAATATAGTGATTGTTTCGATGTCATTACATCTGACATGGCGCATCGGTGCGCCAGGGGCATGGGGAACCAATCACAACACCCGATCTGGCGGGAACTAATGGAAATGCTTCAGTCCAGAGATAATATATTTTTATGGGGATTTAGGGCTCGTCAACATCAAGGTCATTAGAGTTCTACCAGAGATAATATGACTCGATAGCGCACACTTCTCTTATCTGACTAGTGTTTTGTCCCGGCGATGCAGTCTGTTGTTAGAGGTAAGAAATTCGTCAACAATTCTACTATTAACGACCATGATATAATAAATATATTATGACTTACGACCTTCAAAAAATATATTTGTTAACAATGCTAAAAGTCTCCGTCCGCGCGGCCATATGCCACTGTCAGAGGCGACGAACACAGAACTCGTACATAAGTCAAGAAGTTAGTTCCACTCCTTCATAAAATCTGTAACAGAGATGTATTTGAAACTTCGTTGCAACACTGCAGCGCATGAGGCAACAGCTTTGTCGCGACATGACTTGGCATTTGCAGATGGCATTCAATACGGGAATACTCTTAGCGACTCCATTTTTTGTGGGCAAAAACGTGTAACTGCCCTAACAGTGGAGGTGTAAAAGTAATAACGCGTCAAAGTATCGCGAATGGTGCGAAGTGTACGAGAATGAACATACACAAGCTGACTATACCCACCGCGCGGGCAGACCATCTTTGGCAAACGCCGAATCCTACACCCTGTGAATTCCAGTTTTTCAATCGCATGAAAGCTTACCATACGTAGGTAATGGACCCACAGCAAATGCAAATACTTATCAAAGAGATTATATTCGTTTTCACAAATGAACCTCTACCAATAAACTTTGTTTCTCCATTTCTCATACTTCTTACTTCACACAAAATTGTGATCATAGGGTACCGCAAAATGGTTGCACAGATCGTTTGGAGATCTTTCTACTCCATTTGGAACCACTCGGGAATCTGCAACCATTCAAAAGCACAGTGAGGATCCATAATACCACTTTCTCCTAATAGCTACTACGTTAAAGTGAAATTTGAATTTTGAAAGAAGTAAACGCAAAAGCTTCAGCATCCATAACGAACGAAAAATACAAATGGCGGGAGGAAATGCAATAGAACATTTTTAATGTACTTTGGTACCGACATATACGAGCCTGATCAAGGGGTTACTTACTCGTGAAATCTTCTGGTCACTCAGTTTTGCAATGCTGAAATGAAATGTGTAAAATTGAATGATATACCATTGAAATACATTGAAAAACGTGGAGTGAAAGGAGTTCATAATTTCTGAAATACTATTGAAATCTTGTGGAATACTAGTGAAATGACTTTATTTTTGAAGTCTTCTGGTCACTCATAAACTTCGGTACGTAACCCCTTGAGCTTGATGATTCCAGTGGATGATGAACAGCAGCATTAAAATACATTTTGACGAACATAATGTCAAAAGTGTTTTTCTTTATTTCCCTGGTTTTAACTAATTAACATCCATTGCGATTTATTGATGCTCGACCCCTTTCTGTGTTCACGTTCTTTGTTGTTGTTTTTATCATGATTCACAATTGAACACGACAAATGTGCAAATATATTAACATATATTAGAGCACAATCCTCACGAGAGGTCAAGAACGAATACTTATTCACATGATTCAAAACCTGACGCAAGTGAAGTTGCGGGAGTAAAGTATAAAAGGAATTGAAAAGTTAATAAATTCGTATTATTCTTCAATTACTTAAATAAATAAATTTATTGTCAAAAAAGCAGTACAAACTGCGTATGACCACGTGGAGGACAATAAACTAATTTACTCTCCGGAAGCAAGCAAGGGACCATCCCATCAATTCTGATCAAGGGTCCTAAGGCAGAGGCGAATTGAAAATTAGCTTCATCTTAACTATTAGTTCAACATTTCTCCGACTAGACTTTCGCATTTTACTTCGAGAGAATGTAACATTTCTAGCATTAATTCTTTAGAATCGAAGAAATGAATAATATAAAATCTGTAACAAAAAGATTAATTAATAAGAAAGACGAAGTAATCCCCAATGTTAAAAAGTCAATTGAATCCCGAGTCTCATCACCGCCCATTGATGTAATCCTGCATCAGGTGAAATTCGAATCGTTTATACGCTTTTATGTCTGCATGAACTGCCACCTAACAAGGGTCAAGGATTCAGCGACAGGATTCGCCGGAGGATAGTGCGCCAGCGGCGGGGTGCAGGGGTGAGTAGGAAGGGGTGAACGGGGCGGACCACGCGACCGCGTGGCAGAGGTGGGGTGTGGGTGGGAGGGGTGGGGGGAAGGGGGTCGGCGCCGGCACTTTCGGATCGATAAGCAGCCTCCCCCGCTCCCTCGCAGGCACTGAGGCCACCTCGTGCAGTTGTTTTCGAGTCCTACGCGCTCACAGAAGCTCTTCACGGCATCCTTTGGAAGTTCGCAATATTTACAGAATGTGGTAGCACTTGTTTACCCACATCAATCGTATTATCCACACTAATACGTATATGTCAAACGCAAAAGAGCGTTTCTCTGTTAGCTGCCTGATCACGACTAAACCTCAGAACAGATCGTGATGAAATTTGGCAAGGAGATAGTTTAGATGAACATGGGCAAACCTTATTTTTTAAATGTGCGATAAAGATAGAAATGATTGTTTACAATAAATGTCGATAAATCGAAAAAAAAGTTATATTTGCTTACGCTGCCTAAACGGTTAAAGATAGGTGACAACTATGAACGACAATATTTTTTGCCTCAAAGAGTTCTACAAAAAACGTCCGCGACAGCATATGTCTATCTACAAAAATTAACCTACGTAATAGATAAAACGTTATTAAAAATAGAAGTGTTAAAATACTTCAATTTAAGAGAGTGATTGAAGAGGAAAGTATCAATCATCAAATTTAATGCATTGTTTTGTGATTAGATTTCACACGAATTGTAATGAAACGGTGCTACCGCGTCATGTCTGAGAAGCGAAAATTCGACCGGCGCGGCTCCCTTGAGATGGTGAAGTGAATGTGGTCAAGTTTTGTGTTAAATTTATATTATTATGAATTTGAAAAATTAGGATGTTTTTAAAAATCATATTGGCAAAAGTATTTTGAACTTACAATATAGATAGATTTTATTTTTTCTTGAGTAAAAGTAGATTAGTCTAAGAAAAATCCCGGATAACGCCAAGTAATCAGCTAGTTAATTATATTCATTATATTACATCAAATTTAACGATTTCGCTCGACAGCTTAGAAGTACTAAAACAGAGATTGTGTTCTATTGCAACAAAAACATTCATAAGTACTTTTACTTGCATTAAATACTTCAGTGTGCAATTCATAATTATTCATTGTGAGTCCCTTATACTGTTCTGTTGTGATGATCGGGAGAGCATTGACCCAAGGACCCATGAGATGTGCATCTGCTCTTCACATATTTGTTAAGGAATGACTCACCACCCAAATGTTTTTTATGACAGTTTAAACAATATTTCGTTAATTTCCACATGGAATGTACGCAAGTATTTTCCCTACAGCAGCCTAGAGTTATTATTATTATTTCGCGTAACATCTAGATGTTTTGGATTAACACTGAAAAAACATTCCAACCGTAAGAGTTCGGATATTTTAACGTAGGAATGTGACATCCAAAGGTTGGGATGTCAAATCCTTTCTTTGCTCTGAAATCGGATCTCGCATTCAAAATAGCTCTCTCACAAGGGAATTTTCACAAGTTGTCCTATTTTGTCCATACTGTAACATATTGACTATTAGTATGTCCTGTTAAAATAACAACGATGGCACACTCGAAGTCACTGAAAAAATTACAAAAAAGTGATTCCTTTCGCACGACGACGAGCAATTGTGATTCTCATACAACCCTGAACTAGTAAACGGACGAGCAGCAACGGCCGAATCACGAGACTGAATTTTGATTCGTCCGACCTCTGGGAATCTTCACCATTCAAGGAATAAAGTGCAGCACTCGAGTGAGAATTTTGAACGGACGCGTCGATGAATTTTCGTTGTTCAGTTTATTTTAAAAAACCCGGGCGATATAGAAAACCTGGATGTCCTTCAAACTATGACAAATCCCACTCCTGAGCAACCAAATTAGGTTCTCTGCAACAGTAGCGCGAGAAAACCTGACGCATGGCAGTCGCAGGCAACATCCCGGGACGAACCCAGGATTTGATTTTGGGAGAGACCCATACTAGACAATACAGGGTCTAGTATTGTCCGGGACCCTCCACCGCGAAAGTTTATTTATTTAACTTCTAACTCCATGATGGCCTGATGTTAATTCGCTACTTTCTTTCCAATTAACATCACTACGGAAAATGAATGAACCTGCTTCCATGGTTTTACATTAGTATTGCATACGAACATACGCAGTCACTTATCCCCATTTTGGGTTTACATCACCATCGAAAATGCCGTCGTTATCTACTTTATTTCGTATTAGGGAACGGAGCTCAAAACAGTCCCAAATTTAATGGTGACGCAAGTCGAAGAAATAAGGTTTCTATTTCATTCTCTTCCGAAGCGTAAAAACGTTTTGACCCAGAAAAGAGGTCCTAACAAACAGAAGGTGGTTGGGGGGATAAGACGGTAAGATAAAATTGTAGATGTGATTAATGAGAAATTACAATATGTCAAAACAGTTAACTTTTATATTTTTGATTCACTCTTGACACCGGTATTAGTGCGTCGATTATGGCGTCTATACCACAAATTAAATTCACTCCATTCAAACCGTTAATTATAATTTTTTTCTTTGTAATTTCTTGTATTATATATTTTAAGGGCTACAATAAGTAATTGTAATTTAATGAAACTTCTGTACTTCAAGTCCGTAACACGCAAAAAATATTACCTAGAAATTATTTATTATAATTTCAGTAGTCTCTCTTTATAATGATTCTGCCCATATTCTCTCTCCAACGATGTAATGAAAGAGGGTTGTTTGGTTTTCCATTACAGTAACGTATGTATTCTTTCTCTATACCGATTTTTCTCTCTATACAACGATCGTGTTTCAGTGACAGTGCTTTGGAAGGAAAAAAAGGAGCAAACTAAGATGACTGGCTTCTTCCATTAATGTAAAAAGAATAGAGAAAGAGTAGATTGTAATCGGGAAAAATTTAGATATAATAGAAAATACTGAAACAGATTTTTTTAAATATAATGTAAGTAAATAATTGCATTATTTTATGAAACTAATGTTTGTAATGTGAGTTTATGGTGTACCTATTACATCAAAATTTAGTTTCTCTTTATAACGAAGAAAATGCCCAGTCCCTTGTATATCGTTACATAGAGAGAGGAGAACTTGGATATCGTTACGTAGAGTGTAATAACGAATGGAGACCAGAATATGCCGTGTAATAATTACGGTACGGTGAAGATGTACAGATGCGAGAAAACCTATAAATTTTGTTCGTGACCTTCAAATATCAATTAATTGGCGCTTCGGTTAATGCATTTTTTATGAGCGATTAATAGTGGATGATGTCTTCCGTAGCTGTATTTTATTTTACAAACTTCGAGATGAGTAACTTTGAAAAGAATAAAACGTAGTGTAAAACTTGAAATCAATGAACTATAAAATACCACTCCAACACACTCTTAAATGAAGAGAAATATTTATATTTACGAAAGTTTTGGATACGAAACACAGGAGCAGACTCTGTAATGTACTGTCATAAAACGTTAAATGCGGCAGAAACTCCGCTACGTTGGCAACAGAGGGAAACAAGTGACGGTGTGAGCACAGAGAAGGCAAGAGAAATGCCGAAAGCGGAAATAATTGCCGCAGAGTGTCCTTGAAGATGACAACATTTCGGAGGGATGATGATGAACAACTTACGTTGATCCAAACGTACACAGGAGGAGGGAGAGGCTTTATTTTATATCGTTGAACTGTATTACAGAGACGTAGACGTAAGTCTTGGTATTACCTAAAACTAAGTTTTCCAGGGTATTTTTAGGTCACTATTAACATTAATTTCTACCACTGAATCCAAGTGCTTAACCGATCATTAAGAGCAAATACGTAAGGAGCGAACAAGTAAGTTACGAAGTAGATCTAGCGTTGTGTAATAACTGGAGTTACATCGTGAGGAGGGAAAGAGGTGTTAATGAGGTAGTTTATGAGTTTCCGTTAGACGCCCCCTTTGCGATGGGGGACGTGGAAAATCTCGCATTTTAAATTTGATACATCTAAATGTACCCATAATGACGCAGAAAATTCAGCGAAACCCAAAATCATTAATAACAATGCTGAAAAAAATCTTTGAATACTTCTTGCACGTGGTGGTGGTTGGAGATGGTTCAATCCCATATTCGATTCCCGTCAATCTCACTCGTAAAAGAATACACTTTTAGCGTAGTGAAGAAGAAAAACTTATTGAAAATAATATGCAGTCACAAATTCTACCTACGGTGAATATAGTGCACAAATTTATTTCGCCAGACGTTGCCTAGATTTATCAAATCATTTCCTTAACGCATTTTTTCTTTATGTCTAAACCTGTTTAATTGATAAACGAAACAGTTCACGACGATACAAAAATATATACTTTCCATAACTTTTCAAAAATGTAAACACTGAACAGTTAAGGCCAAATAAAAAGTAAAAAAAATACTCATAGACAAGAACTGAATTTTTGAGTTTCAATTCATATTTAGTACAATTGAGCACAAACAATGCACGTCATAGCTTTTATTTATTTTTTCCTTTCATGATTCCATGATCGCTCAGAAGATAGTCGAACCATACATAATGTCAACGCTCAGGGAGCTCAAATTTCGTGCTCGCTGTCATCACTATCTACTTTTGAACCAATGTAATCCCGTCCCCAATGCACCTGCCACTGGTTGTCGAAATACACAAATTGAGAAACTTCTTAAATTTACCCTTCAAGTAGGGCACTATTCAAGAAACCTAGATGAAGAAAAATATGTACTTTAAAAAAAATAAAAAATTTAAAAATACTAATTACTTTTTTCAGTCGTACTAAAACGCTGCTTTATACGAAATATATTTCATGAAGCTTAATCTGTTAATTTTAATTGTTTGCAGTCGCTTTATTTTGTTTCTCATGAATTCATGCTTCGGTTTAGTTTTATCTGTCTGCTAGTTCTCTCCGTTTGAGGTGACAATGTGAATATATGCATCCGTCAAGGTGTTCAGTTCTCTGAAGTTTCAAATAATTTCCGATGCTTTTTCCGATTTCCATGCAACAGATATTCCAAATAATTCGCTTTTGTTAGTATAGATTTAGTTTCTTTTTGTACCAGCAGTGTTGTATCTTGTATAAATAAATATAAACTCGTGACCTCCTTGCTGTGACCATTGCGTCCCCTTCTCCGCCTTCGCCGCTCATCTGTCACTTCCGTTCGAGAAGGCTTTCGTCTTCCCCTCCACCCACCCCGCCATCACTACCACCACGCGCTCCCGCACTGCCCCACGTGCTTCCTCCGTGCCGTAGGGCTTTCCCCCCTTCCCAGACCACGTCGCCGAACCAAACGTCAACCCACAATAACCCTACCGGTGCTGCCGGACTCCTAAAGACGGACGTTGACAGAACGTCCGAAACATTGCAAAACGAAAGTAACCTTGTTGTGGAGATATAAACAGGTGAAGACGATGGATAATGTCCAAAAAGATTGTCATAAGAATAAGATAACATCGTCAAGAATTTCATACACAGAAGAAATAAAAAATATACAATTTCAAACAGTCCCGGTACTTTTATTCTGTGAGAAGATGAATACACTACTATATTCAACAACACTGCTGTATTAAACATCAATGTAGAACGCTTGAAAATAGTTGTTTCGTATCATGTAAAATTAATGTGAGTGATATATATGCGTCATGAAGCATCTTTGCGTCAAGATGTTTCAGAACGACGAAGTAATGACAGTGAGGGAGGTAGTCAGACACCTTCCGATGTTTTACAAACCATAATTTAAGAATTCTCGATTTCCAAACATTTCACTTCCATAATTTTACCAGGATATCCGATTTCAAATTTCACCGTGTTTCCTCAACACTAGTTTCCGTTTCTGTCTTATATCTACTGACAGTTCCGACAAAATTCGAATCCAGCACATTCAGTTATTTATTTTTTACTTTTTGTTATTGTCTAAAATATTGTCAAATTGAATATGCGAGTATGCCTATCAAAATTTATTTGAATTCAAAAAGTTTTAATCAAAAATTAAAAGTCAAATAATTATCATGTGTTAGTTTCTTTTTCCATTTGTACTGAACTGAGATTTCTTGGACAAGAATTGAGGGAAAGTGATTGGTGTAAATGAAATTTTGATATCAATTTATCGATAATAGAATCGATACAAGTTTAAAAAATTACAGGATACCCAGCATCGAACCAAATTTCTAAGCTTATTGAGAAGTTGGCGAACGATTTCACGCGGATATACATCATAATCAAATAGAACAAAAGTGTTTCATAGAATGTGTCCAGTTTGTCTCTTTGTGCTACAATTTCCGTTAAGGGGGAAAGTACGTTGTACCTCTTTAATTCATATTTTACATTTTGATGAGGAGAGAGGTTCAGGTCACCAGCCCCTTATTTTCAACCCACTCGTAATGGAAATGAGGAGAGATCTGGGGTTGACATGAAATGCAAGATACCAAGTCGGAATATGGCTCGGAACAGGTGAAAGAAATCCAAGTTCAAAAAATTACTAACCCCTGCTCTCCTGCTCAGCGGTACGTTGATAACGAAGACCCAACACTACTCCCCAACCGTATCGAATATTCCAGTTATATTGTCACAATACATGGCTTTACAGAGGGTGCACATTACTTCGAAATTAATGTTGTGTGGAAGGACGACTCGAATACTTATGAATTTTCTTTTTCGCAATTGGAATCAAAAGTTTAGCCAGATTTTAAAGTAGACGGTGGGTCAAAGAGATGAGCAAAGAAACGTGACATAAATGCCCAACAAAGTTGTAGAGCTTGAGGTTTGCGCGGGATAATTTATCCACCTGCAAGAACAGCAGGTGGAAATAGTGGAGTACAGCAGTAAAAAAATTTTTTTTAATTACGTACTACACATTCATAAAATACGTTCGATGTGAAATTTTTTAGTTGTGTGATTATCACTGGAGAAATTTGAAGGGCATTCGTTTTTGTTTTTTTGTTTTTTAATTTTGGAATTTAGGATCCCACCCTTATCTGGGACGTGCATTCACAATTCACAATTTTTATTTTTGTTTGAGTTTTAGGGACGTTGACGAGCCCTAAAGCCCCAACAAAAGAAAATCCGAGAATATTCAACGAATCATCGTGTTTACTCATCTTTTGTATAAATGTTTAGACATAAGATATATCAGCTACTGCTGTAATACGAATTGCTGTAATACTGCTGTAATGTTTTCGACAAATTGAAATGCAATGTCTTTACGCGGCACTTCACAATCAAACGAGTGTGTGATTACAGTGCCTACGGTCCATCTGCGCGCATGAGTCGGCTGCTACCAGTCTAACCACAGACACTTCCGTGTCGTTTTTGCCCAATCATCGCTCAACGCACAATAAAATGAGCACAATTTTGTACAACTAGCTTTCACGTGATAACTTTCGGTCCGGAGAAAATGTCGACGAGTCGGGAATCGAACCCGGGAATCCTACATTGATCGCCGGGGTGTTAACCATTACACCACTCGTTCGCCTTCCACAGCTGTGCACCATTTCCACGTGTAGGGTATACAAAAGAAATATAAGCATCTAGCATTCATGTTGACCACTATCTACACAAATTGTTCTACGATATGTTATTTTTATTCCGATAGAGTCAATGTTTCTGGAAAAGTACACCCGCTTCCGAAAACCTCTCGCCCAAAAGCTATACTACGCAAGGCCATGCGCGCAGATAACGTGTCTGTACTGTACTTGGCGCAAGTGGACAATGATTCTGATGACGCTGCGTTCGAGCGTCGTGGGTTTCTTTTTCCACTAAACACTTTAGTTGATATTCACTTCTATTATCATAATTAATTTGCAATTATTCTTCCAACCTTTTTTGTAGACTATTTTTTATTGTATGTCACAACGTTTCAGCGGTAACACATTCAATTTACAAACTGACTCGGACAACTTATAAAAAAAACATAAGATGTCATTAAGATTTTCTACTTTGATGACTTGTTTTTTTAAGTTATTTATTTTTATATGGAATTGTCTTAATTGTGTATGGAGTTAATTAGTTTTATTTTTGTTACCAAGATAAATCAAATACATTGGTTTATATGTTCAAACATACGATCACCTGACGATGGCAGTGCTGACGCTCACCGCTGAAACGTTGTGACATACAAGAAAAAATTGTCTACAAAAAAGTCGTGAGAATAATTTCAACTTTAAACACTTTAAGTTGTTACCAGGAAGAATACTCTTTCTGGTAACTAGAAGAATTCTGAACTGGTATTTAAAGGTTACTCCTTGTGAGAAATTCATTGAAGTGTTTCAATTTTCATTTCATGGAAAATCAGCGAAGTAGTGATTTGATAATTAAAATAGTAAGTATAATTTCGGAAGTTGAGAGTCTAGATTCCAGACGACATGGGATAATATCTTCTTTTTTTGTTGGGGCTTTAGGGCTCGTCAACATCGAGGTCACTAGAGCCCAAGCTAATATCAAGTGACCTTCAACTTCAAAATATTTTTTTCCGGAGCAAAAGAGACAAAAGCATCAATTAAAATGGAGAGAATTTTCATCTCGAGCTCCCTTACCCCATCTCTGCTGCTCCTGGAAATGAGGGCGAATCGTGTGCAAACAACCCTTTGATCAAAAACGGACGAGCAATGAAACGCGTCTGTAGACGTTCTCGCACAGTGCAAGCGAGAAAGAGCCCGTTAAAAGGAGGAGAAGCAGAGCAGGAGTGACGTTGAAGAAGACCTCATTAACAAGAGACGGTCTCTTCAAGTCCAATGCAGACACATCTGAACAGTCACTAAATAGGACGGCGACGTATGAAACTGGAGTTGCGGTACCAGTCCACTTTTAAGAATATATTCGTTAAATTTATGGATATACAAATCCGTAACACAAATTCATGAGCTCGTGAAATTCGCCAGATAATCGGTGTAAATTGCAAACGGAAATTTTACAAAATGCTGCTGTAGCGGAATTTGATTTTCAATCACATATGACGAATTAATCAAATTAATATAATTTCATTGAAGTATCAAATATCATTTGACTGATTTATCGAATATAATTTGATTCAATAATTTATGCTAATTCACATGCGAACGTATTGACCGGATGTGAGATTTACTCTCATAAAATTTGAATTGTATTCAAGTTTATTTTTTTACTGAAATTTGATTTTTGAGACTTGGGGTGGAGAGGGCGAGATTCTCTCCCCGCCAGACCCCACCCCTTGGCTACGCCCTTGCATTTACGAGTGGACACTTAATCCCCATACATTGCGAAACATGCGAGTTTTTCGTAGTAAGGTTTTTGTGGTCGGATACCTAAAACGTGAAAATACTAAACTCGGAAAGCCTTTGAGGACGCAGATTCGGTTGAATAATGCGCACAAAATATTTGCTCAAAATTTTATTATATAGCTACTTATTGGTATACAATTTTACTATATACTCCTTGGCGTACAATACACAATTAGTTCAAACATTTATATAGCAGGGCTCTAAAAACATACAACATTTTCCGTATTTACTTGATTTTGCGAAGCGTAAATAATTTAGAGAAATATAATTTAAAGCTCAGATTCAACTCAGGATGACATGGACATGGGAAACTCTCCCCTGCAAAATAAAGAGTACTAATGAGTATCATGAGTCTGAAGAAAATTATAGACTCCAAGTCATGTGACTTGGCCGAACATTATGCAATATGGCTGCCTAACACGAATTGCCAACTTCTACAAATTATATCCAAATAAATATTAAAAGTAGTCACAAAAGCGACTATATGATGTAAAGAAATACAACTTCATAACACAACAAAGACAATTCGTTCCACACTTTGCTCGATGCAGAAGGAACAGAATAGCGCCGCAAGAGCCATCAAGTGAATTGAATCGGTGTCAGAGGTTGGCGATGGATATAAGTTTTTTTTCAGAAATTCTAATGTGCAGCTAACATAACGCCAGGAACAAATATCAGTTCTCTTATGGACGATGGCGAAGTAAAAGCGTTGACTACATTGAGTACAAGCTGAGTACCAACATGAAGCCAGTTAGAATGACAAACAAATGATTTATTGTGAAGAGAGCTGTTACAAACTGCCAATGATCACGATAAGGACAATAAAGTATTTTACTGCGACTAATGTATAATAAACCAATAATCAGTGTTTTTCCATTCAGACTTTTTTGTCGAGACGAAGAAGCACGACTTCGAGTACACCTCAGTCCACGAAGAGGAACAAAGAAGGGAGTGAAAACTGACATTGAAAGCATCGCTAGAATAGTGGAGCGAAGCAGCAAATGGAGGCGTCTGGTCACATTATTGTCGTCGCCACCGTTAATGGCCATCCCAGGGCCATCCGGTCGCGAAGACTATGACAGAAAAACTTTTACACCGCTGACAAATTCTTATCTCTAGCAAGAGATAAAACCCAGTGCTCCGTGACTGCGCCCGAGTGCGTTTCAGCAGAAACGGCGCGCCCTATCAGATAGGAGCGACGTCCANNNCCTGCGCGCGGAGGGGCAGCAAGGCAGGAGAAGCACGGGGGTCGCCAGAGAGACGCAGAGCAATCTCCGAGAAGAAGCACGGGAGTTGTGGGACACGCAGGGCGGTCTCCGAGGAGGAGAACAGTCACTTCGAGAGCGACGGCAGTGATCGCCAGAGTGGTGGCGATCTTAGATGATCACGAGTAACGAGCAGTACGAGACCATACCGTGGGGACGGGTGGAGCGCCGTCATATCGCGCGGCAGCCCGAGGTCATGAGTTGGAGTGGCTAGACGCTGCTGCACCGCGTCACCTGCCGACCACGCAGTCCCTACACTGTTAAGCCGTTGTCGGAGCGACTCGAGCAAAGATGCTCCAAGCATACTGTATTTTCTAGGTTGTAGACGCAATGTTTCTCTGTGTTCTATTCTACAGAATGTTAATAAATGATATTTTTGTTACGAATGCTTTGAATCTTCCTTCCAGCAACTAACCAACATAATCAGTAGTTTTCCTTAAATTATGAAATATAGGTAGGGAGGTTCAACCCTATATTACATTCATATAAGTATATTAATATACTTATATTTAATTCTGTGTTCTTTCTTGAAATAGGTGTTCACTCAGAAAACTAAGTCTTTACTTGCTAGAAACCTTGATTTTCCCCGGTGTTTCCAAAATGTAAAGGAATCGACGAACAATAACTGTTGATCGTTCTATCTCTAAAGAAAGATAAATAACGAAGAAATTACTCATTCGTCGGGTCACTGAGATGCCCTCACTGTACCCGGTCACCTGTTTTCCTTAGCTTACTAGAAACCACGTGCCATTATACATGCCGAATGCTTTAGTCTCAAGGAAGAGTAATGCCGCAATCCTGTTTGCACAAAAGGAACTTTCCTAGAAAAACGTAGATTATTAAAATCTCCACCGCTTTCTTGAAATGAATTGGTAAAAGATAAAGAAATAGCTCGGTTATCAAAAGTCTCGTTGCTCGGATTTCATGATAACCGTGTCCGTTTTATTAACAAAATATATTTTTGGCTCTTTACGGATATGTTCGTATATTTCATGTACCATGGCGCGCATTTGAAATTTGGTCAAATTCAGCAACATAGGTCAGTGAACTCAACGCTCTTTTATGCCAATGAGCGACACTTCTCGATAGTTGAACTCCTCTGGATTGTTTTCTGAAATCTCATAGGTTGATTCGAATAATATGACTTCGGGTGAAAAAAACGGTAAACTTTGTTTTGATAAACAAGCCTCTCATTATCAACAAATGCACGGGACTTTTATTCTATTTCCTCGTCAGAACAATTTCAACCAAATTTATGTTCTGTGGCATGCTAATTCTTGGCTTACTGCACAATCGATACCTGCAGTTCGATACGTAGTGATCGACTGTGACGTCACGATTGCGCGGCGCCGTTACAGGCATGCACGTCAGTCATTCTCTCGTTCACTCATCTCGCTCATCTCTCAAGATTTCTCTCCAAATCGTTCTCAACGCGGCATCAAGCATCTCTAATTGGCCTCATCACAATTAATCGGTCTACGACACGACTTTATGGTCAAGCAACCACACTCACACTGCAAAGCATTCTTTCGATCACGAACTACCGGTCTTCCAACTTCAACTCAACTTCAATCTAGGTGTCATATTTTCAGCACATCACGTCGTCACTGCTGCACAACGAGGCATTTGGAGAATCATAATATTATCGTGTTTTTCTCGCTGCTATTCATCCAGATTTCACCTCACCGAGCACACAGCCACTCAATTTTGTATCATTTGAGTTCTTCCTTATTTTTAATCTTTTTTCCCTAGTTGAATTCACATGTTGTTGGCACTTCTATCTCTCAACTCGCATCACATTCACCTTTATTTTTGGTCCTTCGAAACCTCACATCACTACACCCAAATGTACCTAAATTCTCCCTCAAATTCTATACAGCGCGTTTAGAATCTTAAAAAATTTGTTCTGAAATATCTGCATTTTTCTCATTTTTACGTTTTTCATGCGTAGCCCCTCGTCGGACAGGCAAAAAGTAATAATAGAAGAAATATACTTTAGTATATTAAGATACCGCATTTTATTGACAACCGTGCTTTTCTGTTATGAGTGTCTGGAAGGATTGTTTCGAGAATATTCTTCGGAAGGGTTCGTCTCTTGGTGGAGGGGTGGAATGAATAGAGTAGTGTGCGACTGCGATCAGCAGCTGGCAGGCCATGGGCAGGAAGCCAAATAGGTTGGTTGTTGATTAAGACAATGCACGCTTCTTTGATGAGTCAGGGGCAGTAATGAAATAAAATGTTGATACGTTTTATTAATATTATTTAACAATAGGTTGCAATTCAGTGAACATTACTTGCATGTCTAGAAGACCCCAACCCATAACAATATTCCCGCAGAACGTAGAGCCAACACCAACTCGAGTAAACTGACACAATTTTTGGATGGAGGTCACCTTTCTCCGTTCTTAAGCTGTGTTCAGATGTCACGCCACTGACTCGCGAATGAAACGTCCCCTCGCCTTAACGATCGTGCGTCAATTGCGCCGAATGCCCGAGGAGATCCTAGAAAGGTTTCCTCAATTGCGAAGGGACCGAGGAGGTAGTTAGAAGAATCTGTTAACATCCACCCTCCCGCCATTGCCATGATCTGTGACAGTGTAGAGCGAATATTATCGTACCATTAACCCATATTATATTTTTATCCTTCATTCACACTATATCTCCACAGTTCCACCACAATATGATTTTGTAGAATGATAAAAATTTAAACACAAAGTCATTTTTACATTTCATTTATCGACAATAAACCGATTTATAAATAGATTGCTGAGTATATGTGAAGTGTTGAGTACGTTACACGTAACACATTATTTTATATTCCTGTATAATTTACATTATATCCTCAATCACATTATACAATTATCATTATTATATCATAATAATAATAATAATTATTATTATTACATCATCGGTATATCATTTTATCACCATCATCATTATATCACCATTATTATTATTGTTATTATTATTATTTCCATCTTGTTCACGACTTTGTCGGGTTCTTTTGGTTGGAGAAGTCAGAGACTCGTCTTAATCACATATATGGTAATTGTTTTGGAGAGAAATATCAAGGTGTTATCATCAAACATCACATGTTAAAGAATCGCCGAACTATGCTAGATGTGTTTACGGTAACTGATGTTTGCATGAGTTGGAAGTTTTGTGGCTTGAGTTCCAGTTCTTGCAACGATTTGAACAGGTTCTTGGGTACTACTCCCATGTTTGACAGTATTATTGGGATTACTCTCACTCTGTCATATTTCCTCGTGTGCTTAATTTCGAAGTAAAGGTCAATGTACTTTGTAATTTTATTTTTGTATGATAGTTCCAGATTATTGTTGTTGGTGATGGCGATGTCTATGAGGAGCCCTTCTTTCTCTCTTTTTTTCTTGACTACTATATCTGGTATATTGTGCTCCAACCTTGTCTGTTATGATGGCTCTATCCCAATCAATTTCATAATTTTCATTTTAAAAGAATGGTGGATGGTTCATATTAGTAGTAGTTTACCTTATTTTCCTCTAGTTTGTATTTATAAGCTAATTCCTGATGAATAATTTTTCCCACTTGATCATGCCTACATTTGTGCTACATCTTGGCGACCTCCAATGATTTGGTGTATTGTTTGCTTCAGTTTCCTTTTCACATCTCCGGCGTAAGTCCGATTCAGCTCGATCTTTCAAGATGTACTTACGGTAATTGTTGGTCTTAGATGACGATTGAGAACCCTTCAGTTTCAGGTTGTAGTTCTCAATGGGTCAGCCAGTTGTACGACGCTTGTATGACGACAGTACCTCGGCTAACATCGTTTACAAACCTTCCAGGCAGGGACTTTGATGTTCATCACTTAATGTTACGGGAGTGTATTTATCTGCTTTGACTATTGCCTTGTAGTACTGTGATTCTTCTAGTTTTGAGAAGAAATACTGTCTTGGATTGTACACAATTTTGTTATGTACGTTAAGTATATCTATTAGTCCCCGTCATCCATCTTCTCTTTTCAGTGTAGTTCTTTCTACAGCTGCTTTTAAGAGATGAATTCAATCTTGTCGTGGCTACATTGGTTTTTGTTTGTAACTTTTTTATTTCTGTTGTGTCCATCTCAGGACACCGAAAGTGTATGTTAGCAATGGAACGGCATAAGTATCCATTGCTTTGAATACGTTTTGGGCATTTAATTGCTGGCTTAGATTTGGGAATCATGTCAATTCTCTTAAAGTATTTCTGCTTAATTTTTTCTTTCATCTCTTTATGTTCCGTGTTCTCCTTCTGATGTAATCCTAGATATTTGTATGTTTCTTCATACATTGGTTCAATTTCAGGTAGTAGTTC
Organism: Laupala kohalensis; assembly: GCA_002313205.1. Classification (NCBI taxonomy): domain Eukaryota; kingdom Metazoa; phylum Arthropoda; class Insecta; order Orthoptera; family Trigonidiidae; genus Laupala; species Laupala kohalensis. The sequence continues at coordinate 66,692 of NNCF01129687.1, forward strand.
TCCTTCAATTCTAGCTACAATTTGTTCCTCCTTTTTTTATTGTTTGTGTTCAACATTTGCCTATGCCAAATTTCATATTACATTGTTACAGAGAAATTACTTGTTTCAGTTGATTTTCTGTGGCTGCATAGTTTTACATCATTCATATAGAGTAGATGCGATAGTGTGAATTCTACTTTTTTCCCATGCCTAATTTGTATGCCTGTGTCCGTGGTTCTTAGAATTTTGAAGAGCGCGTTTAGGGCCGTGCAGAACCACAGAGGAGCTAATGAGTCTCCCTGGAATATGCCTCTGTTTACTTGGATGTGCTTCGTTTCAATTTTTCTTTCAACACCATAATACGATTTTTGTTTTCCATTTTGTCATTGTGGTCCTCAGGAAGTCTCCTAATGTCGGATGAACTTTGTATATCTCTCGGGTGTCTTGCTGCCAGCTATGCGGTACTGAATCGTATGCTTCCTGGAAGTCAATATACGATGTACACATATTCCTTTTGTTTTATTATGTGATCTGTTACTACAATGTCTACGATCAACTGTTCTTTGAATACTCCCTCTTGAATGTTTTATACATCCTTTTTGTTCAATTGCCAGAATTTTATTATTTTCACAATGCTTGTATGAACTGTTGGCTATAACAGATGTAAAAAATTTGTAAATGGTTTGGAGACATGTAATTGGTCTATTTTTGCTTGGATCTTTTATATCATCTTTAGCTTTCAGGTATGTTATTCCGTCATAGGATCTGGCAACTCGTTACGGTTTCTCAGTGTCTTGCTAAAAGCTTGGGCTAAATGTCTCTGTGTGCACGTCAAGTATTTGAAGTAGTAGTTGTGAACGTTGTCAAAGCCGGCAGCTTTCCAGGTATGCGTTTTTCTAATGGTCTCCACAATTTCCTCAACTGTTAGATCTTCGTATTCCATATTTTCTAGTTCTCGAATGTTGTCTTTTTCTTTCTTGATCCGGAGTGCTGTCTCATTTTGTGTTACTCCTTCAGACCACATTTTGTCCCAGCAGTTTTCAATGTCCTCTTTTGTTGGTATTCCATTCTCATTGTTAGTTGCATCATTTAAGCTGTTGTAGAATATTCTCCATTGTTTGCAAACTGATTGTTTTGCGATTTTCTTTGTGTCGTTTCTTGGTTTCTTTTCAGTCTCTGATTTAAAGCTGCCAATTCTTGTTTGATTGTATTGTAGACTTCATTTACACTTCGTTTCGCTTATCATGTCTTCCGTGCATTTGGTACTTTCTCCTTATTCTATTAACATGATTGTTTAGTCTACGGGACCTCTTACCCTCCCTGTAGCCTATTATTCTATTTAGATCAGCTCTTACATTCTCAATTCGCATTTCCAGTCTTCTCATCCACGCAGGTTTTCTTCTTTTGTGCTGGTTTAACTTTGTTCTATTATTCTGCCTCCCATTGTTCTAGTTATGGTTAATGCTCCACAGTATATTAGGGTGTGTACTCTTCTAATTCTATACTGTGAGTTAAGAATTGTGGAGCTACTTTTTCATTAAGCATTCGTGTGGTAATAGTTTCTTCGATGAATGGTGTTTTAGAAGGATTGGTCTCAACGTTGGATCAGTTCCACTATATTCAAGTATGACTCTTTGCATCTCTACTTTTAACTTATTTACTTCCTCTTCTTCTTGATTTATCCAAACGGACACTTCTGGTTCCTCTTCTTTATTGGTTGTTTCGTTAGTCGGTTTACCAAAGGCAAAACCTTGAATTTCTTCACTCTCATTGTCTGTATTAGATTGTCTCTTCTCGCAAATTCGACATGGGGGCGCTGCTTCTATTTTTAAAATTCTCTTTCTACCTCTTCTTTAATTCGATCTACAATTTGTTCCGGTACATACTTATTTCTCAACACTACTCTAAGCTGTTCGGCAATTTTTTGTTCAGAAAACCCCAAAAGTGGGTACTTTTCTTTAAATTTCTCAAGTAGTTTTCTCCTAAATCCTGTTCTGTTTCTCTCCATTTCAGTTACCAATTAGTAGGTGTGTACAATAATCTATTCATTTCATCAGTCCATTTCGTACGTCTGTTGAGTCAGTGTACCAGGCACAGCGGCCTCACTAATTTGAGAGGCGACGTTGCTTGCGGTTCGAATCTGAAGTTCTGATGTAGATTCTATTGAACTAGCAGAGGATGCCGATACTGACTGCCTACGAGTTCCTAATCCATGACTCTCAGGGTTGCTGCTGTTCCCAACTCTAAGAGCAGTCTGTACCATCCTTAATCCTCTAGGGGCAGTCCGGTCACCTGGTGATTGTGGTTCCGTGGCTTGGCTTCTAGTTCTCACCATATTGTTTTGTATTGCATTTTAAACCTATCTGCCAGGTGTATGCATGGAAGATTATTATTAATTATTATTATTGGGTTTAGGACTCAGAAACACCTAGGTCATTGAAAACCTTAGAGGGAATTGTTAGAGCCCAAGTATATATTATAATATACTCATAAGAATAATAGTTTTTTTGTGGGGCTTTAAGGGCTCGTCCACAGCAAGGTGAGCGAGAAAATGTGAGCGGCCCAGGTGGTAGCGTTCTCTTTAATCACCAAGTCATCCCGGGTTCAATTCCCGACAGGAAAATTTTCGTAGTTTTTCCTCTTTATTTCCCAGTTCATATACAGCTGTGAAGATTGAAAGACAAACCCTCCTTCTTCTATTCACCTCCCACTACTCCTCGTATTAAAAGCTCTAACTATTATTAACTAGTCCTACTAACCCCTCCACGAGGGCCATGTTGTTGGTAAACCCAGATAAGGGACCCACTTACAATAACCTACCACCCAACTCCTATCGTTCCATGCGGATAATCTTCAATAGCACGCTACATTTCTCATTTACAAATACTACAATAACATGTGTGAGTGAAGCTGAGTCTGTGCGACGCAGGTAAAACTGCCTCCCGTCATCCGTCTGCACGTCGCAAGAAACTGGCTTTAAAATCCTTGGATGCGCGGTCAGAAACCGTCTTTCTCCCGACTCGCCGCGAGTCGTCTGGGGTGTCTAACCGCGGAGTGGGAGACAAGTCTATAGGCCATGAGAGTCATATACGAGAGTCAAACTCCTCAATGGTGGTTTGACTCGCGCACCTCGCTAATAATTTTTGCTTCATTGGATTCTTCATTCAATATTTGATAGTTTGGATACTAATTTTATTGATGGTATCCGGATTCGTGCTATTTTATAAATAAATAAAGTTAACAGTCAAAAAGCGCAGCTGCAAATTGCGTGTGACCACGTGAGGGGCAATAAACTAAGTTACTCTACGGAAACAAGCAAGAGACAATCCCAGTAATTTCGATGAAGGCCACGATAACAAGTGGCGGATTTAATATTTTTAAAGTAAATACGTCCTGTTATCCACTTATTCCAAAATGAATTGTACAAACTATTGTACATTCATGTATTAAAAATTGGAGATTAATAATACCAAAGTAATAATGACATTACTGCCAGAAGGAAAACCTGGGTCAGAATGTGGCTACAAAGATAACGTACACAACAGTGCCAAAGTTGCGTACAGTTAGAAATAAACTATTATAAACAAAAAGGATTAAAAAGAACATGCATGAAAAAAGGAATTAAATCAGTATCAAGAGTACTACAACAACGGCGTGATAAAGTTTCAAAATACATATTTCGAAATATTTGACCGTGCGAATGCTTTTCGATGGGACAATATAACTTTAAATTGTCATTATTATTATTATTATTATTGTTATTATTATCAAAATTTTCTACAGTATAAGCCAAAGAGACGCATTTTATTGGACTATTGTTTTATCAGATTTATACATTCTTCCATTAAAAAAATTATCCGGTATGGCACTTATCCGGTGTCGTCCAATCAACAATTCTGCCATAAAAACAGCAGCATCGGAAGAGAACCTGGGCTGTTTCATTCGTGTGCTGTGAATGTTTACTAACGCGGGCCTCTTCCTGCACTTCCCGAATTAGAATCGGAGCGAAAGCCTCCTGCACCGCAGCGGATGCCAAAGTCTACGACACGTGTTGACTCTGCGCTGCGATGAAGCCAAAGGGGAAACCCTACATTTACACTTTTATACATGTATGAGTAACTTGTCTGAGATACATATCAATTTGTATGAGCTACTACCATAGAGTTACTTTTTGACATGTCGTGTAACAGGACCTCAGACAAATCCTGAAACATTTTGTATGAGCTTAATTCAAGATATTCATGTATACAAGAATACAAGTCGCAAACGCGTTTGCGCATGCCCGGAACCCATGGCCAGCACGCGCTCCGCCATATTTGTTTACATTCTAGCAGTGCTTTTTTTAGGTTATGTCATTGTTGTCATACGTATTTCACATAATCTATTGATTCCTGAAATCGTTGTTGAGTAGTGCATATTATATTTATTGGTTATGGTTAGATTAGTTGATTTCTTTAGTAGATTAGCATATCAGCTTTTGTTCTTCTCTCGCGATACACCAAGAATTCCCTGTTTCAAATCACTAAGAGTAAACGTTGCCGTATACATGTATGAGGTAGAAGTGTCCGAGCTCATACCAATTGCAAACCTCTAAACCCTTGCGTACACACATATCTCAAACATGTATGCAAGTGCAAACGTTAACAAAATAAGATGAATTAAAAGGCAGAGTGCTTTTGAAAAAACAAAGAGAAATGCCGAAACATGTATCGAGGGATACACGTTTCATACATACAGTGGAGGATCTAGAGAGGGGCTAATCAATGAGGGATCTGAGGAACATTTGCGTTTGAAAATCATGGTTTTAAAGCAGTGGCCTGACTATCCAAGTCGGGGCCCCCGGGAAATGTGTAGCCTTAGAAGCCATATTTTCAGTGTTTTCGTATAGTTAAATTTAGCAATATATTTGATGAGTTTTTTAAGTAAAAATTCAAGATAACTTAGTAACTGTTTAGTAATTTAATTTAATTAAATTTACATGCCATATATTTTTAATGCGTCATTGTACAAAACACTCAATGATATATTTATATTTTTTCACGATGTTCTTTCGTTTTAGCAGGTGTTTCAACTCACTGATCTATTCTGCTTCTTAAGTTATTTTTAATTTCTTATTCGATTGATAAAACACTTTATCTTGACTCATGGAATTTCTCAAGTAATTTATTAGGAGGCTCAGTTTCGAAACAACCGTTCTGCAGTTGCAACTGTAACTGGCGTAGTTAAAACAGCATGACAACTGTACACACATCCGGAAAACTGGCCTCGAGCGTAAAACGATTAGTAAAAATTGAGCTTATGAAAAAAGGTCGTTGATTAATTATGACTCGATTACGTAAAATGTTTTTTAATTATAAAAATTCGTGTACATGAATAATACATTTTTCTTCACAAACGGTTAAGAACCATAAAGAAGGCCCTCTATTACTTCTAGAGGATCCCATAAGACCGCCCCCCCCCCCGCAATGTCTGGGTGAACAGTTACGCTGTCATAAAGCACAAATTTTATAAATATTATCTTTAGATAAAATACAACAACACATCAAATTATTACAATATTAAATAGTGACCAAATTAATTAATTGTTAAAAGTGGCAAATACATATTAAAGGATAAGGATTTTGTCAGCAAATCAGAATTCTATAAAGATACAAATCATAATTCATGAAAATTTATATTTAATGCAGACATAATGAACAAACAACAAAAATATGTGAGTTATAAAATAAAATTCAAATCAAGAGACTTTTTGGAGATATGTTCTTGAAAACAACTGTATAGAAGAGGTCTTCTTGTTAATACACTTACCAATAAATAAAGGTTCTACTAGCAAGATAACAAACAGCTTACACTGACTACACAATGTATGGGAGAAAAAACGGCATCCCGTAAATGAGTAGAAATCAGCATGCCGTCTATAGATGACATGAAGTGTGTTGAAAAGACAGTTTACGAATATCTCATGACAGTCCCTTACTCTGTGAAGCAGGTAAGGGTCCCGTAAAAAAAAGACGCCGTCTATTGCCTCCATCACGCGTTAATAAGATTGGAGGTTAGCCGTGATTTGTGCTGTTAGCAATGCGGTTGCATTGCATCGCTAATGCAAGTGTAGCGTTAACTACAAAGTGACATTAACTTACTATCGCCAAGGTCACTCCTACAGACTTCTAATCGCAGGAGTCCTGGTTGACTATCAAACCTAGCAACCAAAGTTATTGACTCGAGAACCAGAACGAGAGTCTTCAACGCGTTCACGAGCGATCAACATCGTTCCGAACCAGAACTTCTTATTCTGCTCCGCATGCTAGCACCAGAATACATTCTGCTTCGCGCTTCTGTCCGAGTGGCATGTTCCACTGAGCTCTTCGTTCCAAGCGACATTACGCGCCGCGTTCTCGTACGGGTGATCAGCACCCACCTACATGAGATCATCGGCTCATTAAAAAACAAATTTTCAACAGGCACAGATGATATACCCGTGTTTATTGTTAAATTTTCGTCCCACGCTATATTAAATCCACTCATAAATATTTTTATATTCTGATTTATCGGAAGGGGTGTTTCCTAAAATATTTAAGAGAGCTAAAGTGAAACCTTTACACAAGAAAGGAAACAAACTTAATATTGGAAATTACCGACCAATATCTCTACTACCCACTTTCTCAAAAATCCTAGNAGTCTTCTAGATTTTTATCAAAAAATAACATTCTCTCTGAAGATCAACACTGTTTTAGGAAATCCGTTTCCACTACAAGCGCCATATTTTCTTTCTTATACGATGTTACCACATCTCTTGACCGTGGAGAAAATCCTAAGGGTGTTTTTCTTGACTTATCCTAAGGGTGTTTTTCTTGACTTATCCAAAGCTTTCAATGTCATCGATCACGGAATTCTCCTTTCAAAATTGCATTCTTTATGCATTCGTGGACTTCCACATCAATGGCTAACTTCTTATTTAAAAGATAGATATCAACAGGTCGAAATTTCCTGTACTAAATATAAAATACTTCTGCGTTGTCTTTCAGAAACAAAGCCATTTACTTGCAGAGTACTCCAAGGTTCAATTCTCGGCCTTATACTCTTTATTGTATGTGAATGACATCATCCACATCAGATTGCAAAATGGTTCTTTTTGCTGAAACATTAATTTACTATGTAAATACGCCAACGCTCAAAACGTTTAGTCTAACCTTTCCACTTCAAGCAAAACGTCTTCTCATTGCAAACACCGACAAAACAGTATCGATGTCATTTCACAATAGTATCACAAAATCTTTACCTCAGGTTTCTCTTTCTTTAAACAGAACACAATTAAAAAATGTTACGAATACAAAATTCTTAGGTCTCCATATTCAAGACAACCTCAAATGGAATTGTCACATTGACNCAAGTAACGTGTGTTGCGCATTCCGAATCTTAGTTAACGTAGTTAGTCCACGTATTTCCCGTTGCGTATATTTTGCAACCTTGTTTCATACGAAACAGTCTCGTTCACGAACACAATACTCGCAATAGTAATAATATTCATCGTCCTAGAGTGTCAACCACTCTTTGCGAAAAAGGATCATCTCATTCGGGAATCGTTCTATATAATTTCCTGCCCAAAAATATAAAAGATATGAAATTGAATATCTTCAAAGCCGCGGTTAAAAACTACCTCCTGCACCAGTGCTTCTACAATGTAAAAGAATTTGTTGATTTTAATAAAAGTTAAATCCATCTTGTACTTATCATGCCATTGCCGTAGTACTTTTAAAATAACTTATAACCATTTCAAAAAAAATTCGTGCATAATTGTTGTCATGTGATAAATATCAATTTAGTTTTGTGTGTACTCAACTTTGGCACGGTTGTGTGCATTAATTATGTAGCCCCATCCTGGCCCGGGGTTTCCTTCGGGTAGAGGCGTATTTCTTATTCAGGTTCTCTAGGCTTTGTCTAGGGGGATGTTTATTGTACAATAAACATTGTTACATTACATTATTGTTACATAACAATAAATCATGAATTCAGTGGTATTTCAATTCTTATGATTTTTAAACACTAAACTCAGAATAATCTATAGTTCGATAATAATTTGTACATGTAAAATAATTTTTTGTGTTAAATTATCATTCTAATAGAAAGTCAATACGTTTGTAACTCGTAGCTAACTATTTATCTTATCTAGGAATTTTTGCTGAAATTTGAATCGCCTCCGCCTGAGGGCCCTTGATCGGAATTGATGGGATGGTCCCTTGCTTGCTTCCGGAGAGTAAATTAGTTTATTGTCCTCCACGTGATCATACGCAGTTCGTAACAGCTTTTTTGACAAATTTATTCACGCTAGCGTTTCATTAAGAGTTAAGTTCAATTCGGTGTTAAAGCTTTATACTCGCCGCATTCTCATTCGAGACAAAGCGCTCAAGTTAGTAAATTCAGTGATTTCCTCATATTGGATGAACTCTTAGCATTTCTACATGTGAGTAAGCCATACTGATTTATGCTACATCAGGAACTGATTTAATTACCTTCTCTTATCTTTTAAATTTTGTGGGGAATTCATATTAGAACACGCTTGCTGCACTTAAGTATTATTATCAATCAAGTAATTGCAAAGGAATAACACCCCGACACACAAATTGCAGAGTTTAGTCTGCACGGAACACGCATAGTGTTCCGAGTCACGTCAACCATTGCATTTAATACGCAGAAAATATCATGCAAATATGTATTCGTTTGCCTTTATGAAGTAAAATTAGGGTGCGAAATATCTGAACACTTTTACAAAGAATGCTTTTTATCAATTTTCATTTTATCTGTTGAGAGTTGAAATAAATAAAATTGCACCCCCCCAGTGTATCCGCCACTGCACACATGCAGTAGTCCAATGAAAGAAAATATGGAGGGGGGGAGGACTTTTGGATCTTATCCTTGTATGTTTCAATTTCAACCTTATAGAATTGTAAAGAAAAATATGACATATTGGGCGAGGGGAAGTATTTGAAAGAACTTCATAGGTTTTGTAATTTTGAATTTAATTCTGGTGTACAATTCATATGTTGTAAGCTATACCCATTATAAACTTTTCAAACAAGTTTTAATTTACTTTTCTTATAACAGATTTCTAGAGGGCCTTATTATAATGATCCATGAAACATTGTTGGCACATTAGTTGAAATTATTGTTATTTTTCACAATACTATTGACAGTCACGAAAGGTCGAATTATTTTCCCCTGGATGGGAATAAACATATGATGTAGCAATGGGGGAAAGTCAGATGTAGGGAAATTCCATGGCTTCCAACCTTCCTCCAATCCTGCATACACGTACAAGCCCAAGAAAGTGCAAGGTTCTAGAACGTTATAGAGAAAAATGGGTATAATATTGTTAAGGATGGAAACTAATACGCACTTGAGCTCTTTAAACAAATAAATGAATACATTTATCACAAAATAAAGTTACAAACTGTATACGGTCACGCGGTCTGAGCGTGGTATACGGCGTATGTACATTACACATTTTACACAATAAATAATGAAAGCTAGTTCCACAGTTTTTACACTATCTTTCTACATAACAGCTTCACCTACAATATTTGCTACACTAAAATCTCATTATAATAGCGAAAATTTGAAAATAGAAAAACCAAATTATAATTAACATCGCAGTTCCTGTGCGTCATCTTTCCGCAAGAGCCAGCTGGTGTGATGAAGGACGATGCATGTAAGTACCGGAAGAGCCACAAGAGTTCCAGGTTGCCGTGTTCAAAGTGCCTGCCGGAGATGAATTTCCTCATACACGGGATCTGTTCCTCTTCCTCCCACTTCCGGCACATCCGCCGTCCTGGTGTGACGGCATTCGCTTTACACGACAGAGGTCCCCAGGACAACCGATATTCCCTCGAATACGAACCGACAAAACAGTCTGCTTCACCAAGTCAAAGCTCATGAAAAGCGAGTCGTGCCGTAGTAGTAGTAGATATTCAAGCTGTACCGAACAATGTGTACAATATGTAAAAAGGAGTTATGGAACGTTCATCCCAGTGGCATAACGTCCAGACTGTCCTAAATTTTTTTTATTGGGACTTTACGGCTCGCCGATGTCGAGGTCATTACAGCCCTAACATATATAAACATTTTGTAAATGCAAGCAGGGAAAATGCATTTACGCACCATAGGGGAAGCCAAAGTGACTGTACCCCGTGTGCGAGACTCTCCGAATAACTCGGTCATACTCACTAAAAACTCCCCTGAATTACCATATACCTAAACATAAAGAGGATAGAAAAAAACAGACAAAAGTTGCCTAATATTTTATACAAACGAGAAAGAAAGAAAAGATAGATGTAAATTTAAAGAAAATGCAAAGGAAAGAAGGATGTAAATTTAAATCCTCCAGAGTACTTACGGGAGGAGTCTCGATCCATTTATCAATTTAAGTCATGACATA
>NNCF01129687.1:111117-122210 GCA_002313205.1 Laupala kohalensis
TATGGATGATGGCGAAGTAAAGGTGTTGGCTACGCTGTGCACCAATATTGCGATATTGCTGCACCAATATTGCGATACCAATATCAAGCCAATCAGACTGACAATAAATGAAGAAATAAATAAATAATTTATTGTCAAGAGAGCTGTTACAATCTGCCTAAGACAATGTTGAGGACAACAAAGTAATTTACAGCGACTAGCAAAGAAACATGACTTCGTTTCTAAAATAATATGGAAGAAAGGAACAGACGGATTTCCCCGGATGCGTAGTATTAGCGTGCCTAGGAACGAGCGTGAGGGGAAGTCCGCCCCGGGCCTCGTCCTGGGTCGATCCGTATGAAATCGAACAATGGTTCCACCCAAATTTATTTATTTTTTATGTTATTACTCTTAGTTCAACTGTATTTTCAGAGTTGAAAACATGTATCATCTTCATATTTCGGTAGTGGCCAATTTATGGTCGATTTCATATGGATTGACCCTTTCGTAAGGGGTCTCAAAACAGGTCACGAAAAACAATATAAATACATACCATTAAAATTAGAGTATTTAAGTTCATTACAACAAATTAACTAATAACTGATCTTATTAAATACAACCTCATTTCAATTTCATATTCTTTTACGCCATCCTTATAGCATGCAAACACGTCAGAGTGTGGCTGTAAAAGGGGACCTAGAAACGGACTCCTGCCCCGGGTCATATGTTGTCGGTACGCTACTGGCTAAGAGGAAATACGGCTCATTTAAAGTCCTGCCCTAATATACCCTCTACCAATAAAATTTTTAGGATTTGCTCATAAATAAGATAAAAATCGTATCAACCCGAAACGATTCGATAATATTACGCTCTTAAGGCTAAAAATGTTACATCAATGTACAATTTAACAAACGAACTTATAATTACGACTGAATCATTAAAAAAAATAATGCATCTGTAACGCATGAAGTAGTCCATCTTCACCATAAATTTCATTATATTCTGTAGCTGATTCACAAAACCACTTCCTCGTTTAAAGTGTTAGCAAACTGAAAGATTTCAAAAATCCTATAGCCTACAATTAAGCAAGTAATCATTGTTGACATCACGACATAGAATTTTTTAAATTCATTTTTGTCACCATAATGAAACTTCTTAATAACCGACACCCAAACAATCTTAAAATCTGTCCGCTATTCCTAAATGTTCGTATTTGAGAAGAGAAGGTCAACGCTGAAATAAATGACGGGAGAGAAAAAGTGTCCGCTATAGAGAAATGGAATGGAAGTTTCACTGCACCAGGTATTTCATTGGTTTTGTTTTTAACTTTTATTACGATTAACTTTGAGAAGTCGTGGGTTTATTTACATTTAACTATACATCATCGCGACCCGAGTTAAGCTGGGTCAGATATTACGTAGAAAAGCCTCCAACACATGTTTAACAGATGGCGGTTAAATAAAAAAAAAGTCATGTTCAATGCAAGTGGATAACGGGAGAACGCAAGCGTGAGTCTGCAAACATACCACCGACTGTAAATGAGCCAACATATGTTGTATCTCTTGCGGGAAAATATTGCAAGGGAGCACCCTTGTCGAGTATGTCACATGCGGAAAAAAGCGTATATGTATGTATATATCTCAAGTCAAACTGGTCCACAACAGGCCCCGAAGGTGCGGAGGGTAGAGTTCCGCAGTTTTTTTAGCCTCGGCACGACGAGGAGACGTGGCGTTCAGGCCGATTTTACCCCAGGATAGACCCGGTACTCATTTTACAGAACGCTTAGTAGGTCTGGATGTTGTGTGGTGAAACATCCCCACCGGGGATCGAAAATAATTAAACAAGCTAAGGCGATGGGTAATATCCATAAAAGTTGTAGTAAAAATGATAATTCAATAGTCAATGCGGTCGTATAGAGATGAGTTGACAACACCGAGAACGTTTTCTTTCGTCTTTTAAAACATGAGGTAATACGTCGTGACAGCGTCGTCCCCCGACGTTGAATCGATGTTACATGCGTGTGACTCGACTTTGACGACGATGCAACGACGTCGTTCCGACTGGAAATTTCTACGTGGGAGGTTAACTGTTTCAAGCGTTATTTAGTTACCATATCGTGGTCAAATTCTTCCACGGAAGATGAGCTATTCAATCGTGTACAATAACATAAGAAAATTTTCAGGGAAAGAGTCAAGTTCACATTTGTTTTAGTGTACGAATTTAACGAACCCTTTTGAATGACGTATGTCAATCTGGAAGAAAAAGAGGCACATATTACAAAAAAATTATGATAAAAGAACCGTATTTACTTTACTATAAATTTTAATTTAGTTATTTTATGCAGTTTGGAAAGTTATTTTAAGCTTAGTTCTTATTATGCAGTTTCGAAAGGCATTGCTGATAAGCTTGAATTTTTTATTGCATAACAAACTATTACTTTCTGTGTACCTCCCATAAAGTACTCGTCGCTAACAAGTTGGCGAAATTTCTGTGAAATGATTGTAACTAATAGTACTTGTTATTACAAGCATCATCAATACTTGCACTTTTGTGAAACAGGCCTATGATCTATTATGGGTGAATGTCTAAAAATTAGTTGCATATTTATATTTCAGGTCTTGAGAAAGAGTACTTTACATAAATTTAACCAATAATTAAAGCAATAATACGCTGATTGGGCTCATGAATACTAATTACAATCAATGAATCAACAATGCCGCCTTTCAAATGATATTCCGTCTTAACAATCAAGAATTAAAATATTTTATGTTAACTTTTTCTTGGGTCTATAATACACTATTACTTTATATACTATATCTATAACTACCATAATATATTGCAACAGTAATTTTTCATAATATACAGTACAACAAAATAGTTGACTGTTCACGTAGAGGGCTCCTGAAATAAAGATGCCAAAAATACATCTTCATTCTGAAGAAACTATGAAATAGTTAATAATGACCAGAGGCATATAGATGTAAGGGAGGGAGATCGGGTTAAACTGACCGAAAAATTTATTTAACCATCATTTAAAACTTATTTTCATTTCTGATATCAAAACTGTAAAATGTTATGCGCATTATCAACAATGATACGCACAAGCAATATTCAAACAATTCAACCCCAATCGTAATTTCAGATATTTTCGCTCATATCAATAAATTCCAGAATATGGATACAAAATAGTGTCATTTTGAAAGTGAAGATGATGCTGACGTCAATGACAGAACTTACACAATTTTAGTGAAGTCGAATTATTTTAAAGACATAATAATTTTGTCACACAGATTGAATCTATCTACATACCGTCTTTATTCCAGAACGAATGGATGTATATTAATACATGGCGATTTTCTTCGAAAGCCCCCCCCCCCAACATTTTGACATTAATGCGCTAAGTCAATCGTATGAAAATTTCAGTATTCATTCAGTAAATAATTTTTGAAAACGTTATTAGTGCACCGCAATTCCATTACCTCTATCCCACACATTTCGACAAGAAAAGGACTATGCAACACCGAATCTTCAGCAAGTAATATATTAAGAAGCAATCTAAGTTTCACACAAAGAAAGTAGGTACAACAAAAACTGTTGGGAGGGTTAGCATATGGTTTCAACGCCAACAGCAGGCACGAGCAGTCATCGATGGGATTTAACATTGGATCAAATTGCACACTCAATACAGTAAAAGTGACATCCGTTACTCCAAAATCTATTGAACACATTAATGATGTATTAATTGATACGTATGTGAGAGTAGTTCACAAATTTGAACAAAGGCAAACCTTCGCGTTGTCAACAGTTATGTCAAAATCATATTTAAATCTGCTTTGAAATTTATGGAGGATGTTTGCAGTTGTGAAGAACCTATTATCTTTAAGAAAGTACACATTTAGGTTTAAACAAGACGATAACAAACTTTAAAGTAATGTGTAAACACAAAGAGAATCCAAGATGCTAATACGTCGTCGGCGCCAAGCGCCGAAAACCAACACATTGCACCATATGGCGTAGCACTGAAATGTCGTGTATCCCCTGTCTGGTATGTGCATGCAGCTGCGAAGGGAGGACTGCACAAGAACCAAGCAACTCACCCAAAAGACGATGTTGAAGAGCATGAGCAGAGTCTTGACACAAGCCATGGCAGCTACCGTTTGCAAGCGATTCCCCATGGTTGGTTGTTGGGACTGCGAGCGGTGAGTGGCACGGAACGAAAGACGATCTCCGCTTCACCACACAGCCTCCCTCGTCGGTGTCTGCTCGTCGACTGGCGCTGAACTGCCGCGCACGGACGGCACGAGTTGATTCTGCGCACGCGCAGTGCGGTGCAGTGCACCGCGACGCCGAAGCACCCTCCCCGCCAGTGACAGGAGATACAGAAGGGTGGACATTTTCTTCCGTCCTTTCCACTACGGGCGGCTTTCGCAATTATTTCGATCGATCTCGTACACACGATAATGAAAATTTTAGGACGCGAATTTAATTAGAAAACGTACAGATCCCGGCACTTGAGATACGAATGACATTTTCTAAAATACTTCCTTCTATATTTATAAAGCCTGAAATCTTATATCAATCAACATAATTGTTTGAAATCAATAAAATAAATTATGTATAAATATGTTCTATTTATTTTGCCAAATCAACTTTTATTAGTAAGATATCACATATTACGTTTTATAACCAATTTGTTATTTTCTCCTTATTTGTTTATTTTACCCCTTATAGCGTCTCATTATACTGTTGATATCAGTGTTCCTGTCCCTGCCACGGGAAGCGGACGCAAGAGAAGTTGAAAGTAATTCGGGATATTTTTTGCTAATGTCAAGTGAGAATAATAATTATTTAGTTCGGAGACCCTCCACTCCATCCCGTCTCCGACCGACATGACGTCTTCGAGAAATGTTGTAATCAGGATTTCGGTCGTGGGCAGTGGAGAATCTATGGGAGTGGGGGCTATAACGCCCCCCCCCCCATCGGACCTGAACTCTCCCCAGCAGATAAAGACATACTTTGCCACTTTAAATAATTAATACATTATTCAATATTGTTAATTGTTTATTACCTATTTGATGAGTCAATATATTTTATTTAAAAGATAATATTTATAAAATTTGTGTTCTAAAACCATGATTTCCAAATAGAAATGTTCCCCGGATACTTCCCCGGTTAGCCGCTTCCCATTGAATACGATCCATCACTGGTAGTGGGTAGTGGCTAACACATACCATCAGTGGCGTAGTATAGCTATTACTGTGCAGCTAGGTGCGAAGCACCTCTTGCCTTCCAGGGAAGACTTTATGTGTGTGCGTGGGGTGGCGGGGACGTTCTGACATGTTTGTTTTTCGATTACCAATAAAGTTTTTAAAAATAAATACGGCTCAGTCCAACTGACGGACCGCGAAACCTTTTTTGCGGCCCGCGAGTTATAGTATGTTTTACCATCAAATTCTTCATCAAACGTTTGGGGGCACAACTTAATGTTATAAGTCTACGCTGTCCGAATTAATATTTGACTTGACTTGTCCAGAGAGAGAAAACAGAAAATTGTGTTTGAAGTCACCCAGACATACGTAACAATATGAAAACATTTTTTTATAATACTAAATATTAAAAATATTTTTTTACATAAAGAAATATACTATTTATTTTTTCAAGATTGAAATAATATAAATAAGAAGAAGACAAAGAACATCGCGTTACAAATACATAAATATGGCTCATTAGTTTCATTTGTCGGGAAACCAAATTCCATCCCGTGCCGGTCCGATTGATCGCGAGTGTACAGAAAATAACTTGCGGGCTAAGAGAAGTTGGACAGCGCTGTTCGAAACCAATGACGGAAATATGACGAAATATTTTGAAATGAATTATATACCAACGAAAAGTCACTCTACAACCTTGAAATAGCCAGGAACTTTGCACACTAGTCTCCAGGGCCGGTCCAAAGTCTTTATACGGCAAGTGCGAGGAGAGCTTTTGTCACCTTTCTTCCACAACCTTTTTTTGAGGTACTTCCAGTAATTAAATATGAATTAGCCTTGTGGGCACCAAGGGTAGATCATTATAGTGTTGTCACCATCTCAACCTTAGCTAGCTCAAAAACTGGTCGGAGAAATTCTAGGAATTACAAAAGTGCAGAATTTCACAAGATATCGTAGTTCCACTATGATATCTTAGAATCGCTTGAGCGATTGTCGTGAGCCAAAAAGAGAAAGAAATACGATATATGATAAATTTTGGACATAGTATTCGCAGAATATCGTGCTCTGTCTTATATCGCAGGGGAACAGGATTCGGCTCTAGTAGCGACGTTAAGAGGGGAGGGGGGGTGGCCGCCTCCCCCTACTTATTTGAGGAAAAAAACACATTTTAAGCATCTAAAACTGGGAATTATTTTTTAAAATACACTATTCTTGATGTGGTAATAACCAATTGTCTTTTCTTGATAATATATAAAATATTCTTAGGGAAAATATGCAGAAAATGTCATGTAAATGAAAATAGTCATTTTTTTTGCTTCCCCAAACACACACACTTTTGATTCCCAATAGCCACTACTGTTCCGCTGCATCACTTGCATGGACCTAGGAACGATCTCCACACTTTCTGGTTGGGCTACTGGAGAACCACATATAATACCTAGGTACCGGAAAGATGCAATACGACACTGATTAGATGATCCCGATGAATTTTGGAGTGTTGTCGCGCATTAACAGGACAGATGTGCACACAATTGGCATATATTTGCTTGACAAGACGTTCAATTATAGAACTCAGTCTCGGAGAGAACTACTATGTTATAAAGGGTTGCGCGCACAATTCTCATTGTTAATGTGAGTCAAAAGTCAACGTGATCATTTTGGTGAGGTTCTCAGCTTTTGCTTTTTTTAATAGCCAAATATTGCAAATGAACATTTTTGTCTTTCGCGGGTCTTTCTGATAGAAAATTGTTGTTTATATTATCAGATATTCGGGATACGTTTTTATTGATTGAACAGTCATCACCTGAGACCTTGAGTCATCACAATATACAAGATCACCGTGATGCATGGTATTATTTATGACCAGGACTTGTATTTCGGAGTTCCTCTACAGCGTCAGTGGAACGTAAATAATTACCACTGGCTATATTTCTATTTATTCATGCCATGGATGAGCTTCTAAGCTTGCAGTAAAAGGAGATGCAAAAGCATTTCGTCTACAACACGTTGTTCATTTTGAACGAACGTACATTTTTGAACAAGAATGAAAAGGATTCCGGATATTGGCCTCTGTGACGCCTGAAGCAGAATTACATTTTTTTTGGTGGGGGGGGGGGCTCCAGGGTCACCAATAAATCAGGGGTGCCACCGCAACGAACACACCTCACTGTATGTCCAGGAGCGAGTTTGTGCTTAACTATGGGATGATGTTGTGAATGTGTAAGGGATGACAAGACCCGATTTTGGTTTGGTCTCGGGGTGGGGGGGTTAGGAGGTGGTTGAGATTATGGGGACGCAAGGTTTTTCACCAAGGACGTTCAAAAACGTAGAGCCGACTCTGCCCAGGCATCGACAGCATGTTGTGGTGCACATAATTGAAGCAATGGGAACATGGTGTGACAATTTAAAATAGTCCAATATAATCAGAAGTCACTTACGTAAGAATAAATAATGTTATAACGGCTATAATATTTTGTAAAATTATTTCAATGTTATAGCAGCTCGGTTTACGGCAATTTCAATTTTCTAAGGAAACCCCAAAAGCTAAACTACACTATAATATTTATATACAATAAAAAGTAGAGAAAAGCGCTACATGTTCCCTCACGCAACTACACTATAACCTAAAAACCCACCCTGATATTACACAGCATTTGTGTTGTTTCCGCAACTGAAGAACAATTGACGTATCAATGCAATTGAACTTATTTCTAGCGCGCAGTGTATGTCCTTCCCAACTGGCGGGTGCAGAGGATAGGGGCGATTGCACACCTCATACTGAAACTATGCGATATTAATGATTTTTCCACATAAATAACAGTATATATTTTGTGATATAATGTTCGTCGGTGTAAGGTCGTAAGTCTTGAACTATTTATTTAATTATACTATGGGCGTTTATTGTTGTAGAGTCTTTTTCACATAAAATAGAATTTGTAATAATTGAACTTCACGGTCTTCCTTCTAATAGTTAATTTACAGTAAACTGAAGTTTAACTGTAAAACGCTTCAATTCCGTTATGGCGGCGCGCGGCACCCATTTGTCAATTCACGGTCATGCGAATCGTCCCCCCACTTCAGAAACACCCTGGATCTGCTACTCTTCACGTCCATTTTGCATATTTTCTCTTCTCGAAAATGAAAGAATGCGCAGACATCTGATTGCATTGAATGTAGTGGACAAGAAAAATTGTGGTATTGGTATACGCGGACCGGAAATGTGAATCGAGGTCCTACAGACGGGGAGAATGTGAGGTTATATGTTTACTACCCCCCCCCCCATTTTATTTATCGACTCCCCCAATCCGAAAAAGAAAATTAATGGTGATGTTTGTGTCGTGACCCCTGAAAACACTTTTAATTACGTTGAAGACATGGGACATCATTTTCTCTCTGATTAGATGTATGCACCTGCTTTAGTTGTAGGAATGCTACACCCAATGGTGTCATGATTACGCAACGTATGCGTCATAATCTAAATAGTTTTCTTGGGGATGTTTCCATGGTGTGTCCGAATCAAATCACTGATTTTCAGTGAAAAAATGTTTTACGTAATATTTCTTTGCGTTTTGCCCTCGTCATTTGCCTTCAGTGTTAGTGAAATGGTTGTGGCGTTTTTCTACAGTGTTCAATTATTATTTTCATCTCAAATCCGATTCTTGAAGTACAGAAGCTAGATTTTGTACATACTTTATTTCTCTTGCAATAAAATTATTTTTGGGTCATGATACATCTTTCTTTCCAGATGTTTTCACGGTTGTAGCGCACAATTTGGCTGTGTGGGTTCTCTCATGACGAACAAGTTAATAATAATAATATAATAATAAATTTGTCAAAAAACAGTACAAACTGCGTATGACCACGTGGAGGACAATAAACTAATTTACACTCTGGAAGCAAGCAAGGGACCATCCCATCAATTCCGATCAAGGACCCTAAGGCACAGGCGGATTCAAAAATTTCAGCAAAAGTTCCTAGATAAGATAAAAAGTTAGCTGCGAGTTATAATACATATATAATGTCAATATGTTTGTAATTTAACGCAAATATGTTTGTAAATTTACATGTACAAGTTATTATCGAACTATAGATTATTCTGAGTATAGTGTTTAAAAATCATAAGAGTTGAAAAAACACTAAATTCACGATTTATTGTTACAATAAACACGCCCCTAGACAAAGCCTAGAGAACCTGTATAAGAAATCCGCCTCTACCCGAAGGAAAAACGGAGAAAAACCCGGGCCAGGATGGGGCTACAGAATTAATGTACACAACCGTGCCAAAGTTGAGTACACATAAAACTAAATTAATATGAGCCATACGGCAACACAATCATGCAAGAAAATAGTTTTTGAAATTGTTATAAGTTATTTAAAAAGTGCTACAGCAATGGCGTGATAAAGTACAAGACGGATTTAACTTTTATTAAAATCAATAAATTCTTTTACAGTGTAGAAGCACTGGTGCAGGAGGTAGTTTTTAACCGCGGATTTGAAGATATTCAATTTCATAATGTCTTTTATATTCTTGGGCAGGGAATTATATAGAACGATTCCCGAATGATGCGGTCCAAATATACAGCCGTTTCTCCCCATATGAGATACCTTAAATTAGAACCATTATACACCGATACAGAATGCTTGTTCTTCACTTAAAAATATAATACTGTTGTCGATCTTCACCTGAGGCAGCGACCGTGTGCTTCCCATAGGGATGGGTACCGCAGGCCAAGCCAGTGAAAGGGACTGTTTCAAGGGACGTCAGCGGGGAAGGATCTTCCCCAATTCCTGATACCTTTTGTGGGTGCCTATGGAAGAAACGGGTTTCAGCTCCCGATATTGTGGCATCTTCTTTTACCGATACACTTGGTACTGGGTGGTTCCAAGTTGCAAGTTCAATGTTCCGCCTTCCACCACCAGATGGCAGAGCAAGCAGGAACTCGGATTGTTGTATTTTTCACCGAGAGCATCCAATGATGTTCAAAGGACCTTTATATGCATTAAAACATTGTGTGTGGATGTTCATACATGCTCATGTGCATATGATCTGTCGACATCAACAAGGATTGAACCTGCTCACTGCAGCTTAAGAGGCCCTGTCGAGAACCACCTCGGGGCAGCAGGTGGACTGAGATGAGAACTTAATGGAATGAGACCCTCACTGAAAATTTAATTAAAAAAAAAAATTTATCCTTACAATAGTTTATGTGAAATAAGCAAATGCAGTGTATAATTCCCCGAAGGATAGGAACATATTCCAGGGCTTGTATCTCTCGACAGTGTTAGACCAGCTTCCTGATGAATACTGATGCTGATTCACTAACGTGTACACCTGAGTCGATGAGAAATCCATCAAGTGCAGGACGGAAAGGTTTCAGACACATCTGAAGATTCCAAAGCTGCTGTTCAACCCCATTCCACAGATCCTCACCAGTATCATATGATCTCACACTCAAGACGATGTATTCGTATCACCTCCCATTATGGCTGACCTATTTACTGCAACCTATTACATTTCGTTGTTCGAAAGCCTCTTCCCAGATTCCGGCCGATTTTAATTCTAACCAGACAATCGTTGCTCTACCTGCTCTTTATTTTTGTCTTTTTTTCAACAGACGATATTAGTGTACGAAAATATTATTTCACGATTCGACGTGGAGCTCCGATAAAGGTTGTTATGAGACATGAAATATGAGCTATTATACACTTATAGTATGGAATTCTGTGTCCATTTAATGCTGAAATAACGACTAAACAATATTGGGAAGAAGAATTGCAAAGGACATGGAAAATTTCTGAAATTACAAATCAGATGGTGAAGAAAGGTGTTTGATGCTGCCTTGTGTGTATTGGAGTGAAGTGATTAAAAGTTAGTGTCAGAAGAAAGGTGTTTGATGCTGCCTTGTG
>NNCF01129688.1:1028-18071 GCA_002313205.1 Laupala kohalensis
CGAGGACTTGCTCACAGACAATTTCGAATCCATGCAATCTGAGTACTCTGATATATTGTATTATTCGAAAGTAAGGTGACTTAGCACAGGACGCGTCTTCGAGCGAGTTTGGCAGCTAAAAGACCAAATAGTGACATTCTTTCTTGAGAAACAGGGGTCTGTAGAATACAAAATCCTAGAAGATACTGCATGACTTTGATACAACTTGTTCTATTCGCGAATCAGCTTGCTAAGAATGACTAGTCTTACATCCCGAGGTTGAATTCAATACCCCCAGTGATGAAGGAAAAACTTAAGAGTTACGAAGACAGTCTGCTAAGACTCCATGGTGAATTTGAACGAATATTTAAAGACTTCAGTGTCATTGAAAAACTTTGAATTTTCAGTATGCCTTTTAACGTGAACTGTGAAACAGTGAAACCGGACTTGCAACTGGAATTGATTGAATTACAATGTAACACACAACTCAAATAATACTCTTGTTTATAAATTTCATTCGTTATTCAACGGTTGCATGATACAAATAAAGTTCCGGAACAGAATATTAATCTCACCTTGCATAGTATCAGCCATATTCGATTCGTGTTATTGGTATTTACTTAGCATAATATATATAAAAATGTTGGAACTTTTGAAAACAGCGATGACTTCAAAAGAATTCTTTCGACTTTGAGTTAAAAAAATATTTGTCCCTTTTCTCTTAGATTTTTATTTTCTACCTTAGTTTAACCTAAGAGAAATCCTTTATTTGCGGATAGAATCCTTACCGATGAGTCCAACCACGGGAGATGTAAGTTCCATATCATACGAAGTACTATTTATGCGAATACGTGAGTCACAATATTGTCCTCTCCTCAACTGAAGATAGATGTCGCGATATCGAATAAATCAGGAAAAACGACAAATTGATTCGGACGAGAAGAATATTTCCTCACTAATTACATGTTCTAAGATAGAGAAAAATTCAGAAAAATAAGAAACGGAAAAAATACTTTAAAAGGGTAGAAAATTGATCGAAAGGAAGTAGTTTTTCATGGATTGTTATTTACCATTCTTTGCCCCTATGTTTTTGTCCTATTCTAGCAATTTGGCAACAAGCATTTTTTGTGCAGAAGTGCTTTTTCGACCCGCTGTACGACGTAAGGACCATTAAACGAACCATTAAACCTAATCTTTCCTTTCGCACAAATGGAGCACGTTCCTCGTAGTTCCCCATTCTCAAAAGAAAGAGACAGAACTTGCAACCGGTCATGAAGCATGGTATTCGTGAAACTAGAACCATTAAAAACAAATATGAAGAAAAGTAAAATAGCAATTTTACAATGCGATTGGGGTTGGATGAGATTAGGTGCTAGGACTTGAGGAACACCTCCAGGCTCTTCGGCGATGTCCACCGAAACTTCCAAATAAATGTAATTTTCGAAACAAAAAAGAAAATGTTAGTAATGACAAAGCTGGTTGTCAAAAGTACGCTTAAAAAATTGTGTTTATGGTTAATATAAGAAATTGTTAATATTGTTCAAGAGACTGCAGAAAAAGATTAGCAGAATTATTTTAAATGCTGTTTTCTAAAAATAAACATTTGCCAACATGCACTGTTGCTGAAAAAATATTATGCATAACAAAAAGTCTCACTAAGTTTTATTTTACAACATTATTAGGATCCTTAGGATCCATACTTTTGTTTCTTATGTCCCTACTTTAGATTGAAATATGATACAGCAAAATGAATGCCGAATATTAAATAATAAGATGTGCATTAACTTACTGCATTTTTAAAAATAATTTTATTTTGTTATATATAATTACAAATTTTTATTTGATCTTGTTCGCAGGTCTAATCAGTGAATATCGAATTATACTTTATAACATTACTTAGTGAAAATTTGAGTAAACCTTTACTTTCAGAAAATGTATATTTGCTGAATATCTACATGCAGATGGTCTCAAAAGGAGACAATTTATACATTTCATATTCATTATTTATTTCTGATTATACATGTCCGATTTCTAAAGTATCTTTTCTTTTAATGTGAAGGTAATTTATATTTGTTCATAGAAATGAAGTCGTACAAAAANTGTTCATAGAAATGTAGTCGTACAAAAAGGTAATTTTCTGCAAAGAATTAAATTAAAACTGAGCTACTAACAAGCTATTTCACTCTTTGGAAGCAAGAAAGGACATTTTCCATTAAATCCTAGGAAATCCAAAAACCGACTAAACATGATAAAATCTTTTTTGTACTTTATTATTATGAAGTGTTTTATATTAGTGTAGGGATATTTTAAAATTATTAATTTCAATAAATTAATAAACGTATTTCTTGCATGCATAATAAGCATTGGTACGTTATCCTTTAAAACTTTTCCACAGCCGTGACGTTTGTTGGTTTTCCTTGGGAGCTTGGAATATGGAATGGAATGTTTATTTCAAAAAAGAAAATTTTTCATTGGATAGCGTGTCATCATGATTACATTTTGGATAAACTTGACGTTTTACAAAAGAAATGTTTTAATTAAACAATGTCCCGCCTATTTGCCTGTAATTATGAAGGTATCAGTAATATTTTTATTTTCTGTCATTTCAATGACATTGTTTTAGGCAATCGAACATACAGGACCACTATTAATATGTGTTGTAACAAATTAATAAAAAATACGACTGATACAATACCCTCGCAAATGTGTTTCATATTCCCATGTAATTTTGAAATACATTTATTAAACTGTCATTCGCAGACGCATACGACCTGTCTTACTAACTTTATTTAGAATTATTTCACTTACTTTCTTTTGTTATAATAATTCAAAATCACTTATCTATATATATGAATCACATGTGACACAATCGTACTCACGATATTGAACATAGAAAACATACCGCGAAGCTACTTAATGAGGATTTATGAAAGACAAATAGTACATTTTCGTGACCCTTCTAATATAATAGTGCGTCAATTTGCTGCGATTATATGTGTTTCATCCAAAAGAAAGAGCTAATTTCTTGAGGAATTCCCTTCACATCTGATAGCATCACCCATTCCAATTGCGTCTTTCGCCTGGAGGAGATGCAACAGCTGTTGTGGTAATCCCAGCGTCATGGACTTCTTGGGAACGCCGCTGCGCTGGCCGGTCGCCTCGGACGCAGACTCCTCCAGGATAAAAGTGCGCACCCGTCGCCCAAGAGCTCAGTGTCCATACGCTGCAAGAGCATCAGGAGACCCAAGGGCACACCATCACCATGGGAGCGTCTACAGCTGCCACGGCGGTCGCTGTCTTATTGCTGGTGGCTGTCGCCGCTGAATCTCCGACGTACGTAGAAGGTACGAGTAATCTGTTGAATCTTCCGTGGCTAGACTGTTCAAGAAATGTACCCTAAATAAAGTTAATGGTAATATTCTATTTAAAGCAAAATAAGTTCTGTCCCGTTGTAGTCAGGTAGTTTTTTTTTCAAGTGATGTGGGTCACTTAATCGCGCGCTTAACTCAGTAATTTAAACAGATACTGTTTTCCTTCGGAAATGTCAAACCAAATTATGGATGATTCAAACTATAAACAAATTGTTTTGTTAATTTGCTGCTTTTGTTAATTTTGAGTCTTCGACTGTCGACCAAAGCTACGCGCAATTAGCTAAGCGCAAGTGTAAATTTGATAGACATAATCTTCCGCATTTACTCAACCTCTAATTCTGATCTCGAGCGGACACATCAGAAACCTTCGTCACCGGTGAGGTTTTGTTCGCTTCGCATCGCTTAGTTCTCTTAACTTAGTTTTTATCTAAGTGAACCATGTTATTATTTTTTGTTCTGCTCTTATGTTCCATCAATTGTTAACACTGTTCATAATTGTGTTAAAGACATGTTCGCGTATTTATTTGTAATAGGGGTAATACAAATTACATATTATATATTATGAAACATATATAATTTTAATATGGGTACATATAATACTATGAGTAATAAACGGCAGATAGAACCTCTAATATATTTATTCGTGGGCCAGAAACGGTAACTAATACTGCGTTATTTATGATTTTATAGGTAATTAAAAATATGGTATGTGTTTCACACAAAAGTATTGCATAAATAATAAAAATTATTATTTGTAGGTGTTTATTGGACCTAAATTAACCTTTATACTTCTAAGTACCTATTAAATTTTTCAATGACTTTGGACAATATCTGTGTTCTTCGATATTCTATATAAAACTAATAACAATTACAATAATGTACAATAATCATTAATAAACTGTCCATACAAAGAATCGCATTTATAGAAAATTTTTGCTGAAGCAGGAATCGCTGTACGACCGGCAGGAGCTGGAGCAGGAATCGCTGGAGGAAAGGGAGAAGCTGGTGCAGGAATCGTTGGACGAAACGGAGGAGGTGGAGCAGGAATCGCTGGAAGAACTTTGGGAGCTTTACTAGGAATCGCTGGAGGACTGGAAAAATCCGTAGCAGGAATCTCAGGAGGACAGGGAGGACCTCTAGCAGGAATCGCAGGAGGACTGGGAGGACCTGTAGCAGGAATCGCAGGAGGACTGGGAGGACCTGTAGCAGAAATCGCTGGAGAACTGGAAAAAGCTGTAGCAGCAATCGCTGAAAAACTGGTAAAAGCTGTAGCAAAAATCGCTGGAGGACAGGGAGGAGCTGGAGCAGGAATCGCTGGAGGACAGGGAGGAGCTGGAGCAGGAATCGCTGGAGGACAGGGCGGTGGTAGTACTGAAAATCCCGGAGAGTGATTGGATGGAGCACACAGCGGTGCGTCGCCTTCATCATCTGCAGGTGCTAGAGGCAAGGGCTGCGTCAAGGGAGGATATGGCAGATGCTAAATAGGAATGATGTATTACCAATATGTTCCTAACGAACATTTCCTCATATCGTGGAGATAACGACAGTATCAATCATTTCACTTCTTTAGTTTTTAAAATATGCCTTAATACAGATGTTGTAAATTGCACTATTTATGTAATCTTTTTGCAATTAAATGTAAGTAAAATTTAAATATTCATTCACGCTAGATATTACTGAAAATGCGAAACAGTATCAAGATGGAATCCTCGTAAACAATTATACATTTATCTTTAGTTAAATGCACATGAAAAGAAGAACGTAGACCATTAGTAACTTAATAAGAAAGAATAATAATTATATTTTATAAAAAAACTAGAGTTTATTATTCCACTATCTACTTCATTATTCAATAAAAAAGGATTGTTTATCACAATACTACCCATGAAACTATTACTAATTTCAGGTTCATTCACTATCTATAATTAAATTTTCTAAATGGCTAAATAATGCCATGTAACAAGATGATTAGAACAAGTTCTTTCGAAAATGGACAAGCATTTTGTTTATTATATTTCTTTCTAATATATAATTACTATCTATTTCACGTTTCATACCATGGTTTCTTGACAGATCTTTAATAGTAGAACCTCAGAATATTTTACCTTTATAGACATTACAAATCTTTCTTGATTCTTTTTTCAATCCTACATATTGAGCAAGTATTTTCACACAATGTGTGGGTGTGCCTGGTCAGACATTGTTCTTAACTCGCAAATAAAGAAAGGACGCTCTTTTTTCATATCAACGCCATCCCAGAAGCCCATCCCAAACCTGTCGATAATTGCTCGGACATAATGTACTTTTGCCTCGATAAGTGTCTAAGACTCAATACCTTAGGATGATCCGAGATTCCCAAGATTAACGTCGCCAATAGGGTGTAAAATTAACAAGCCTTTAAGGGCAAAAAGAACGCAAGTGACACAACGTCGTGAAACGAGTGATATGGTGATGAGGCGATACGCGCCAAGACAAAGTAATTAATACAAATTACG
This sequence comes from Laupala kohalensis, assembly GCA_002313205.1. Lineage (NCBI taxonomy): Eukaryota > Metazoa > Arthropoda > Insecta > Orthoptera > Trigonidiidae > Laupala > Laupala kohalensis. The sequence continues at coordinate 6,874 of NNCF01129688.1, forward strand.
ATCAGGGATTCCAATTCGCGAATGCCATACAAAAAGTAAAACAAAGTTTTAAAATGATAATTCGTTGAATAATAGTTTACAAGAGATTCGGAAGTGAGATGTACAAATTATCCGAACTACACTATTTTGAATTCTAAAAGTTTGGACGCCCTATCCCGAATTTCCACAGAAGATGATGCCATATCGTAAATGAGAGTAAACATTTGCAAAACGTACGCNCCTATTTTAAATTCTAAAAGTTTGGACGCCCTATCCCGAATTTCCACAGAAGATGATGCCATATCGTAAATGAGAGTAAACATTTGCAAAACGTACGCAACGGGAAATATATGGGCTAAAAATTTTAACTAAGATTCGTAATGCGTAACACGAATTACTTAATTTGGAATTAAGAATGTCAACGAGACAATTCCATTGAGATTGTCTTGAATATGTAGACCTAAAAACTTTGTATTAGTTACAGTTTTTAATTGTGTTCCGTTTAACGAAAGAGAAACATGAGGTAAAGATTTTGTGATACTATTGTGAAATAATATAGACACTTCGTCAGAGCCTAACCAAACCGAGGTTAGACAACACGTTTTTAGCGTTGGCGTGTTTACATAGTAAATTAATAATTTCGGCAAAGAGAACTGTTTTGCAATCTGATGTCAAAGACGACATGTCATTCACATACAACAAAAAGAGTATAGGCTCGAGAATTGAGCATTGGGGAATTCCGCGAGTTATTCTCTTTGTTTCTGAAAGGCAATGCTGAAGTTCTTTATTTATAGTATATGATATGTCGACCTGTTTATATCTATATATTTAATAGGAAGTCAATCACTGATACGCACGTCCACGAATGCCAAAAGATTGTAATTTTGAAAGAAGAATTTCGTGATCAATAACATCGAATGCTTTAAATAAATCACCCTGAGGATTTTCTCCATTCAAAAGATGTGGTAATTCGTTTAAAAAGAAAATATGGCGTTGGTGGTGGAAATGGATTTCCGAAATTATATTCATCGTCAGAGAGAATGTTATTTTTGATAGAAAATCTAGAAGGCGCTTATTGAACGATTTTTCAAGGATTTTTAAGAAAGTGGGTAGTAGAGAATAGATTGATAATTATCAACATTGTGTTTTGTTGTTTCCTTGTGTAAAGGTTTCAAATTAGCTTTCTTAAATATGTTAGGAAACACCCCTTCCATTAGAATATATTAAATATGTTTATGAGTGGAGTTCATATAACGTGGACGAAAATTTAACAATAGAATCAGGTATATCATCTATGCCTGTTGAAAATTTTTTTTTAATGAACTGATTACTTTCAGGATTTCACTGGCGTTAGAGTCGTAAGTGAACATATAATGAGACACGTGGGTAGATATATTCGAAGGACTTTGGTTTTGTGATATTGAATTAGTTATCTTACCTACTTCTGAAAAAATAGTATTAAGAAAATTTGAGATGTCAAGAGGATTTGATACGACTTTCCATCGCTTTGTAGGGAAATGTATTCTTCGCAATTTTCAGGTGACGTTTAATTTTTAACAACACTCCATATTGTTTTGGTTCAGTAATTCGATTTTAGTATCTGCCTGTCATTTTCTATAACTTAAGCTGCATAAACTACTTTTCGGAGAATAGTCTCTTATTTACGGAAATAATCATGGAATTCGAGAAGTTGCACATAGTATTTTGTAAGATAAGATAAACGGCATTTGTTTTTGGAAGAAATTCTAATCCCATGGGTGATCCATCTATTATATTTAATTCTGTTCAATATTCTGGATTTTTTTGGAAAGCTTCAGTTGTAATGTTTTAGGAATGCTGAAATAAATACATTGAATTTGTCGACGGAGTTTTGGTAATTGTAAACATCTTTTAAGATTTCTCACTAAAATAATTTGTAAATGTGTATAAATTTGTGTCGTTAAACTATCTAGAATATTTGTAAATGATTTTAATTGGCTTCAGTTTATCTTCAATGGTCAATACTTGAGCAAGGTGACGGCTGTATCCGGCGCAAAACACTTCTGAGTAATACAAGATTTCATTGTTGACAATAATCTGATCAGGCAATGTTTGAGATGAACTGTAGAGGAGAGTGGTGTTGTTTATCGTAGTTACAAGGTTGAAGGAGCCGATAAGATTCCTGAATCGATTTATGGGTGAATTTCCGTAATCGGGGACTCTAAGGAAATCTATGTTAAAATCACTACATATATCGATAGATTTTTTGGATTTACATGTAATACGTTTTAGAATCTCAAAATTCTGAAAAAATATGTCAAGATCTGTTTGAGGAGGTTTGTAAATATAACAAAATAATCATACCTATGTCTGTCAAATTGACCGCAGAAAATTCGAAAACACTATCTACGCAGAAGTTCTCGTAGTCTTACAATTGAGAGGATAAAATATCATTACGAACGTTGATACACGAACCTACGTGCAGATGTTTTGCTTTAAAATTTGTCGACTGTAATAACTTGCTAAATAATAATTAGAAAGATAAGTTTCATCGATGTCGTTTGTTGAAAGCTAATGTTCCGTGAGACACAGTACATCGGATGGATTTTTGTGTACAAGAATTTTATTGTCCGTTAATTTGTTTGAAAGGGATTGGACATTATTATGATTTTTTTTTCGCAAAGAATTTGTGATTGTTGAGCAGTGGAATCAAAGTTAGATTGTGGAGGGGAATATCAATTTGGTAGAGCTTGTAGTCCGCACGATGCACCCGAGTTCAATTTGTTACTGTGTATGGAGGTGGAGGAAGATGTGAATGTAGGAATAGATGAGTGCGAGTGAGATGACTAAGGAGTAGGCGAATGATCAGGGACAGAGGAAGAAAAGGATAGAGTGATGGGAAGGGTAGGTGAGGGGGTGTTGATGAGGTAAGTTCAGAGGGATGTGGGAGAGGTATAAGAGTGGGTAAAGGAGGAGGAGGAAAATGTGAGGTTAGATGTGAAGCTAGGAGAGAACTGAAGCGACGTTTTCCGGACAGTCTCAGATGTAAACCGTGTTGGGTAACTTCCTTGGTAGTCAGGTGTGGTTGTAAATCAAAAAATGTGATTTTTGTGTCTGCCAGGTGATGGTTAAGGGAGATGTTTGCTAGGTTATTTTCGTGGTTTATTTGTGGAACGTTGAAACGTGGAGGCAGGCTAGAGATTGTGTTTGAAAGCTGAGAGGCCGTTTAGAATTTACTAAATGTTCAGAATCATTGAAATGACCACTTAAGATAATATCGTTATGACCACTCATGACGCTTACTGGCCTGCTCTTACTGTGATTACCAGTGCGTGGTCTGTGAACAGGTTTGGGTACTGTATGGGAAGAGATGAAACGAGTAGGTGAGAGACGAAACTGGAATATGTAATCTAACACATTATATCTATTTTGAGTGAAGAGTTGGTTTGGAGCATGTGTATTTGGTCATGTTTTTTTGTTTATAAACATATGTCGTGATGCCACCTCGAGTATGCCCAACTAAGCATGTTAGAATGGGGTCAGGCGCGCTAGCAGACGAGACTAGGTTACGAGGTTGTGACGTCAGGCTATAAACCGTATATATAGGGTAAGATCAGAGCATCTTCCCCACTCTCTACTCTCTCGCCACCTGGTTTATCAGCCGGACCGAACCTGGGACCGCCAGCCTCCGCTCCGACCGAGCTGCTTACTGGCATCCGCCTAACTACGGTAGCCTGACGAGCATGACCTCGCCAACACTTCTCTCTGTGCCTGCACCCTATCGAACGTCTTTGTGAGTATTAAACCCCTCTTATGCACTTTGAGTTTCTCTGGAGCTAACACCCCGACCTCTACCCCCTTTCCCCCCTTCACCGTTTTCCACCCTTTGCCGTGTCCACCCTCGCAGCTCAGCTCGGCCAAACACGGAGTTGCGAGCAAGTTCACGATATAACGAGATTCGTAATCTTGAAATGTTTCTAACTTAATCCAAAATTCCAGTGTAGTCATATTTTTAAGATTTGATTCTCCTGTGGTTTGATTTTTCCTATGCTACAGGAAATTTAATTTTTATTGCTATGTCGGCGTGACTTAGCGATTCCCAAGAATTCAAAATTAATTGTCTTTGAAGAACAATATAAAATTAAAACGATCTGTCATTTACAAAAAATAAATAATTTCCATAGATTTAAAGTGTAGTTAATGTACCGAATTCTTTGGTGGTTTCTGTTTTTGTGCCAGTTTCAGCAATACAGCCATCGCAAACACTTTGATTTCTTTTTGAGCTTGATACAATATATCCAGCGACTTTATATAAGATATTTTACTCTAATTCGTTCAAAATGATGTCGCTGTTTTTATCGAAAACTCATTTTCGTCTGGTCCGTCTTTCTGAGACTCCAGCGTTTTTCCTTTATGTTGTTGACATGTTACAAGGTCAATTAAATATTACCAATCATCAGTCATAATTACAACTCTCTATTTCGATCATAAACTGTGAAATTGTAATGAATTTTTAAAAATTTTTGAATTCGATCGTTTTAGGATTATTGTTTCTTTTTATCGAATCATCGAAAAGAGATTTTCAACACAATGTTGTGTAAATCTCCCTAGAATCAAAAACTGTTATTCACGCTTTTTCTGGAAATAATCAGATATTTCCAAACTAGACTTTGCACTTATTAAATGTCCACGTTGGTATGGTTTAAAACTCTTGCCACAATTCAAGCTTTGTATAACCTCTATAATTTCTCCCAAAAAATCCTTGGTATCGTTGTATTTGCGTTCGTTTGTATGACTTAATGCTAATGTCAGTTTCCTGTTGGTCATAATTGAAAAAAACTGAGCTGTAATGTAAACAACCATGCAGTTGTATCATACTCTCGTTTTTTTTCAGTCTCTGATAAAAGTTTCAAGACCGAACTTACATTGAAGCTAAGAACATTGGTTGAAGTACTTACTCCCATTTTTCGATAGTGCCTTTGTTTGCCTAAAAGTTCTTGTTTTAATTCGGGAGCCAGTTTCAATAGAAAGGATTCTTGAGCTTTACCAATTGAGACATAATGCTCAGTACTCACTACATTCGTGGGAAGTATAAATTTATCGGAAATGATAACTTTTTTCTTGTTCAAAAGGCCTTCTTTTATATTCCTAAAGGAGTGGCATGGATCATGGAGAAAGTACAAACGACGTTCATTGTCAACGGCATGGAATTCTGAACCACTGAATAACGCGATGCTTTTATTTGAAACTGTCTCCGCATATCTTGGTTCGAGGCACTCATGTCGCAAACAACGACCTGAATTAATAAATTTATTTCTTCTGCTTTAAGGACAATTTTTTTACAGTATCGGCAACTACAGAACCATCACTTGAATCACCAGTATAATAGTAAGCGACAGTCTGTTTTCATCTGCTTCCGATACCCGCTAGCATGAAAACTAGTGCATGATTTGCCACACCGTCATGGGATGGCAATGGCAGTGTACTTTTCCAGGACTAAGTCATATGAATTTCCAGATTTTATAGTCATTTCATCAAAGATCAAAATACAATCTCTATCTAAACTACTGAGAAACTCATCTACCTTTAATTTTAAAAACTCAAAACTTTCTTCAAGTACACCGGAATCCAATTGTAAATAAATGTTACGTTTTGCTGCAATGTCCTCATCGCTCGTAAAGGAATTCCTTCTTTCTTGGTTATCCTTTCATAAAATTTCCTCACATGGGTAAGCAAAATAAAAAGCCCGTTCCCAATATACGAAGACAGCCGACTTCTTCTCTACGTTGCGGTGTTGACACACGTTGTACCACATGAACTTGTCTACGTCGTAGAAAAATGAGCGAGAATCGCTTAGAAGAGTCTACGTAGACTCCATTCCCACATCTACGGGGAACGAGAATCGGCCTGCAGAGCGGAAGTCATATTGCGCGGGTTATATCGCTCCAACTGCAGACTGAACTGTTCCACTTGGAACAGTCTCGCTCTCGCCTCATTGAGCAGTCTTGCATAACCGGATCTAGAATGCGTCTGAAGACAGTGACTGTTGCTCGTCCAGGTTTCCGCCTTCTTTCCGTCGAGTTGGAGCGATCGAAATTAAATTCAATAAATTTTTAAACATATTTCAATAAATGTGTCGAAATACTTTTGGATGTTTTTATCAAATCAAACAATAGATTAATTAATATTTGTGGAAAGAGAGTCTTCATATGCAAACTTGAAGATCGTGTCAATTTCACGAAAACATGGCGGCATTCGGTGTTCGACCACTCTCTCTCTCTCTCTCTCTCTAGACGCACTCTCACCACGCATAGTGGCATCGTTCTCACGACCGTGATAACCTGGCATCAACGTGCGTCTGCAGAGTTCACCGAATAAAACCATTCGTCCAGACATGGATTCTAGGTAGCAACACCCGCTACACGCGCGCGCGCACACATCTATCAGTGTACTATATAGGTTTTTTAAAATTCTTCTAAAATCACAAACATACTTTTTTAACAGAAAATCTTCACTGTAATGTTAATACAGTGACATATGTTATACTGATAATAAAATGTATTAATCGTATAACATTATTCTCTTTTAACATTATAATACAAATTCTAATGCAAATTCTATACAGCAATTTCAAAGAGAAATTTCAATTTTTGTACCTGTTAAATAAAAAACTTCAGCAACAGACCAAATAAATAATACATAGGATTGCAGGAAACATTGAAACATTAAAAATATTTAATTGTTTTAGAAAAATATTATGAAATTAGAATGAAGATAGACACTGGCGAAAAGATTGCCAACAGTCTTCTTTAAGCTTTTCTTGTTTTACATAAGACTAAAGAGCAAGCATTGCTATTCATTCTTGATCAGCTTCTTTCTTTATTGAAGTTATATGTTTTGAATTTATTTATTTTGCATAACAAATGTTTACTCACAATTGTTTTGATCTGGGATAATAATTGTCCGTTGGAACTTAGATTGATGGATATATAATTGAAAGATTATGTCAAAGAATATATTATATTAATGTACATGGTAATTTTAGTTAAATAGATATTTACAGATAGCTTTGGCATAGAAATGCTCTAGACATATTTCTTAGGTTATACATATTTTTGTAATCATATACCTTTCTGTTACATCATTAGAAATTCTGGTTTTTATATATACTAGTGTGGACATATATAATACATATACAACAAATTTTATGGGCATTAATAAATTTTATGTTGCCAACTTGCGGATCTTTTTTCGTTAAGTTCCCAACATACCCATATATGTAATATTTCCCAGTGTGTCAAGAGTAATATACAGTATCATTTATAATAGAAAAATATTTTTACTTACTTGAGATGCATTCTCTAAAGATTCAACTTTCTGAGGGGGTGATTTTTCTGAGAATACATTAAGAGGTTCCTGTACATTGACTGCATTAATGTTTAAAGATTTATCATTAACTCCATACTTGTGAATGAACACTGCAAGAGTAATTTTAATTTGTTCATAGCTTATATTAACTGGACAATTTTCTTTAATAGGTTTTAATCTTGAAATATCTGCAAGTGGAAATAAATATTACATTTCTCTTCAAGAAATGTTATAATGTTAAGAAATAAATGAAAGAAAAACTAACCAGAATTAACAGGAGGAGCCCTGATTGCTTTCAGAATAGTTACTTGAACTGCACTAGTTACAACAAGTCTCAGAATTTCCAGAAGAAGTCCAGCTTTAACAGCTTCAGCCAAATGTCCTTCAACTGTCCTTTCTTTCATGCCACTATAAATCATGACATTATTTCTACTATAATGAACATGTCATTTTTTCAACAAGGAGAACATTTTGATAAAATCAGTCAGATAAAAGGAGTATGGTAATGGATTTAACTAAGGACGCACAGTTCACTGGCTATCTCTTCTAGACTCCGCTTCTCAGAGTGAAAGAGAACATAAGAATGTCTCACCGTATCAGGAAGTGTACATAATAATTCATTCAATGAAGGTTTATTTGATGGTTGGCGTGGTGAGGTTTCAATTTTACTTTTTGATGTACAGTTCAAAGGCAAGCCATGATCGCAACAGAACTGGCGAACCTTTTTCAAAACGGCATCACCAAACTTTTTAATTTTAGCAGTGTTAAACCCTTCAACTGTAAAGAAAACATAATTAGCATCCTGAACTTGACATAGACAATGAAGAATTAGCATATAATACATGACTAAGTGATACAGTCATTAGATCAATATAAGTGTTTGTTTAGTGCTGTAGAACAGACTGAGTAATAGACTGTGAAGAAATCAAACAGGAAATGTGAAATAAAATTCTACTTAAGTTTAACAAGCAGATTTAATCTGGGTATGCATATTATTTATTACCGTTTAATGTATTAGAAGTGTTTCCCTTAATTTTCTGAAAATTTCAAAGGCTCCAAAAATTAACATTTAACTATTATCTTTTTGTAATAAGTTAATTTGTAATTAACTGAAATCTGTGATTTTTAACCAATTAACTGTTCATTTTTAGCACGTTAAATTTTTCCATTAAACTTCCAAGTACACTAAATTGAGCCCAGCAACATGCAAATAGAGAAAAAGACCATAGGCTATTTACTAGTGCATCTTGAAACAATGCAGTTGCACTTATCTATTAACACTGTACACACCACTTTTTGTTTCACTGTAATCCAATACAATTTCTGTTTTTCGTGTACGGGAGAAAAATTATGATGCAGCAAAGATATTACAAATCAATTTATAATTTTCATTGTTTCACATGAAACATGTATTTTAGGAATGATTTGGAAATTTATGACTCTCTTTCTACAAACATGAAATTATTTTTTGGGAATTTTCTTACGAACAGACAATTTTATTTGTTTCATCGAGAACACGTTGATTTTTCATGTAGTATTCCTGAAGTTGATAATAAAACTTATCACTGAATTCATGTATTAATGAATTCAGAAATATTTTAAATATATTCATTATTTTTATATTTCAACTACATAACAACGTTCAAAGATCTCATTGTTATGCGGCAACTGCATATCACATTGTTTCTAAATTCAGCGCTATTGTTACAGTTATGATGTCAAGTGTTATTTAATATAGGCAATTCCGTAAATAGGGACAAGTTCCGTATACGATGTGGAGAAGCCGTTTCTCCAATAGTCCACCTGCAGTCCCTTGCTTTTAACTGTAACTGTATACTGGATATATCATTACGATATATCCTCTGATTCTATATTATAAAATCATGATAAGAATTTAGTACTAAAAGATTTCGATGTGATGTGTCAAGAAATTGGAATTGGAAAACAACTCTTTAGATATCCATGGGCTCAAGAATACTTAATTGATAAAGTTTGGCGACGTACGTAGCTCATGATGTAAAAGTGGCATACAAACTTGGCAAAACATGTACACCAGTGATGGGCAAACTACGGCCCGCGGGTTAGATGCGGCCCCCTGAAATGTTCTATCCACCCCGCTCGGTATTATTCCTAATTTGACGAATAAAAAAGAATACAGGCTATAAGAAAACGAAATATCTTCTTCTTTTTTCTTCTCTTTTGTTTTATGTCAGTAACGACGTACACATTTCTTAACTAATCCTAGATATTGGAATGTTATGTTAAGAGTGAGAGGTATTGACTGCTGGCAACTTTGTAGCGAAGAGTAAAACTGGCAACGGAGCCTTCTCGCAGTAGCTACCCCCTCCACTGCGACTAGATATTGTAACTCGTTTCTTGATTCAGATCTGTCTAGGCATTGTTGGTTTACTAGGTTTACTCTGCATATTGTGAAAAGTTTTTGCCCTAAGATGTTATCTAAGAAACGTAAATTTGATTCTGANCAACAAAACTGTAGTAGTCTACAAAGAATGTAACATTTCACGACACTTCAACTCTTACCACAACTTCAAGATTAGAGCCTTGACCGTAGAAGAAAAAAAACCAAAAGCAGAAGATCTACGAAAAAAAGCAGGTCAGGAATGTATTTTTAAGAAAGGGAATAGTTCTCAGCAAGCAGCTACACATGCAAGTTATGTTGTAGCATACAATATTGCTAAAAATAACAAAGCTCTCTCTGATGGAGAGTTTGTGAAACACTGCATGCTCAAAGTTTGCGATATTTTATGTCCTGACAAAAGATAACATTGTGAAACAATCAGCTTATCTCGGNAGAATTGAAGCAATAGATAAAAACATATTATCACAGTTGGAATCAAAGATTGGCCAATTTAAATTCTGCTCAATTACTATGGATGAAAGCCCTCATAATAATACAAATGCTAATAATAATAATATTAATATATTTATTGTCAAAAAACTGTACAAACTGCGTATGATCACGTGGAGGACAATAAACTAATTTTCTCTCCGGAAGCAAACAAGGGACCATCCCATCAATTCCGATCAAGGACCCTCAGGCAGAGGCGGACTCAAAAAAAAATTCAGCATAAGTTCCTAGATAAGACAAAAAGTTAACTGCGAGTTATAATATTAATATAATGTCAATATGTTTGAAATTTTACGCAAAAAATTACATGTACAAGTTATTATCGAACTATAGATTATTCTGACTACAGTGTTTAAAAATCATAAGAGTTGAAAAAACACTAAATTATATATTTATTGTTACAATAAAGACGCCCCTAGACAAAGCCTAGAAAACCTCTATATGAAATCCGCCTCTACCCGAAGGAAAAACGGAGAAAAACCCGGGCCAGGATAGGGCTACAGAATTTATGTACACAACCGTGCCAAAGTTGAGTACACATAAAACTAAACTAATAGGAGCAATACGGAAACACAATCATGCAAGAAAATAGTTTTTGAAATCGTTATAAGTTATTTAAAAAGTGCTACAGCAATGGCGTGATAAAATACAAGACGGATTTAACTTTTATTAAAATCAATAAATTCATTTACGGTGTAGTAGCACTGGTGCAGGAGATAGTTTTTAACCGCGGATTTGAACAGATTCAATTTCATAATGTCTTTTATATTCTTGGGCAGGGAATTATATAGAACGATTCCCGAATGATAAGGTCCTTTTTGGCAAAGAGTAGTTGACACTCTAGGGCGATAAATATTACTACTAATGCGAGTATTGTGTTCGTGAACGAGACTGTTTCGAATAAAGAAAGGTTGGCACATCAGTAATTTGGTCTTAACAAACAAGACCATTTCATAAATATAAATGCAGGGAAGTGTTAAGATATTTTATTCCTTGAATAAAG
>NNCF01129689.1:2998-13872 GCA_002313205.1 Laupala kohalensis
ATAATTAGTCTACATTAACTGTATATCAACTAGTTTATAACACAAATCACTAATGAATAAATCACAGATTCGTGTGCCGGTATCAAAATATGAAACTATGAATAAGAGATAAATTATCTGTATCGGATCGTAAATTTAATGTATTCCTAGTTTCTTTTACATCATCGGTTCGAAAATGTACCGTTTTAAATCGTCTCCTTCCTATTCTAAAATTATGTTATTCCGATATGTTGATATAGTTTAAAGAACTACGGTCAGAAGTGTTCACATTAGCTCCGTAATGCGCGTTCGAAAAGGGGGCTAGTGAAAGCCGCTTTTCATCACCGCTTCGTGTCTCCGAATGAGGCGAAACCTGGTCCCAAGTATTTTATCCAGTAAATTTGGTTAATTTTGGTGAAAAATCATTTATAAGTAATTAAACAAATGTTATGTCCATTATTCACGTAAAGACAATTTATATGTAGCTTCTTTTGAATTGTTTAAATAGATTTGATACGTAACCTCTCGAATGAAAAATAATTTAACTTAACACGACATTTGTTTACATTCATATACACGATAGTTCTCCATAATCCACTAAAATCACGGGATAAAATTCTTTTGGCGAGGTTTCGTCTCGATATAACAGTGCGACGTCACAAAGTGGCGTTGAAAAGCGGCGTTCGCCAGCCGCGTGTACATCCCCCTAAACGAGAGTTAAGTTTCGTGCAATATGCGAAGGAATTATATTTTTTACAGTTTATTTTATAAACGACACAACATGCGGATATTGTGCCTAAATTATCTTTCATGTTAATAATCAGTGAACTTAATTTATTGGAATACTTGTTACGAGCGAAACGCTCGTAAATCATTTACATTCATCAACCTACGTCTTACGAACCAAACGCTCGTACTTGTATTAAGAACATTCAAGTTATAAATACTCTTTCAGTACATAAATACTCTTTGAGTACATAAACATTCTTTGCATAAATAAACATTCCTAGGAAGTTAGAAGTTCCGTGCAAATTCTAAGTTCCATGAGGAAGATTGATGTTCCGTGAAACATACTTTGTGAACGTGCTCAAGATAGACACACTGTGCTTTCAGTATATATAGGGCAACGTTCAACCCACCTCATGATCATCGTGCTCCTACTCTAGAAGGCGACACAATAGCAGGAGCAGCTCTAGCGCTAGCTCTAGCTCTAGCTCTGGCTCTGGCTCTGGCTCTGGTTCTGGCGCTAGCAGGCGCAGTCCTCGGGCTCTGGTCTTCGTCACAAGTGACATGCCGTCATTATAACCTCTCGTCTACTCTTCGACAGTCAGTATCCAGAGTGGCACTATGTCACTCAGCTGATCAACACTTCTTCGATAGTTTTTGGAGAGTAACTTATAAATGTTACTCCACTGCTACATAACTCTACTCATGGCGACGCGACCTGAAACAATCGCCGAGATGCTGAACATATTTATTTATTTCGTTCTCTAAGTTTCAGTTCATCTTCCAAGTATCAACATTTCTATCATCGTCTGCTCTTCAAAAACCAGTCACAGCTGCCAAATGGATACAACAACCTTCATTCATAAGACCATGAAAACTTGTAATTATGGCGCACTCAACAAACATGAAAATGTCTGAATTCTCACTATTAACTCACTTAAATATTAAGACGTGTGAGCTAACAATTATTTATCTTTAACAAATTAATATAACTTACGAATTTTTTACGATTCTAGTTTTCAAGTATACGCATATAGCACTTTTCATTACATGTCTTTACTTTGCTAAATACAACCTTGTACATTTTTTCTGTAGTTGGGGGATCAGGGAACAAAAACTTTTTCCCCAATCGAGACTTATTCCCAGTATATGAACCATGGGTGGTCATATTTCAACTTTGTATTAATCAATCCTTACGTAATTCTGTATATTTATGGGAAGGGATTTAATGGGTATGTTTCTGTATAAACGAAAAATCGTTTGTACTTCAAGGTAGTAATTTCTTCATGTAACTCTGCATAACTTGATATTTTGNAATCAATCCTTACGTAATTCTATTTATTTCTTGGAAGGGATTTAATGGGTATGTTTCTGTATAAACGAAAAATCGTTTGTACTTCAAGGTAGTAATTTCTTTGTGTAACTCTGCATAACTTGATATTTTGTGGAATTAATTTTGTGCACACACAACTAATAACAATCTTGTAACCGGGGGGATCATTAATGTAATTCTGCTTGTGTAACTGTAAGAAAACTTAATGTATATTTGTGTTTATTTGAATGTAATAAATGTGCTTTTTTGTGAATCTGATGCGTACTTACAAGAATCCGCCTTACTTTAATCTTTGATGCTTATTGAAAAATACAAGTCCCCCATATCCTCTCCTATGTTGGAACGAATGGTTATTCGTTCGTAACAATACTTGTTAAATAATGTTTTGGTGCATATTGGGAAATAAATATATATCTTGGAAAAAATTATAAAGTGATTATCTGAACAATTAATAAAGAATTCTTATCATAATGACTATTGGCCAATTAAAATGTAAAAAAAAAGAATTTCAACTTTGTTTTGTCAATATTTGAAACCATTATTGCGAACTTCAAAAGCCAATGGACGCTCGCTGGCCACTTATATTGCGTCTGAGTGTTCGTCAGTATGACGCAGGTTTCTTATCAGTACCTGACTTCTTGTTCAGCTTAGTCATTTCGAATCACCACTAGTAAAAAAATACTTCTAATCGAAATACCAGTTCCAAGAAAATGTGTCGGGGTATATGTGTGTATATAATCAGGAAATAATTTCTAAATAAATATCGAATTTACTGTGTCTTAATACTTTACAAACAATATTTTCAAATCATCTAAAGCTTGATAATAATGCGTACTTCTTAATTAACTTTTTGTGTTTTATTAAATACAAATTTTTTTGGTATCCTGTTAATATTACTACACGTACCGAACTCGTTTTATTCTTATCTTAGGAGTAAAGTGCTGAAATGTTGAATACCCTTCTGCCCTAGGGCCCTTGATCAGAACTGATGGGATGGTCCCTTGCTTGCTTCCGCAGAGTAAATCTGTTTATTATCCTCCACGTGGTCATTTTTTCCCTTTATTTTTATGGTTTTTTTAGATCTCGCAAACATCTGGGTCATTAGAGTCCTTTTACGTTATCGTACGCAGTTTGTACTGCTTTTTTTTCACAATTCATTTGTTTATTTCATATTTGAATTACCAGTAAGTTGGATCCATTGTTCCATTCCACTATAGAACTGTCGCTGGATTTTATTTCTAAAAGGAATATTTTGTAAATATCCCTTATTCTGTACATAATCGACAAAAAAATGGGGTACCGTTAGAAATCTCTTAGATTGCGGTGATCCTCACCGCCAGGTAACAGATTAATCATGTTACGTCGAATGAAAATGGGAGACGGGACCGGGGTTGGAACCCGGGACCTTGAGCTCAGCTTTGTGAACCAGAAATGGAAAAATACTACCCAAATAAAGTACTTCCTAAGGGAGTCGCCTCAGATGAGTTTAGTCTCAACGAGACCACCTCAGAGGTCTTTGGGTTTCACAAGTTTAATGAAGATGGTAGACACGCCCGAGAGGCGAACGGGATGGTGCAGTCGGTAAGCGCATGAACGCGCTGAGCTCAAAGTCCCGGGTTCGAACTTCGGTCCCGTCTCCCATTTTCATTCGACGAAACATGATTAAGGGATACCGTTATAAATAAATTTTTCTGGACTCCGGACTTGACGTCATATTACTATTTAACTACGTGCTATGTCTTCGATAATTTGTCTTTTAAGAAATAATTTCGAATCGTGAACAGTCCTTTAAACAGTATCCTAGTATTCTCAAGTTTACGAGAGTTTGGACACCAAATATAACAAAGATGTCGGACTTGAGTGGTGGTTCAGGGCAGCCACCACCAATATCTAACGGTTCTAATGACCTTGACGTTGACGAGCCCTAAAGCCTAAAGCCTCAAGAAAAAATAATCCACCAATATTTTAGAACAAAAACCCCACACTTGTTAAGTCTTGGATTGTCGTTTGATATCAAAATCATCTTCTGGTAGCACTTACATATACCTCACGGGTGTACCAACGCTATGGAACCGACAAAGAGACTGCCGTACAATGAATTTCGTTGAAAGTAAATTAAAAAATTAAGATTTCTTCGATAAATTAAGCAATGTATTTTATAACAAGGAATGTTAATTTTGTGTTACACTATAAAGTATTTAAAAAAAGAATATTTCAGGGACAGGCTCTCTCCTAGAGGTGTTTCGTCAAGTTTGATGGTAACTATTCAGACGGCAGCTAGACTAGAACGTTGTCTGGTGTGCGAGAGAATTTAAAGGTAAAACGATTGAACATAAATAAATGATAAATAATTAATTTATTGGTAAAAAAGTCACAAAACTGCGTATGACCACGTGAAGGACAATAAACTAATTTACACTCCGGAAGCAAGCAAGGGACCATCCCATCAATTCCGATCAAGGGTCCTAAGGCAGAGGCGGATTTAACATTTCAACACGCTCCTAACGATAAAAAAATAGTTCGACACGTGTTATAGTATTAACTAATACCAACAAATATTGAATTTAATAAAACATTGAAAAGTAATTTCACAAGTACGTATTATTATCAAGCTATAAATCATTCGGAATGTATTGTTGATAATTCGTAACTATTTAATAATACTAAATTCGCTAATAATTATTTCAATTGATGCCGTCCCTAGGTAAGAACCTTGCGAGTCTTTTTCTTTCGAAGGAAAACCGAAGAAAAACCCGGGACAGGTTGGGGCTACAGAATTAATGTTCACAACCGTCCCAGGGTTGGGTACATATACAACTAAATTTATATAAATAATAAGACATAATATTAGCATGCAGAAAAATAGTTTGGAAATTGATGTCAGATATTTTGGAAGTACTACAACAATGGCGTGATAAACTACAAGACGGTTTTAATTTTTATTAAAATCAATAAATTATTTTACAGTGTAGATGCACTGATGCAGAAGATAATAATAGATATAGATATTAAGGTATAGTTAAGTATATTATATAAGGTATAGACAAAAGTGATGTAAAAAATTTACTACAAACCAAAGTAAACTTCCATCACCGCCGTGATTGAAAAGTTTATCTTTTTTTGAAAATAAGTATTTTCTCCATGAGGCACAATGTAGTACACCATCAGATATAATGGCAATTATTTCATTTAAATGCCCGGTGAGGCATGTTTTCAAGTTAAAATCACAGTCTATTTATGTCTATTTCAGTGATTTAATTTTACCTAGGATAGTTCTCTCTTAAACCTCTAGCAATACCTGCTTCGGTCTTCAATAATCCCCGCCGATTCTCTACTTGTGTTAGTGAAATGGAATCATTGACACCAAGAATGAATATGAAACAAGAAATTTACTCACTAGAACATGACGTGGAAGCGTATTAGATCGAATTTGCTACTTGGTTAAAACACTTACTGAAGACTGTCTCGAGGATACCTAAATTGACACGGATGGAATTGAAGATGAACGTCTGAAGGCCCTTTCTGTTCTCGTCGATCATTGTATACAAAATGAAGCCTGAACACCACACAAAGACCAACCACCGCGCTCTCGCTGCCAAGACTTTTCCTCCCTCCATCATTCTGGCGACAGGGGAGGCACCAGACACTAACTCTAGGAATTACCACAAGATGTCAGTACCAGCACAATTTGACCATTCTTTACCCAGGAGCGCTTCCTGGAGTACGAACTTACAGGCCGGATTTCCTTACGATTAAGAATCCATGAAACTGTCTGCGCAGGTAGACAGTGGAAGGACAACGAGGCTTTTGAGATCACATTCTACTACACACCGTTCCGAAATGCTCAGAAATGCAAATTTTCCGTAACAATGAGTGCTGCTTATATAAATGCTCAGTCCATTATCTTTATACGGATCTTACTGTAACACTTTCTATCCTTGAGTTACATATTTCATATCTTGTATGGCTCATCATCAGATAGTGGGACAATTGAGCAAATATGAAAAAATAATTTCCTAATAAAATATGAAAATTTTCATTCAAAAGCTACATCGTCTAATGCCCGGTCCACAAGAGAGCAGCTTAATTTTACTGTTTCCCTCCGGTTTTCCACAGACGAGAACGTCATTTAATAATTTTGTTATTATTAATCTCTAAGTTTAAATTCACATTTCATCTACGATTCATTTTCGAATAGTAAATAGACAACAGTATGTATTTATTAAATAATTTATTTTGTAAATATTAAATCCGCCACTACCCTTGGGCCCTCGATCGAAATTGATGGGATGGTCCCTTGCTGGTTTCCGGAGAGTAACTTAGTTTATTAACCCCCGTATAATCATACGCGGTTTGAAACAGTTTTTTTTTTTTACAATAAAATTTATTTTTATTTATACATATATTTTATTTATACAACAATAACACATTAATTGAATCTAATATAAGGATGGTATTGTAATTGTAGAATGGATAAAATAAAAATATTCCTTGGGGTTAGTCTGCTACTTTTCCTTCTTTTCCTTCCACGCCACTAGACTCGGTGGCGCGGAGTGAAGTAGCCAAACACTTGAACTTTGATACTGATGGTACGTCGAGGTTCGCTGTTGCTAGTATAAAGAATATGTTCTCATACTATCTAGTTTTTTTAATCTAATTTGGTGCATTTGCCACCTGTCTCATCAATGGAGATGATGGATATGATTTAATAAATCAAAAACTGGATAATATGAGAACATATTCTTTATATCATATTTGATACTGATGTCTCCACTAAATGTACGTTATCGGTTGTGTCTGGGTGATCCTACGGAAATGGGGAAAATTGCTGCACAGAAAGAAGTGAGGTCAATGAACTAGCACTTGATATTTTCAACAGTTCCAACGAGTGTACACGAAACAACTGAGGTTATTGATGTTAGTGTAAATTATAATGCGTACTAAAAATTTCAGTACATTTATTTAAATTTTTAAAAAAGTTTCTTTTTAATATGCGGACTTCAGTAAAAAAATATTCGATTGTCAGAATACCTTGAACAAAGTATGAACTCACTGCTACATGAATTTCAGAAATATATTAAAACAATCCAAACATCACGTGTTTTGCCATATGATACTTCAATTATCTGTAAGACGTTTGATTGGCTCCACATGGTGAACACGTGATGTTACGTAGAAGATTAGTCTCACATTCAACTTTCAAAAAAATTGAAACGCTCCCGATAAAAGCACTCGAAAACAAAGAGCATTTTATTAAAAAAATGCATTTCTAAGTGAGTTGATAATAAAAAGCTCATAATGTTGGAACAGCTGAGGATGCAGCACGTATGCACAATTAAGTTTTATTGATTAATTTATTTTAATTTTAAAACGACGTCATGGGGCTGTGTAATATCCGTGGCATACATTTTTTATGGGACAATAATTAAGAATGCATTTCTATTCGTTAAAAATGTGGAATAAAACAAGGAGTGCGCAAAATATGAGCGTTATGTTTTTACCAGGGGCCCATACACAAAAACTTTCCATATCATTCATGAATCGTATAATGATATAATTACACATTATAGAAGAACACCAATAAAATACCTCCACCATTAATTTACTGTACTAATCAAGTACCATTATTCCAATTTTTAACCGCCGATTTGAAGATATTCAATTTCATAATATCTTTTATATTCTTGGGCAAGGAATTATATAGAACGATTCCCGAATGATAAGGTCCTTTTTGGCAAAGAGTGGTTGACACTCCAGGGCGATGAATATTATTACTATTGCCAGTATTGTGTTCGTGAACGAGACTGTTTCGTATAAAGAAAGGGTGGCACTTCAGTAATTCGGTCTTAACAAACACGACTGTTTCATAAATATAAATGCAGGGAAGTGTTAAGATATTTAATTCCTTGAATAAAGGTTTACAAGAGTTTCGGGGGTGAGATTTACAAATTATCCGAACTATCCTCTTCTGAATTCTGAAAGTTTGAATACTCTGACCGGAATTACCCCAGAAGGTAATGCCGTAACGTAAATGGGAGTAAACGTTTGCAAAATATACGCAACGGGAAATACGTGGACTAACTGCGTTAACTAAGATTCGGAATGCGTAACACAATTTGCTTAATTGGGAATTAAGATTGTCAATGTGACAATTCCATTTTAGGCTGTCTTGAATATGGAGACCTAAGAATTTTATATTCGTAACAGTTTTTAATTGTGTTCCGTTTAAAGAAAGAGAAACCTGGGGTAAAGATTTTGTGATACTATTGTGAAATGACATAGACACTGTTTTGTCAGTGTTTACAATGAGACGATTTGCATGGAACCAAGTCGAAAGGTTAGACAAAACTTTTTGAGCATTGGCGTGTTTACATAGTAAATTAGTGTCATCAGCAAAAAGAACCATTTTGCAATCTGATGTGGATGATGACATGTCGTTCACATACAATAAAAAGAGTATAGGGCCGAGAATTGATCCTTGGGGTACTCCGCAAGTAAGTGGCTTTGTTTCTGAAAGACAACGCTCAAGTATTTTATTTTTAGTATAGGATATTTCTACTTGTTGATATCTATCTTTTAAATAAGAAGTTAGCCATTGATGTGGAAGTCCACGAATGCCTAAAGAATGCAATTTTGAAAGGAGAATTCCGTGATCGATGACATCGAAAGCTTTGGATAAGTCAAGAAAAACACCCTGAGGATTTTCTCCACTGTCTAGAGATGTGGTAACATCGTTTAAGAAGGAAAATATGGCGCTTGTAGTGGAAAAGGATTTCCTAAAACCGTGTTGATCGTCAGAGAGAATGTTATATTTTGATAAAAAATCTAGAAGACGCTTATAGAATAATTTTTCTAGGATTTTTGAGAAAGTGGGTAGTAGAGATATTGGTCGGTAATTTCCAATATTAAGTTTGTTTCCTTTCTTGTGTAAAGGTTTCACTTTAGCTCTCTTAAATATGTTGGGAAACACCCCTTCCGATAAAGAACTATTAAAAATATTTACGAGTGGATTTAATATAGCGTGGGACAAAAATTTGGCAATAAACTCAGGTATATTATCTATGTCTGTTGAAAATTTGTTTTTTAATGAGCTGATGATTCTCATGACTTCACTGGCGTTAGTTTCGGAAGTTGGGTATGTGGGTGGATATCAACAGGACATCAACAAATGAATTGAAGGACATTGATTTGGATATATTGAGTTCGTTATTTTACCTTCTTCTGAGAAGTGAGAAACAAACTTGCGATGTCCTGAGGATTTGATACGATTTTGCCATCGTTTAGTAGAGAAATATTTTCTTCGCGATTTTCAGAAGTTGACGTGTAATTGTTAACAATATTCCACATGGCTTNAGTTCGATATTAGTGTATGCCTGTCGTTTTCCATTACTTTAGCGGCATAGACTACTTTTCGAAGGATAGTCTTATATTTACGAAAATAATTATGGAATTCAGGTTGTTGATTATAGCGTTTTGAAAGATAATATAAACGGCGTTTGTTTTTTGAAGAAATCATTATCCATTGGGTGGTCCATCTATTGTATTTCTTTGTGTTAATTAATTTGCGTTTTATGGGAAAATTTTTGATTGGAGAGGTTATGTATCAAATCTATGCAAACAATTAAAAAGAAGCTATATATAAATCGTCTGAACATGAATAGTGGTCATAACATTTATTTATATATTGAAAATTAATTTTTCGCCATAATTCAAAAAAGTTACTAGTTTATTTGCTTTCTTTCCAAGATACGGTCATGAGTGGTCATGAGATAGGAAATGACACTAGCGCTATCTAGTTGGTTTTGAGTTGGTGAGATGCGGTATTGTGTAGTATCTTTAAAATGGCGCCAGATGTCACTAGTATTCCGCGTGTTCTTTGTTCGGTGCTGGAATCGAACTCTCCCGCGACGTGGTTTGGTTTTCGACCACTATTCCTGGGAGGGCGCCACATACATACACAAATTAAAGGAACATTTATCTTGTGATCTATTTGTGATGTATGGAACTCGTCATTGGTGTTATCAAGAGGTTCATGGGTAACATAAGAACGAAAAAGGATGTTCGATCTAGTAGGTCGTGCATTTTTATCAAATGTAAATAAATATAACCAGTGTAGCCAAATATTTGGCTATAAAGACATAAGAAAAAGCGATCAATTCTTATACGTCAGTGTTATATTACTTGTTATTCGACTAGAAAAAAATATGTTGTATTTTGTTTGTTTTACATGACGAAATATTCTTAAACCCGTTTACAAAATATTCGACTCTAAAAAGGGTTGGAAAAGTAATGTTCCAAATTGTTCACGTGTTTATTTGAAGATATAGCAACACGAAGAATATGCTAAATTTGATTATTTAAATATGCAGGTGCTGTTTATTATTTCTTGCATTTGGAAGACGACGACTTAGAGAGCTGATATCTGATTTCATGATGAAATTCGCTTCATTCGGCGAGACGAGTCGGGGATGGCAATTAGTCAGGAACTATGTTTCAAATGGCTGATCATTTTCCGTCGATGTGCGCCTATAATTATTTTCTCTGCGGTGAGTAAAGGAATAAAACAACACTTATATATTAAACAGCTTAGAATCACCCTACTCCATCAATGTTGCACTGAAGTGGGAACACACGAGTTAAAGGCTCAATAACGTAATACCGGACCTACATTGAAATCAATTATATCAACTTTTTCTTAAATTTTTCCTTTCTGCGTTTAATAGTATCAAAAACAATTTCTTAAATATATATATATATATATATATATATATATATATATATATATATATATATATATATATATATATATATATATATATATATATATATATATATA
>NNCF01129689.1:14174-28299 GCA_002313205.1 Laupala kohalensis
CATTTAGGGGACTGCATTAAAATTGTTTATTAAGTGCCGAGGTGAGGTCGGGGATTTGTTTATAACTTTTGAACGGTTGTTTATAACTTTTGAACTCTTGAAGAGTACTAGAGATGTCTCTCTTCATAAAATGTATTAAATATTTTTTGTATCTGTTATAGTTTGCGAGCGCTCGAATTTGTTAACTTTTAAATATTAATAACAATTTAAGCAAAACATCTGTGATACCTAAAACTTAGTATGTTGTTTAGAACCACATTATCTAGCGATTTATGCAAAAAAAAATATTTTTTTTTGAGTTGGACAATTTGGGTAGAATAGCCTTTTTTTCCGGACAAATACTCTAATGCAGACTGAGAAACGTATATGAGAAAGTATATGCAATGGTTTTGCACTAGTTTATTTCTTCTAAAATTGACTGCCGAAATATGATTGCCATTTGATGAATTATATCGTCGCAAGTTTTAGAGAAATATGAGGCCTTTCTCTTGTAGTATGCTTTTGGGACATTTTTGGACATTATAGTGCGTTTAGCATTGTAAGCCATACTATTAAGGTTCGTTTTAATTTATTTTTGCACATTTTCAACTCTATAAAACAATTTCTTACCCTTCATTTTTACACTTTCCCTTATAATGGACAATTCATTAATTGGTGCCAATGCATATTTAATTATATTTTCTTTAGTTTTAAATGCAAAATAATATAATTCTATCCCTCCATTTACAACATTATTCACCACCTGTGGTGCTGGTTTTGATGTTGCACAAATTCTATTATTGTTTTTATTTCGAACTTTTGGTAAAGAAAATTATTAATTAAGAATTACGTAGAGAAAATGATGAGGCATCAATCACGGGATAATTGATTTTGAATGTTCCATAAATGGAAAATAAATTGTATGTAATATTATAGGTCTCACGTGTAATTATTATTAACGTCACTAGTAATATATGAAATATACTGTACTTCAAAAAAAAATTTAATGTGTAAGATTTAATTCAAAATTATTTATTCTTTAGTCGCACTATGGGGTCCCTGCTAAAGTGTAGCCCCAAGCATTTGCTTGTTTTACTTCTTGGGAAATCCGGTTCTGTCAGCAACAATTATGAGAACAACTAATAAGAATAATTGATTTTTATATTCATGATATGATTGGTTTCTGCTGTGTCATCTGTTTCATAAGTATTAAAACTTTGTAACTTTATATATGGTGCATCAAAAAAGACAAAAGTGTATGTTTAGCAATTACTAAATCCTCTCGAATTTTTTCTCTGAATTTCCTTCATTGTGAAAGATACGTTTACTGGAAATTGCATAAAAAGCATGCAACGCAAAACAATTGTTTTCAATAAAAATGAATAGTAACTCACATAGGACATGTTCGGAACATATTACACCTCTAATGCCCTACTTGACTAATGTTATGTATTTTCTAATCAGTCTTGGCGTATGAAATATTCTACGAAGTATGAAAAAAGGAAGAAATCTTGATTACTGATCAGAAATTGTCAGTTATATAGATGACAAAATATAATTGAACATAAATATTTCTATTCATTAGAATAATATCAAAAACTGAATTGTTCCCTACAATCTTTCAGAAATGTCTGCAAGTGAATTAGATTTATTTTTCTATTTTCCTATTAAGATGTGGAAATAAAAAGAAACATTCGACAAATTTGGGTAAATAAGATATAATTATGCGACATAAAATATATGAGAGTAAGTCAGGTTTCTTCATTGAATACAAGCTCAAAAAACAACAACACACATTTCACTAATAAATTCAATCTGGAATTCAATCAAGACTTAAGCTGGAGTATCCACCATTTCTCGGAAACGGTAAGAGCGACACTTTTTTTTCTTGGGCAACAAATTATTACGTAGGTCCGGGTTTGGTGCTATAAAGTGGATACTCCAGCTTAATAGACATGTAAGAGTAATGATCAGTGTACGTCTCATTATGTTGGGAATACTTTGGAATTTCTTTCAGTTTCATTCTATCGCCGATCCACTATCCATTCAATTCACTTGCTCTTGCGGGGCCATTCTTTTTGTTTTTCTGCATCGAGGAACGAATATTACCTTGTATCTTAGTTTGTTATACCATTAATTTTCCTATTTTTTTAAAAACAGAAATATACGCTTTTGTGTCGTGTAGCATATGCGAATTAATATTAATAGAGAGAGTATGCTACATGAACATTGCGTTGTTGCAGGTATACTCATCAGTTTTATTCATTATTGCGATTCGAAGCGGTTACAAACTGGACGACGACGCTTTCCACACAAGTGGCGTCATGTGTCTCATTGATCTAGGTAAGACGATCGACGTAAAACTTCGGAAAAAAATTAACAACAACAACAAAATTTGCCAAGTACAGGAGACGAGTTCAGTGATGAAACTTCTCGCGCGTATTGTTTGCGGTGGAGGGGGTAATCCCTATTCCCCCTCTCCACGCTGTTACTGTTTAAACTGTGGTTGGCTATTCGCGCATGCGCATAATCGAACATGGCTATTGAGCATCTATAGCCCGTTTCCCATGGAAGAACCCCTCTCAACCGGCCAATTTTGTCAAGCACGTTCTTCCCTACACACCTATATTAAGTTTTGTTCATACATTAAATTTTCAAAATTTATATAAGTACCCACTGTTTCATACTTTCGTGTTTGTGTATGCATGAATATTCAGTAAAATAAAGTGAGTTATTATGACGTCTCATTTACTTGTTTATTCATGATAACCTGGTCAAATTGTAGGTTCTTTTTGAATTAAAATCGATTTTTCGCGCCAACCTGGGGGTCAAACGGGAAAATGGGTAACCGGACAATGTCTCCCGACCAGACCGCTTAACAGGGTTTCTAGAGGAACTCGTCTCCTGAAAGTGTTGCTTCAATCTTTAGTGATATATATATATTCATTTTTGTATTATCCTGTCTAGTCCCCAAACTTACTCACTTTCATAGTGACAAATATTTTTGCCCCGTAATAAATTTACAGTTAAATCCCATGTGAAAATGATTTAACAATACATTAATTACTTTTTTTTAATGTGGCCACAAACAATACTTTTCTTAATAATACTAATTTACCTCTCTTCAGCTGTTTATGATTTTTCGGTTGTTGCGTGTGGAGATAAGACATAATTAGAAGGCTGTAAAACAACAGAACTATTATGTAGAGTCCACGCATTGTTTACGTGCTTAGAGACTTATTAAATAGGGTGTGTTTTATTGAAGACGCAAGGAAAAATAAAACCAAGTAAACACCAATTTCTTTTTTGTTTAAATTGCATTAAAACTCACTTGAACACTAGTAAAACATTCAGCCAAGTACTAATTGAGAAGGCAAGAACGAAGATGAACGATGGCAGCATATGTATGCTTGTCGTATAGGTTACGTGACATCTCGTAGGCATGCAGCCAGTCAGAGGCAGTCAGTCCACGATGGTGGTTGTGTTGCATGAGTGTACATCAGATGAACAGCGTGCAGTTGTGCGTTTCTTGTGGGCCAAAGGACTGTCCACAGAAAAAGTGCATCGCGAAACGCATCCCGTGTATGGTGACAACTGTTCCTCACGGAAAGGTGTGAGTCCAGAGGTTTAACATAGAAAGGCAAAGCATCGGAGATGCGGGTAGTCCTGGTCGTCCTGCGGAGGTGTCAACTGCAGTCACAGTAGTGTTATCTGTTTGGGCCCCTAAAACGTTTTATGGGTGACCGTCATTTTGAAACTGATGAAGCCGTAATCCAAGAAGTTACTTGTTGACTGTGACCGCAAGCAAAAAACTTCTTTGCCGCCGACTTTTAAGGACTTGTAAAGAGATAGGATAAGTTTCTGAATGAACGGGGTAATTATGTCGGAAAGTGAAATAAATGTCAGGAAGTTACTTTGATTACTATTGTCTCAATCCAATTTTGCAACAAGTTAATTATTTATTGACTTAACAACGTAAAATTAAAAAAAAAATATAATGATAATTTTCAAACTAATATAGCAGTAAGTTACACCTCAAAACGTTATTTGTTAATTATTAGAATATGCTTATTATTTACAGGTTGGTTTCCAATATATTGGAACTTGACAGTGAGCTATGGAGTGCTCTATCTGTTCATGGCAGGCAGTTATATAACCGTGGTGGCTTTAGTAAGTAAGTCTTTTTCTTCTCCTGAGTTTCATGTGCGTTTTATGATATACAGAATATCTCAACTCAACGTAAAAATTGGATGGATTATAGAGAACATTAATAGGAACAAAAAATCATTAAAGTACACATATCCGGGAATGTCTCCCAAAAGAGATAAAATGACTACAAGACAGAATAAGAAAAAGATTTTAAAAAGTGAGTAATGCGATTTATAAGTGGAATTGCGAAACTGATTTAGGATTTCAATTTCAACAACTAATTACAACAGAGGTTCGAATTGGCGAATATATTCTACCTGGAGTCTCGCGAATCTTCGCGACTTGGGTGCCACGCCTGTATCACTGCCAATGCGGCAACATTTGAATATTTGTTGTGATTTGTTGTTTTTGAACCCCCACGTCGTTTTCTTAATTCCCCTAATAACGCGATTTACTCACTCTTCTACCTCGTGTTCTTTCATCTTATCTCCTCCGGGAGATATTTACGAACTGCACCTATCAACATGCTCTATCATTCCTCCAATTTCTTATGTGCAGTTCTGGGGCATTCAGTATTAATACTAGGATGATCAACTTTCGCTCTGATGAAAATTTATGTACAGAGTGGTCTACGAAAGGTGACTGATTCAATGTCACTTATAAACTGTTAGTTATGATACATAAATCTCGTAAATTACCGTTAATTACACTGTCAGATAACAGATTAGTTATGTCACATCGAATGAAAATGGGAGACGGGATCGCGGATCGAACCCGTGACCTCTGTATTCACATGCTGGAGCGCTACCACTGCGTGCTCCCTTCCCTGCAGTACGCGTCGAAGCGTTTTCACCCTTCGCCTTCTACACCACCTCACCACGTCAACACCAGGGCGTGTGTTAACGCTGGCGTTAGAATCACGTGACATTAACGCTTTTAGTCTTTTACCGCCATCTGACCACTTCGACACCAGGGTGCGCGAGGGTAACCGAAGCTACCCGAAACCACGTGGTTGTGTCTACTTTTGTCGAACCGGTCTCTCTGTGTTCAGAGACTTGTGTTTCGTGTTGCTGTTGCCGCTGTGAGTTGTTTTGCTCTTTCTGTTCATTAGTTGTGTTGTTATTTAGGACGGAAGGTTAGGTTAGCCATTGTTAAAGTCTAACTGCCGTACGAAAAGTTACCAAATTCGGGAGAACTGCCAACCAACTCAATTGATTCCTCCTGTGTCGTACATTACTCGACTTAGAGATATTTTCATCTCACACGTTGTATTCACAACCATCAAACTTGATGAAATAATTCTAGGAGTGCCTGACCTTAAAATACTCTGTAACGTAGGCGCGAGGACATTCCATCGATTTGTGAAATATTAATATTTCTTTGCATTTTCCAAGTCGGATGCTTTTAAGAATCTTACAATAAGTGGCCGGTCGGCGCTAAGACGGAAATGCGACGTGTTTGGGACCCACCCTAAGACTCTTCAGTTATTGAGGTATTGGTTGAACGAACACCTTTCACTTTTAAGGAAGGTACGTACAAGTTTATTCGGAGAATGCGGCCGCCGACGTTGACCCACTGGCATTTGGATGTACCTAAAGTAAGGAAGAATTCTACGAAGTAATGAATGAAGTACGTGTCGAATATAGAACAACGAAAAGGGTGTTTGCGAACCGCCTAGGTGACGCTCATGGCGGTTCGTCCTCTACGGCGCAGTCTCTGCGTTCCTAGAAGGCAAAGGGGTGACCCAAAAGGAGTGTTTGCACGGTGGTGGCGAAGGCGTGGTTATTTGCTGATCATGTGACCTTCTTGTACTGTATACATTGGGAGGAGTGAAGCTCCTCACAGACTCTTCACGCGGGAATGTAGAGATCCGTCAGCACTGAGATGTGACTGAGCTAAGACTAGGTGGCGGAGACCAGATGTTCGTTAGGCTGCTGCGGTAGTCTTAATGAATTCATTACTATGTGCGAGGGTCGTAACTAGTATCAGTTAGTTGTTGGGGAAAACAACTTATAATTTCGAAGGATCAGATAATCTGAGGGTTTTTACAATTTAGTTGTCGTCAACTATATTTAACCAAGTGTAATTAATGCTCTCTGACAGCATTATTTGTGTAATAACAGATTATTAGATGTATGAAAGATTTTGGGAGTTTGTCTCTGTTGTAAAATCAGATTTCTAGTTAATTTGTAATAAAACATTATTTATTGTTATTACACGTGTGTTTGATTGCTCGGGAAACCGAGCTGGTGGCAGCGACAAAAACTACCATAGGGATTTTGGTATTTATGTGGATCCCGCTTCTACCAAAAAAATACTAACATTGCATCAGGCCTTGAGGTGTGATGTTACATACTTGTTTTTTTAATCCTTCGGAGAGTAACACAAAATTAATATTTCTATTAATAAAATACATTGCATAAATTATCCAAGAAATCTTAATTTTTTAATCTACTTTCAACGAAATTCATTTTACGGTAGTCTCTGTGTTGTTTCCATAGCGTTGGTACACCCGTAAGTTAGTGTAAGTGCTACCAAATGATGATTTTAATATCAAACGACAATCTGAGGCAGTCCAAATCTTAATAAGTGTCGGGGTTTTTGTTCTAAAATATTGGTGGTGGCTGTCCTGAAACACCACTCGAGTCCGCTATCTTTTTTCTTTTTTGATGTCCAAACTCTCGATAACGTGAGTATAGTAACGACTATGCTGTGACGTGTGCATCGTCCGTTATTATGTTGATTTGAGGTTAACCTCGTAATGGGTAGATGGTGTTTGCATTTCACCAAGAACCATCTATATCGTTCGGTACGTATCTCATAATAATAATAATATAACATTTTTATGTTACTGTCAAGCGATGTAAATGGAAGTCTAGATCTGATTTCCACCTAGAAGAAGGGGGATTAGTTTCAAGTTTTTCACGAACGTTGTATTGCGTTTTTCTCAAACGTTATATTCGCGTCGGTGAAAGATGTTAGACACGTTGGACGTTCCAACTAGTATTTCACCCGCATCGTTCGAATGAGATCGCCTGAGGGTCATCGCAAGTTGAATGGTGATGGTAGACAGGTTTGGGAGGCGCAGTGTTTGCTCACCACGTGATCCCGGGTTCGATTTCCGGACCTGTCTCCCATTTTTCTTACATTATAACATAATTAAGCTGTTAATTGTCAGAAAATACTTACAAGCTGATTCTCAACTGATTGTAATATTTTTTGAAGTTAACTAACAGTGGAAAAGTGGACAATACCAAATTGTGATTTCTCTGTAAAAACTTTCATAATAATTAAATGGAATGCCAAGTATCCGCATCGATTCAGATCGGACCCTGTCCGGAGAGTAAAATATCCAATACAATAAAAATATACAATAAAAACACTTAATAATATAATAGGTCTATAGCGGTTACAACTAGCTCAAAGCAGGAAAAAATAAAAATAGTTTAGTGTAAAGTAATTCAAATTCACGTTTTTACTTCCTCCTTAGCATATCGTTCAAAATTATTTGCTTTCATTTACTACAACTCAATACCCCAAGTTCATGAAAAATATTCTTTCAATTTCCAACTTTTTCTTCCTTTGATTCGGATAATTGGCTATCCGGATGTGTGGAGACCGGATAAATGAAGATCTACAGTCACTTTATTGTCAGTATGTATACGTTATGAAATATATTCACTAAAGCAGTACATTGCAATGAATCAATTCGTCTTTTAAATAACATAATTTTGAAAACCAAATAAAAGATGTTCAAACAAAATCTGTAGGTGTATACAATGTATTAATATAAAAAAATTACATTGTGCTAAAATATCTATTTCATCAAAATTCTTTAGATACCAACTTACCACATTTTATGGAAGATAAGGATATATATTATGCTCTTTAAAATACGCAGTTTTAAAAATGTGTGGAAACAATAATTAAACAAATAATAAAAATAATTCATTTTCAAAACGGAAATACAATAAACTTAAAAAATACTTATTAGAATGTTCGTTGGCCGCAATTGCCAGTACACGCGGCTAACTGAAGCAAAACAATATACATAACATATCGTATGAAAAAGATTATTAATGAAATTAACTTGAAAATAGTATTTTCTTAACTTAAAATTGACAACTAATTACATAAAAATTGCAAATTTTGTCCTCCACGTGGTCATACGCAGTCTGTACTGTTTTTTGACAATAAATTTATTAATTAATTAAATTACACAAACAAATACAACTAGACGTTTCTACCCACAGAGACCTGTAATTGATTATTATGAAAGAAACGTATTATTAATTTAATTTTACATACTAAAGAAATTGAGCTTTCGTATCTGTCTTCCATTTCACTGCTTTTGCATTTTAAGCGATCTCTTCGAACTACGAGTCAAAACGTAGTGTATTTTAAAAGATACACACAAAAAAATCTTGATCGTCCGTGAATGGTTGTAACTTGTTATTTATGTATTAATCTTCTGTGCAATTGACGTTAATAGTAGATCTCACCAGACCCTTGACCCTTGGGCTAAGGAGGTAATTTTCCAGTGTTCACTTCATTCTCTCGCAGGCATTGCCGATATTTTTGGGCTACTGGTTGAAGATCTGGGTGATTCTCTGGTTTGCAGAGCTCCTTGTAAGGTTGGGGTATTACTTCCTGCATTGTGAGATACTTCCTGCAGGAATACTCGCGATAGCTGGTGTAGGAATTGGAGGTAAGTGAATAGTATAAGACGAACAAAGAAATTCCTTTCCCGTGATAATTGGCAAAGTTCATTTATGCCATATGCAAAAAATATAAACATATAAATAAAAACAAATATAAACATACAGACTTTACCGATTCATACAGACTTTGCCGCTTAACACAGACTTTGCCACTAAACACAGACTTTGCCACTAAACACAGACTTTGCCACTAAACACAGACTTTGCCACTAAACACAGACTTTGCCACTAAACACAGACTTTGCCACTAAACACAGACTTTGCCACTAAACACAGACTTTGCCACTAAACACAGACTTTGCCACTAAACACAGACTTTGCCACTAAACACAGACTTTGCCACTAAACACAGACTTTGCCACTAAACACAGACTTTGCCACTAAACACAGACTTTGCCACTAAACACAGACTTTGCCACTAAACACAGACTTTGCCACTAAACACAGACTTTGCCACTAAACACAGACTTTGCCACTAAACACAGACTTTGCCACTAAACACAGACTTTGCCACTAAACACAGACTTTGCCACTAAACACAGACTTTGCCACTAAACACAGACTTTGCCACTAAACACAGACTTTGCCACTAAACACAGACTTTGCCACTAAACACAGACTTTGCCACTAAACACAGACTTTGCCACTAAACACAGACTTTGCCACTAAACACAGACTTTGCCACTAAACACAGACTTTGCCACTAAACACAGACTTTGCCACTAAACACAGACTTTGCCGCTAAACACAGACTTTGCCGCTAAACACAGACTTTGCCGCTAAACACAGACTTTACCTACTCACCATACTAGGAAAATGTTATAGATGTGAGTACAGCAGAATTGAATGTTAGATCCAATGAGGAAGAAATTGATTTCTCCTCATTTCTGGATATGACATCCCATCCTTAAAGTTCGAAAGCTATAAGGTTAGGAAAATTCATCCCATACAACAGATTACATATTCAATGGTTAAACAAAATCTTTCCTTATTTAAAATTTTCCTCCCACATCCAAACCAATTCTTTCAGTGTATATGAATGAAAGCTGTTTGTAACCTTTGGTAACTTCGGCCTGATTAATACGGCGACTGCCCAGAAATCAACAAATGCATGACCCACCGTGACACGTAATCATGCACACAGCACAGAAAGTGCTACTTGAATTAACTTATCCTGGGAAACGTCTCCCTTGCACAAGATCCAGGTGGAAATGGTGTACAGATGTATTGTGTCGCGGTTAACGCCCCTGCGATCAATGCGAGAATATTGGGTTCGATTCCTTACTCGTCACCATCTTTATCTGGGGTACCACATGTCTTTTGCACGAGTATGTACGTGGACGGAATATACAGTTTGTCCCGTATCACCACGTAAAATATTAGAGGAATGATAGAGTGCATTAATTTAGAAAAACATTAAGGAACACGTGTCCGAAAATGTGTCCCAAAGAAGATATAATGACATAAAAACAGAGCAAGGACACAAAATAAAAAGATGGTTAAAGCACTTTGTAAGGAATTGTGAAAATGATTCAGGAGTTCAAGTTTAACAACAATAGGTTACAAAAGATGTTCACAGTTCTAACAGCAATGTAGATCTCACACCGACGTCGCCTGTATTGGTGAGTATGTTCTCCTTAAAGTCTCGCGTATCTCCGCTACGTCGGTGCGAAGTCTGTCTCCCTGTTAATGGGCAGGAATTTGAACATCTGTTGCAACTGTTGTTGAACTTTGAACTTCCTCAATATTCCCAATAAAACGTTAAACACACCTTTTTATCTTGTGTTCTTTCTCTGTCTACATGTCATTATATATCCCGCGTGTAACGTTTCTGTTAATATGTTCACATGTGTTTCTTGTTTCTATCGGTGTGCTCTATTATCCCTCCAATCATTTTACACTGAGTTCTCGCACACTCTGTAACCTGCGTTTCCGTTCTACCTTTGCACCGTTGCAGTGATCCAAGTGTTGCTTGCGCTGCACGTGAGCGCCGATCGCTGGAAGATGCAGCTGGACAGGCAGGTGGTGCGTCGACGGAGCCGTGCTTGGAACTTCCTGCGCGAGGACTCGAAGCATCATCTGACGGAGTCTTCACGATTGCGCCTGCGCGAAGGGCTCACGAGGGCGCTGGGCATCCACGCGGATTCCTCCGCCGAGATGCCTCCCGTGCATCATCCCAAGTCCTTTGGAGCAGCCATCCACAGACGACCGGACGACAGATGGGTCAGTCTCCCTCCGCTACTCCTCTAACGCATAGACTTTCTATAATGTCAACAGCTTTTACTATCTGATACACGTAGTATTTAGAAAGTTTTGTAATCGTGAAAGAATTCGAAAGTGAGATTTCGACGGAAATATCCATTTTGGGTATCCCTATTTCATATGTAGTGGTTTTTGGCGTAACGTCTGCCCTCCTGTGCGCAGTGATTCTGAGTGAATGGATGAATCAATGGAATTCATATTTCGTATTTACGGTAGAGTTTACTTGTTGTCGATGCATGTGCTGTCATTTTCTTTTCTTACTTTAAAACAAAAGATACTTTACATAGAGGTCACAGTACACTTTTGAATGTTTCTCAAAAACGACTTCAACGATTTTGCTTAAATTTTGCATTACATCCGCATTAGCGGTATTTCGCATGAAAGATTGGTACAGACGCTGTAAAATAATTTATGTCTGTTACATTTACGCATTTCTTTGCTTGAATATTATTTAACATGGATGAAGCAGATGCAGAGTAGAATAACATTCTTAATATTTATTTTACTTTCAAATCTCTAATGTTTATGGCGCGTAGTTTTACGTTTTCCAATGGTGTGAGTCCAATTTGAATATGTTTTAAGAAACATCATTTTAATATGTTACTTTTGAAAGGAGAAGAGCGGAATGTCTGCATCTTACGTGTCTCTTAGTATCGTGAAACTTGCACCCACGCGACCCCTAAGCACAACTCGTAACCTTTCATCCGGGGACGCTGCGTCATTTCGCTGCGTAAGCTTACGTATCGGACGTATCCAGTGCTTCTTTTGCCGGATGTTGTTGTTAACTTGTAATGCATGCTGTGGGTCATATTTTCATGTTCGTGCATATTATTTGATACGTGAACAGGCTCTGATACGAAGGAAGGGTCAAGGGGGTCATAACCCCCCCCCCTAAAAACCCACAGAGAATGAATTTCTAGTCACGCAAAGACGTTTATGATTTNCGTGTACAATACTTGTAGTGGCGTCGATAGCGTAGTGTCATTATGGTTGTGAGAGTGGATGTCGATGTGAATGACATGATACGCTCATGTTTACGTTGTGAGATTGGGATGTTTTTTGGAACGTACTATGCCCTACACTATATTCTTTTGATATGATCCCCCCTTAAAATATTAGTGTCTGTATCCGCCCCCTGTACGTGAGGATGTTTCCTTACGTTGTTACTTATCGTTTGAAGAATTAATTTGGTTACGTGTTTCTTTGTCTTGAATGTAACGTGTGATGAGAAATCTTTTTGTTTATTTTTCAACATTTATTTAAAATTCAATGTTTTATAGCAGTTTCAATCGTTAAAAAAAATATTATATTAAATCATACATTTTAACACTTATAGAATTCTTAGACGAGATAGATAAGGAGCGTCACGAAATACGCGAAAGTAAATAAAACAAACTGTATCACCTATTTCACAGAAATTAATCATAGATACGATTAATTTTTATTAATATAATTTTGCAATTTCAATTTGCACAGATATTAACTTTGTAGTTTTTAATTAAAATATATAAGAATATTGATGTTTTGCTTGCTCTGTTCTCGTGATAATAGTCTCCTAATTATTTTTATATTTATTTATTAGTATATCTTTGAAATATAATATAAATCTTACTGATCTTGTCTCTCCCAGAATCAAAAGAACAGAATTTGTATACTAAGAGATTCTTTTATATAAATTCTAGTAAAAATACATATTTTATATACTTTTGTAATAGAGTACAATGGAGACGACGAAGATATAAGAGAAAAATGTTAAAAACAGTTCTCTCCTAATATAATGATTTAATGCCGCTCTCTCTAGTGCAGACTGAGAAACTCATATGAGAAAGCATGTGCAATAGTTTTGCACCACTGGTTTTTATTTTTTATTTTCGTGTAGAACAAATCTCTTGTCTTCGAACAAGTGAAATGAAATGAAGTATATTGTCAAAAAAGCAGTTGCCAACTGCTTACAACCACATGGGGGATAATAAACTAAGTTGAAATGAAGTCATCAACGTACCAAATTTGAATACTAATTAAAAGATACCTATAATCTTAAGGAAAAACTTTCATAGAATAAAATTTTCAAATTACTACGCAGAGATCCGGATAACATCAATATTTCTTAATTCTAATTTAAAATGAAGAATCTATACTGTAAACATTTATGAGTTTTACCGTGTGATAAAAGAATAATAAAGAAAATCTTGTGGTAACATAAGCAGTTATCACATTAAACATCACCCGAAGTTGCTGAATGGTCAAATTTACGTAGTAATATTAACAGTTGTGACAATTTTATTAACCAAAAGCGTATTAAATTCAATTAACTTGCATAATCATGATGCTTTTGAATGTGTTATTTTTTATTTCACTCAATTTCATGTATTTTCTATATAAAAACAATATGGCGAGTTAGACGAATACTATCCAATACTACCAACTTGTATAGCTGTATGTTGCTAGTAGTTCATGAAGTTTTTCTATTAATATTAACTTTGTATCAAGAAGAGTTCAATGAACCTCTGTCGATGACGTTTCATGTTGCTCACCGCTTCATCCCTTTGCCATCAACAATGATGATAATTATTTTATGCATGAAAATGATTTCATTTGTTTCAGACCACCAAATACGTGTCTGTGGAAAAAGATTCTGAAATTGTTTACGATCGTGAATGATGAACTAAGTTCTGCTATTTGGTAAGTACGTTTTCTCTTCCTTCGCAAAATGGATAGATATCATATACCAAAGAACAATTTTTTCACTGCGTGATATTCCCGCAATGAAAAGGATTTACTCGAGGAATGGCCGTTCTCAAATGTTTGCAGACGACGTTTCAGAGCAAAGTTTTTTAGTTCGTGTTTCTGATCTACGAGGTGAGGTTATGATTTTTTAAAATTAAACATGAGGAGTTTTTATAAAGTATTATCCTACATTTCAACTAAGTAAATATTCATTGTTAGATAATCGTTATTATTTCTTGCTTAAAACTGAACAAAGAAACAATCGACATAACCTCACAAAAAATGGG
>NNCF01129689.1:29038-56369 GCA_002313205.1 Laupala kohalensis
CCCCTGTCAGTCTATTCGATATATGTTTGACAGTGGAAGCCACTCTTTTGGATGATACAGAAAAGGCTTTTGGCATATCATGTACATTTTAGCGACATCTGACAAAACGGGTAAAATGCCGACTACCCACCCAGAACTTTACAGTATCAGATTTTCATCTCAAATCTTATTAACAAGTTTACTAATATCATGGATTATACGATTTTAAATGTTATACTCCCTGCTGACACATTTCACATAAAATCATTCGTACATGTCAGTACAAATCAATAAACAAGAATCTATATCTTTTTAATATGTTCGGATACACGAAAGATACATAAAATTAATGTTTCGATTTTGATATATCGATATTTTTGGCCCATGCCCACCACTAGTGACTCTCGGTTAACAGTTGGCCCATTGATGCCCTGTAGTCTTCAGTGCTGCTGCCATCAGGTGAATGGACATATCCACAAAGTTGTTTATTTCATCTTAGTTACAAGCATAAAAAACAAAATTAAATACATATACAAATTGAACAATGACGAAGAAAAAAATAAATAACTTGAAAACACAGACCTTTAAAGCAGAAAAATCATTGCAAACAACTATAAATTTTTGACGAGTTTTCATAATTGGTATCATAAAACAACTTATTCGCGACGAGTACTTAATTAATTTTCGAGTACCGATCCTTTGGTGCAGACGATTGCAATGATCTACAATTTAGTTGACAAAGCGATCTTGCTGTTTAATAATTGCTTCCATTACGATAATATTGAATTTGTGAAAACAATCTGATTAGCAAATAATTACCCTCAAAATTGTATAATGAAATATGTCAAAAGGCGCATACACTAACTTACCAGTTTGGAACATTTTTCACCATATGCTCAAAATTCTCAGTCTCAGATAGGAAGAAAATCTTATGTTGTACTTCCATATCATAAAATAATATCATCAATTTTACGAAGATATTTTCTCCAAGAAAACATTTGGTCAGTGAGTACAACAAGGAAACAAAATTATTATCTTGTAATTAAGGGGAAAGATGAGATCGATCACATGACTTCGCAAAATGTCGTCTACAAAGTTGTTTGCAAAAATTGCTCTTTTTCGCTATATCGGAGAGACAAAACGTAAGTTACAAACGCGTATCAAAGAATATCAGCGCAAGATAAACCCGCTACAGTATAATGTTATTTCCTTACGCCGTTTAAATTTTGATCATTCAATAGTTTGGGAAAATGTTCCAATTTTAGATCAGGAGCCTAATTGTTATAAACGTATAATGTCAGAAATGTTACATATTAAGCTAACTAGTCACACATTACATTTACAAACTGACACAGAAAACTTGTCAAAAATTTATAGTTGTTTGCAATAATTTTCCTGCTTTGAAGGTTTGTGTTTTCAAATTATTAATTTTTTTCTTTGTCGTTGTTTTATTTGTGAGTGTATTTAATTTTGTTTTTAAGTCTGTAACTAAGATGAAACAAACAAATTTGTGGTTATGTCTATTCACTAACGTTCGCCTGATGACTGCAGCAACATGCTGTTGAAACGTTGTAATAATATTAATTAAAAACATAAAATAGTCGATTACTATTTCAATCTAATGATGATTGTAGACGTAAATAATGTCAATATTATTGAGCAAGTTTTTTGTTTCCTTTTCTTCTTTCAGAACGTGGAACACGGCACCCACGTACGATCCACACCGCATTGAAGCTGCATCGATGAATGATTTTTAGAGCACATTTTCACCTTCATTTATTCCGTAGTATAATATTAAATTATTTTATAAAACTTTGTATTGAAAATTGTGTTATCTTATTTATTTACCAACGTTAATTATTGGAATTTTAATTTATATTTGTATATCTGTTAAAGAAAAATACATTTGTATATATAACTCATTTTGAGACGTATTTTGTAATGTCTCGTAAACATTTTCAACCAAGTCTTAAGAAAATGGAGTGTTTTTCTTAACGTCATTTATATTCTAAATATTCTTTGTAAAGTCATTTACAGCTAAATGGTTTTTCGTAAGGTCTTAAAACGAAAAGTTTAACTGAATAAATATGAGTATTCATACATTACTTTAGTAATTGAAATTATTAATTTAATTATATTAATCATTCTTCTACTACTGCTAATTCGAAACCATTAGAGTACTGAAAGCAATAAAACACTCGTGTAAATGATCACTATAACAATCCTATTTCACAACCAAGGAGTTAAGAGAAATAACCACATACTGAAGAAAACTACGTGTCTTCAAAAAACACACACTTTTTTTATATTTGTACATTTTTTTGCGTCTCTTTCGGTGTCCATTCCATACGTCCATGTAGAGGCGTCCGAACGATTGAATTTTTCCAAAACGTTACCTCCTTACTCTTTTTAACGTGCATCTCGGAAAGGGTCAGTTTAGCTAACTTTTTATCTTATCTAGGAATTTTTGCTGAAATGTTTGAATCCGCCTGTGCCTTAGCGCCCTTGATCGGATTTGATGGAATACGTCCATTGCTTGCTTCCGGAGAGTAAATTAGTTTATTGTCCTCCACGCAGTTTCTACTGCTTTTTTGACAATAAATTATTTATTATTATTAAAGAAAAGGCGATTCCCCTCGACATTATTAACACAAATTCTCTTTTTGCCTTATAGAAAACTTAAGGTGACATGGTCTTGTGGTTTGGAAGATTTTAAGTGTTTTTTAAAATATCGTGCGTGTTAATTTCAAAAATGGTATTTGTATTTCTCTATAACGTAAGACCTATTAAAAATCGTTTAAATAAAATTTGTCAGATTTGTGCTTTTTCTAACGCTAGAAGCAAGTTTATTATATTTAGAAACTGATTCCAAAATGCTGAATCGAAACTAATATTGTTGAAAAATGAAGCATCAATCGTCACTACAACAACAATATACCACATGAAGAGATACAAGAATTTTAAACGCTGCGTTAAAATTAACATACATCGGAAGTTTGTCTGCAGTGTCTTTATCATTTATTTTGGGTAGAAATACAGTTCATTATTATTATTATTATTATTATTATTATTTAGCTGTATAACGTCTTGAATAATGTGTTTCGACAGTACCGATTCTTTTTCTTTAATCTGTGGCACTATTGTTGTCACACGGGACGGCGTCGAAGTAACGAGTTCTGCGATGAGCAAACTGGAAGATTTCGCAAAGATGAAAAAACAAAAAACAAATTAAACCCCCAAAATCCAATTCGTCAAGATCCGAAAAGCTCTCAAACTCTTTTTTGGGTCCATTACAATACTTCCCTTATACATTCCGTAAAAACTAAAAATATCGTTGAACCTGAGAAGAAAAAAAAAAAAAAAAAAAAAAACAANTAAAAACAGTTTGTGTTCAGTTTGTGATCAGTCGAAGACAAACTGAAAGGAAGGCAATTAGAGAGAACTTTCCTGCACTAATACTTCAGAACACTTCGTTGTCTAACCAATTCTGGAACAGAAGAAAATAAAATTAATACTCTTGTACTCGTGGATTTAACTATCTTCATAGGGTCTGTAAAACAACCCACTCTCCAACCCCGTTCCTCGTGTCGTGTCAAAAACATCGATGAGGTCTCTATTCAGTGGCCTCGCCGACCATAGGGTGCCTATCAGAAAATCTCATCACCAGAACACAAAACTAGTGTACCTTTTTCATCTTCAAGTACCTGAAAACCCAAAGAACAAATCGTACGTCGAAGTATTTATATCGGAGCACGGTACATATGCGCGAGTAGTCAGTCTTTTGTTGAATCGTCACGTGTTTATCTGCGATCACGTGACTATCGCGTCACGTGAGACATTGGAGCGTAGACGAGTAATGTGTACACGAGCAAAGAATAATCATGATGATAATGTTGGGAGTGGGGAGAAGTCGAACAAAGTAGGGGGAAAAGGGTCGGTTTAAAGACGCTATTTCGAAATACTCTAACAGGCTTCAACTAATCTACCAAGGGAGCCTCCATCACCTGAAATACAAGGAGGGACAAGAATAACACTTCGTTAGCAGTGAACCTTCGAATCTCGTAATTTGCGCAATATTAATTAACCATTTAATCTATGAACATTCGTGTTTGATCGAGATTTGCAATTAAAATGAAAACAAGTACAGAATCACTGTAACATCTGCGAACTACTACATCTTAACACAACACAAGTCCATTATTATTCTATACGGACTACTACTACTGGTTGCACAGGAGAGCTTAATCCACACATATTATAAATGTGTGTTAAAAAGCATCTGTATATTTGTGTGTCATTTGCTTCTTTATTACTTATTAAGGTGGCGAAAAAAAATTCAATTTAGAATTTTATTAATTTTAAAAAAAATTTTTAAACTGATTTGATTTTTTATTTTTTCTGTTAGCATTTTGTATTTTCAGACTTCTTTAAATTTTCTGAGATTGAAACACCGTATATTACAGTATTTTACAAAAATCTGTTACATATTTGTTTAAGGAACATTTAACTGTAGTAGATATTAAATTTTGGATGAAAATGAACCTTACCTGTGGATATTACTTTTTAACGGAATTAACTGGCGACTGTCGTACAGATAAATACAACGTAATGTTGGATGTCATTGGAAGGTTAAACTTTTTAATCAACCCATTGACACCTACCGGTACATTAATGTACCATTGCGCAATAACAATCGTTCTTGTTAATACAAAAATTTGCAATGATTTCTATCTAATTGATAGCAATTTTTTAAAACGTTCTTGAATATTTTTTTTAGTGGTCCACATCAACAATACATTGTTGTGCACTAATATAATACAATATCTTCATGTCACAGGTAAGCATATTTTTCCTTTCATATTGTTTTGGATTAAATTATCTCTTGTAGTAAATATTTTTTTTGTCGTGCTCTGCAAGCTTTCGTAATTAGACCAGATCAGTTTTATGTACAAATATTACGTCAGTCAGCATTGCCACTGATTTTGCTGACACAATATTGTACCTGTACGTTTTTGCACGAAAATATTAATCTTATCTTTTATTATTTGTTACATTCGCTTTACGTTTATCTTTTACGTATTACATTTTTATATTAATTGTTTAATGTTGAAAGTCACAATTTTTATCTTTCGAAGTAGATTTCTTTTCGTTCATTTTTTTTAAATATATCATTATGTTCACACTATTGAACATCGCCATCTTTCTGACAGTACAGAAACTATTTGGTACAATAATATTCCTGGGATATCTCCATACTTGAACGAATATTTTAGTGTAATGTAAAAAATCGTTATGAAATATAACACTGCAGTAAAATTGTATTTTAAGTTTTCCAAAATAGAACAAAAATCTGGAATTGATGGGTTAATTTGGAGGGTATGCAAAGTACGTGAAAGAGTGAACTTGGAAATGAAATCTCTCTTTGAGGGAGCACTGTGTTCGACGAGACGGAGATATTGGAAGCAATCTTAGAGAACATAGAGTAGACTTTAAGAATAAATGAAAGAAGTGGTGTTGTTTAATAGTAAAATATTTATTCACATAATACATTCGCCAGCTTAGCTGGCAACTTCAGTATAAAATACAATGAAATACAAAAATATAAACAATATGTAAGAATGCATATTACTAGAATTATTGTAAAGTTTATAAACATTTAAAATTTGTTAAAATTATAAAAAATCATTTTTTTAGACTGAAGATGCCAGTTAATCTGGCGAAAGTACTATCTGAATACGTATTTTACTAGTTGACAACATTACTTCTTTCATCTATTCTTAAAAATGAATTCTAGTATCACCTCACCGATATCCAACTGTTAATGTAGTGGTCTCTTACTCTCTCGTTTCAGCGGGTGACGATTATGTTGGAGCGAGCGACGATTCGCGGAAGATAAGAGGAAAGGGAAGAGGCACGCGACGCTAACCTTCACGTGTTGACAAATCTTTTATCTCGTTTTATCTCGTCACTGCGAGCAGCGCTGCGACCGACGATGAAAGCAACTGTTACGGAATGTAAATCTGAGATTACAGTTTCTCTATTAAATGTCAACTTGTGTTCTTGTATGAAAATTGTATATAATCTGTAACATTGCGTTCATTTAGTGATTCTGTTATTTATTGTTTGCAACGTCACTACATTTCATCCGCTTTCCGCTTACACAAACCAATGTTGACGTCTATGACAAAGTTACTGTAATAATTATCCTCTTACTCAAGATTTTTTATAAAGATTTAAAACACTTAAAACATTTAAGGAGATGTAATTGCTATTTCCTGGTATTAAAACTGCATTTTTCAATGTAACAAAATGTAGATATCAATATACCGTTAGCAGTTGATCATAGTTGAAGAATTTATGGATCTCCTTGTTTGATATCAATCACCGTTTCGTGGATCGCTACTTCCAAGTAGAAAAACAAGTCAAATATCTTTCGGTTTTTAGAGAAATTTCATGACTTTGCAATTACTCTCTACATCACTACGATTTTAGTATTACTTTTAAAACCGCAGAGGATATACGCAATATCTAATACACACTTTTTCTAAAAATAATAATAATAATAACTTTAGAATCAGTCAGAGAATTAAGTCAATTGAGTTCTAAACCACTTCTTGGTAGAATTCATCATGATCTACATGAGCCTCATGTCAACAAACTTGCGTCGAACGCCAGCCTTAAATAGACATAGCTAATGACAAATGTAGGAGATGCTAACTGTGTAGACAGTGTCAGTGAATGTAACACATTTCCCCCCGTTTGTATCTACATAAAACTTTAAAAACCATTTCTCTTTTTTTATCAATTATTCAAAAGACTGAAGTCAGCCTGCGTTCATTTTGGACATGTAAAGTATCTCCTTGCAAAATTTCATCACTATGGTTTAGTCGTGATCAGGTAGCAAACAGACAGAGACTCTTTTGTCGAACGCGTTTAAATAAATATAAATATGTATGTATTTCTCGTTTTGGCTAAAAAGGGACCATGATGACGAGTGCAAGTAATGCTCAGTTGCTTGTGACTTTACTGACTAGACACATTGTGACCCATTTTGGAGGGAGCAGCGCCTAGACGGAGTGTAGATCGCAGTATCCTAATGTGACAACTGCAGAGGTAAACTTTTCAATCATCACAGTTATATGAAGAACTGCAATTATTTTCGCACCCAGGATATCTCCGTGGAAAGGGAGCGCGCTTAGCCTTTAGCTATCAAGGGAACATTTATTTTGATACTCTTATGGNTTCCCATCTAATCGGGACTTGTAAGTTGGACATTGTAAAGGAGAGATGTTGGGTGTTCGGGGCACTTACGGTACCAAGGCGACATTAGTCTGCAGTAGATAAATTATGTCAATGAAAATGAAAATGAAGATGGGAATGGGTTTGGATCTGGGGACTTCCAGTTAAACCACAACGCTATCCCGTTTGCCTTCTAATCCCGCATTTGTAGTTAGCGCACAAAACTAGATCGCGGGTTCGATCCTCGGTTTGTCTCTCACATTTATTCAATAATTTATAATTTAATTATATTTTGAATGAAAACTATTATATAAATGCGTAACGCGAAAGAGTGTCTGTCTGTTTGCCTCCTGATAACAACTAAACCATTGAACTGATCGTCATGAAATTTAAACAAGGATATTGTTTATATGGC
Source organism: Laupala kohalensis (assembly GCA_002313205.1). Lineage (NCBI taxonomy): Eukaryota > Metazoa > Arthropoda > Insecta > Orthoptera > Trigonidiidae > Laupala > Laupala kohalensis. The sequence goes on from NNCF01129689.1 coordinate 36,672, forward strand.
CAGGATATACACTAACCAATTTTCTTTTTTTTAAACGTAGTAAGAAAAATCAATAGAAATTTTGACAATAGTTGTCGGTAAACTCGAAAAAAAATCTTTCATTTCCTTAGCGTGTCTAAACGGTTGAAGATGGGTGACAACTATGAGAATGGCAATATTTTTTTCCAAAGAGTTCTACAAGAAAGTCCAAGACAACACATATCTACATAAAACCTTGATTATATATAGAACGTTATTAAACATAGAAATGTTGAAATATTTCTACTGTTCTAAATTTATATTATTCTAAATTTGTTTTATTTAAAATTTGTAAATTTCGGATGCTGTGCATGTGTTTTTATAAGCTAGTAAGTAATTAACTTTATTTTGATCGAACAATAGATATGCATTTTGTTTACTTCCTCAGCAAAAGAAGGTTAGTCTATGAAAAATCTCGGGCAGCGTCGTGTAATCAACTGGTGCAATTTAAATATCTCGAAAAGACCCACCATCGATGCGTTCCAAGATTAAATATGAAATACAAGATTCCAAAGTATCTGCTCACAGTTTGGTTTCGAGATATTCCAAGGTAACTAGATACAAGTTTCACAGAGATAACACTGAACATGTATAACACTAGAAAAAAAAACTACTAACACAAACACTATTATTCGAAGGACTTGTTGTAACCCAAGAGATTGTGTACAGGAATAGAAACTCATAAAGTGGAAATATTTTTTTGTTCATTTTATTTGCATACTTCCCGTGTCGCTACTATAAAATAAATACGTAGGTTTTAACATACATTTCTTTCTAAATTTCATTTTCTTTCTTCCTTCAACAACTACGATATATCAAACTCTCGTTCTTAATAGTAAATTATACAATACATTTTTCTCTCTTACGTATCTCTGTTTTAAATCCTTGCCTCTTCATAAGATTGTATGTTGTCGTCCGCAAAAAAGTACATAAAAGGGTATTATTATTCAACATACTTTGGCGGAAGGCTTACAATCGTCCATATGTACGAAATACGTCGTCAGTTTGGGAGAACAGACTATGACTCGATATTATTATAGGGTCCATCCTACCATTCCATCAGCGCTGTCAGACGGTGACACGGCTACTAACTAAACTGGTTTTAATATATCCGGCTCCCTTCTTGCTATGAGCGTATTGTAACCAAGGACACTATATTACTATTTACATTTCCGTTTTCCGTTCATACAGGGCAGTTTGTAACCCCTTATATATCACTGATTGTTAAAAATTAGCCTGTCCATTATATAGAATTTCTCAAACGAAAATAAAGCTATACTTATACTTTTTGTTCAATGCGAACACTATAGCAAAAAAGTATATCCAATTTAAAACACAAAAAAGTAAAAAAAAACAAGATGAAATCGAAAATTATAAATTTTTAAGGTTTTTACAGAAGATTTTGATTTAGACAAATTATGTAAACAATTTTAAAATAAGGTTTTATCTTTTACATTTCTTCCCAAAAATGAATTGTTTTATGATTTTAAATCAATAATATAAATTGACTTCTTAAAGGAGACTATTAATTAATAAAATCTCCCTTACTTATTTAAAATCGTATTCTAACTATAAATGGTATTTCTAACTTCCAACTACGTATTTCATGTACAAAAACTATAATTGCCTCCCTGCACACAAATGTAGCACCCTCCAGCCTGCCTCCACGCTTCATCGTTCCACAAATAAACCACAAAATTAACCTGGCAAACATCTTTCTAAATAAACACCTGGCAGACACAAAAATTACATTTTTTATGTACAACCCCACCTGACTGCCAAAGACATTACCCATCACGGTTTACACAGGAGACCGCTAGGGAAACAGCACTTCGGTTCTCTCCCAACTTCACATCTGACTTCACATCATCCATCTGCCCCTTTCCCCACTCCTACACCTCCTCCTGCCACTACCTCATCACCATATCTTCTTCCTATCTCGACACCCATTTCTTCTCGTTTCCCCGTTCTTTCACCTACTGCTTTCACATCTCCCACGTCCTCATTTATTCCTCCATCCACATCTCCTGCCCCCCACACACAGTTACAACTTGCGCTCAGGAGTACGATGTGGTACCGGAAGGTGACAATCGCGTTCTGGTTCTGTGTGCGGGTTTCATCCGGAACTACAAGCTGTACCAAATTCAAATTCCCTTCCTCAATCAAAATTCGATTCCATTTCTCGTGAATCACAAACTCTTTGCGAAAGTAAAATAATTATATTTTATCATAATGTCCAATCCATTTCAAACAAATTGACAGACATTGAAATTCTGGTACACGAAAATCCATTTGATTTGCTATGCCTCACTGAACATTGGCTTTCAACTAACAACATAAATTATACTTATATTTCTAATTATTATTTAGCAAGTTCTTACTGTCGGCAAAATTTTAAAGGAAAAAATCCCTACGGAGGTACGTATATCTACGTTCGTAATATTATTTTATCTTCTCCTCAGACAGGCTACGAGAACTTCTGCGTAGATTGTGTGTTCAAATTTTCTGCAGTTAATCTGACCGACACCTGTATTGTTGTTTTGTGTATTTATAGACCTCCTCAATCAGATCTTGACATATTCTGTCGGAACTTCGAAATTGTTTTAAAACATATCACACATGAATCTTTAAATCTGTTGTTATATGTTGTGATTTCAATATCGATTTCCTAAGTACATCCAACTCTGCACATTCACCAGTTATTCGATTCAAGAATCTTAACGACTCCTTCAACCTTATTACTACGATAAACGACCCCACTCGCCTTACTGGTTAATCTCAAACACTTCTAGATGAAATTATAGTCAACAACGGAATCTCGTATCTCTTTGAAGTGTTTATCTCCGGATACAGTGATCACCTTCCTCAAGTATTGACTATTACTAATAAACTAAAACCGCTTAAAATCCTTTACAAATTTACAAGAGAGTTTAATGACACAAATAAATCCATATTTATAAATTATTTCCGTGAAGAAACACGGAAAGATGTTTACAATTGCCAAAAAAACCACGACAAATTCAATGTATTTATCTCAGTATTCCTAAAACATTAAAACTCTAGCTTTCCCATTAAACGCAAGTTAATGAACACAAAGAAATACAATAGATGGATCACCCAAGGGATACGAATACCTTCAAAAAACAAACGTCGTTTATATTACCTTTCAAAACGCTATAACCAATCACCCGAATTCCATAATTATTTTCGTAAATATAAGACTAAATTTCGAAAAGTAGTCTCTGCAGCTAAAGTAATGGAAAACGACAGGCATACACAAAAATCGAACAACCAGATGAAAGCCATGTAGAATATTGTTAAAAATAACACGTCAACTTCTGAAAATCGCGAAGAAACTATTTCTCTACTAAACGATGGCAAAATCGTATCAAATCCTCAGGATACTGCAAACTTGTTTAATTCTTGCATCTCAGAAGTAGGTAAAATAGCGAACTCATTATATCCAAATCAATGTCCTCCAATTATATCCACCCACATACCCAATTCTATGTTCACTTAAGGAAATAATGCCAGTGAAGTCACGAAAATCATCAGCTCTTAAAAAAACAAATTTTCAACAGGCGTAGATGATATATACGAGTTTTTTGTCAAACATATTCTTCTCATGCTATATTAAATCCACTCATATGTATTTTTAATAGTTCTTTATCGGAAGGGGTGTTTCCTAAAAAATTTAAGAGAGCTAAAGTGAAACCTTTACACAAGAAAGGAAACAAACTTAATATCGGAAATTACCGACCAATATCTCTACTACCCACTTTCTCAAAAATTCTAGAAAATTTGTTCTATAAGCGTCTTCTAAATTTTTTATCAAATAATAACATTCTCTCTGACGATCAACACGGTTTTAGGAAATCCTTTTCCACTACAAGCGCCATATTTTCCTTCTTAAACGATGTTACCACATCTCTAGACAGTGGAGAAAATCCTCAGGGTGTTTTTCTTGACTTATCCAAAGCATTCGATGTCATCGATCACGAATTCTCCTTTCCAAATTGCATTCCTTAGGCATTCGTAGACTTTGACATTAATGGCCAACTATTAATTTAAAAGATAGATATCAACAGGTAGAAATATCCTCTTTTTATTGTATGTTAACGACATGTCATCATCCACATCAGATTGCAAAATGGTTCCTTTTGCTGATGACAGTAATTTACAATGTAAACACGCCAACACTCAAAACGTTTTGTCTAAACTTTTGACTTGGTTGCATGGAAATCGTCTCTAGTATCACTAGTTATGTATTCATTTTTATTTAAATAGGAGTTTCATTGTCAAATAAATTAATCAATGAAAAAAATTAGTAATAATTTTGTAGAAGTTGTTATTTTAAAAGAAACTATTCTACACAAAACTAAAAGACATAACCAGGACTATAACATGAAGTTATAAACTTCACTACGTCAGGAAAAAGTAATTATAAACAGTGATATAGTAACTTTTGTTAGAATCCACTCATAGGATAAAGGAAATCGGATGTTCTTAAATCAGTTGAATTTGTTCGAAAATCATAGACTGACGGCGCTGATGACGAATCCGTACTTCCCAAATGACGATGTCTTTGTACATGGCGAACCCCATCCCCAAATGAAGAAGTTCTCACTCCAGTGAATAGTCTCGTTGGTTTGTACAGTCATAGCCATGAGCGTCCATTTATTAATAACAGAGACAATACTACCAAAGGTGACAATTATTGTTTGTATTTTTAATGTTGACTTATTTCAACAGAAACCATGTTAAATTATTATCTCTATTTGTAAATATATCACTATATCACGAGAAAACTTTATTATAAAATTATCTAGTACCATTAATCATAAAATATTGGTATTATTACTTTTATGATTAATAATCTAAATGAGACACGTTCCATTGTTTAATTGTTTCTATTTAATTTAGAGTGGATATTATTTTTTGTTGTGACACCTTAATATCACAGTTTTTTCACATCTAAATAATCTGTGTTACCCTGAATTCCATCTCAAATGTACATTTAAGAGCAAAGGAAGTGTGTTCGTATTTATACATTCTGCGGATTTCATTGAGGTTTGCTTGAGGAAATGGAAAAAAAGGCGTTATTTCCTTTCACACCTTTTTCAGCGATGTTTTCAGCGATGTAAAACTGATATAACAGTTTCTCTTTTAAATGTCAACTTGTGTTCTTGTTTGCAAATTGAATATAATCTGTATAATTGCGTTCATATAGAGATTCTGTTATTTATTGTTTGCAACGTAACTACATTTCTTTTGCGTTTCGTTTACACAAACAAATGTTGACGTCTATGACAAAGTTACTGTAAAAATTATACTCTTACACAAGATTTTTTTAAAAAAGATTTAAAACACTTAAAACTTTTAAGAAGATGTAATTGCTGTTTCCTGGTATTAAAGTGCATTTTTTGGAATGTTACAAAATGTAGATATCAATATACCGTTAGCAGTTGATCATAGTTGGAGAATTTATGGATCTCCTTGTTCGCTATCAATTACCGTTATGTGGATCGCTACTTCCAAGTAGAAAAACAAGTCAAATATCTTTCGGTTTTTAGAGAAATTTCATAACTTTGCAATTACTCTCTACATCACTACGATTTTAGAATTACATTTAAAACCGCGGGGGCATTGCAATTAATCTCGTTGTACTTAGATTAGCTGAAATTCTTTTCATTTTTCCCTATAAAATATTAATTATTTTCAATCAATTGTCCTATGTCAAGTGTTTTTAATTTTCTCTTAACTTCTTTACTTGTAATATTCATGTTAATTAAAGAAACAGTTCTGATGATTAGGGAATAGTCCTAGATTTAACATAAAAATATATTATAAGAAAATGAACAACGAAAACTAATTTTATAAAACTGAATATTCAAAGAATCGGAATTGATGGATTGCTATTTCAAGAAATGAATAAATATTAGCCTACGATACTGAATATATCAAAGTGCTAAAAAAAAAAAATTCTCCTATCTTAAATCGAATGCTATCGGAGAGGATTTTCTGTTTCCTCTTTGATAATGTTGCAGTTTATGACATAAAACGCCTAATCTTCTAAACGATGTCAGTAGTTGAGCCTGTTCCCTTCTGTTTGCGCTTCAAGATGACGGTAATTGTGGCGATGTTGATCTGTTCGGTTTTCGTAGATGTTCATAGAAGTGTGTCTGGACAATCGTTTTGTAAATGTTATCCTGTGGAACTAGATTGCAGCGGAAAAAATCTTACTTCGTTGCATGAGACTTTTCAAAGTCATTTAAATTGTGAAGGTGTATCATACAAAATTGACGTGAGTGAAAACAAAATAAAAGAATTAAACTTCCCGAAAGAATTTATGCAAATTCATAGAAATGCATCAATCAGGGCATATGACAACCATCTAACATCATTGAGTGGACTTGAAGATTGGACTGGGAGCGATCTTGTTGTTAGAAGAAACAACTTTACCTCCGTCGACCTATCTCCTTGGAAGAATCATCTCAAGAAGTTAGACATTTCTCTCAATCATCTTGCAATATTGGATCTGTCTACAATGGAAAACCTCTCTAGAGTGGATGCTTATTATAGTTCTCTGTCTCTTTTGATCCTTCCAAGTGAACGATGCTCATTGGAGAAATTAGACTTAAGTTTCAATAAATTGTTAGTGTTACCAATGGAAATTCAAAAGTGTATGAATCTTACTTATCTAGATGTTGATAATAATAACATTTCATCACTGGATCTGTCTTCAATGGAAAGCCTGTCTGAAGTGGTTGCTTATAATAATGCTCTGTCTCTTTTGATCCTTCCATATGAACGATGCTCATTGGAGAGATTAGACTTAACTTTCAATAAATTATCAGTGTTACCAATGGAAATTCAAAAGTGTATGAATCTTACTCATCTAGATGTTCGTCAAAATAACCTTTCATCACTAGATCTGTCTACAATGGAAAACATCTCTAAAGTGGATGCTTCTTATAATGCTCTGTCTCTTTTGATCCTTCCAAGTGAACGATGCTCATTGGAGAGATTAGACTTAACTTTCAATAAATTATCAGTGTTACCAATAGAAATTCAAAAGTGTATGAATCTTACTCATCTAGATGTTGAGAATAATAACCTTTCATCACTGGATCTGTCTAGATTCGAAAACCTCTCTACAGTGTATGCTGATAATAATTCTCTGTCTCATTTGATCCTACCAAGAGAACGATGCTCATTAAAAACATTAAACTTAAATTTCAATAAATTATCAGTGTTCCCAATGAAAATTCAAAAGTGTATGTATCTTCTTAATATAAATGTTCGCTATAATAACCTTTCATCACTTGATCTGTCTTCGATGGAATACCTCTCTGAAGTGGATGCTTCATATAATTCTCTTTTTCATTTGATCCTTCCAAGTGAACGATGCTCATTGGTAAGATTAGACTTAACTTTCAATAAATTATCAGTGTTACCAATGGAAATTCAAAAGTGTGTGAATCTTACTCATCTAGATGTTGAGAATAATAACCTTTCATCACTAGATCTGTCTACAATGGAAAGGCTCTCTAGAGTGGATGCATCTTTTAATTCTCTCTCTCATTTGATCCTTCCAAGTAAACGATGCTCATTGAAGAGATTAGACTTACGTTCCATTAAATTATCAGTGTTACCAATGGAAATTCAAAAGTGTATGAATCTCACTTATCTAGATGTTTGTCTTACTAACCTTTCATCACTGGATCTGTCTAAATTGGAAAACCTCTCTACAGTGTATGCAGATAATAATTCTCTGTCTCATTTGATCCTACCAAGGGAACGATGCTCATTAAAAAGATTAGACTTAAATTTCAATTAATTATCAGTGTTTCCAATGGAAATTCAAAAGTGTATGTATCTTCTTAATCTAAATGTTCGCTATATTAACCTTTCATCACTAGATCTGTCTACAATGGAAAACATCTCTAAAGTGGATGCTTCTTATAATGCTCTGTCTCTTTTGATCCTTCCAAGTGAACGATGCTCATTGGAGAGATTAGACTTAACTTTCAATAAATTATCAGTGTTACCAATAGAAATTCAAAAGTGTATGAATCTTACTCATCTAGATGTTGAGAATAATAACCTTTCATCACTGGATCTGTCTAGATTCGAAAACCTCTCTACAGTGTATGCTGATAATAATTCTCTGTCTCATTTGATCCTACCAAGAGAACGATGCTCATTAAAAACATTAAACTTAAATTTCAATAAATTATCAGTGTTCCCAATGAAAATTCAAAAGTGTATGTATCTTCTTAATATAAATGTTCGCTATAATAACCTTTCATCACTTGATCTGTCTTCGATGGAATACCTCTCTGAAGTGGATGCTTCATATAATTCTCTTTTTCATTTGATCCTTCCAAGTGAACGATGCTCATTGGTAAGATTAGACTTAACTTTCAATAAATTATCAGTGTTACCAATGGAAATTCAAAAGTGTGTGAATCTTACTCATCTAGATGTTGAGAATAATAACCTTTCATCACTAGATCTGTCTACAATGGAAAGGCTCTCTAGAGTGGATGCATCTTTTAATTCTCTCTCTCATTTGATCCTTCCAAGTAAACGATGCTCATTGAAGAGATTAGACTTACGTTCCATTAAATTATCAGTGTTACCAATGGAAATTCAAAAGTGTATGAATCTCACTTATCTAGATGTTTGTCTTACTAACCTTTCATCACTGGATCTGTCTAAATTGGAAAACCTCTCTACAGGGTATGCAGATAATAATTCTCTGTCTCATTTGATCCTACCAAGGGAACGATGCTCATTAAAAAGATTAGACTTAAATTTCAATTAATTATCAGTGTTTCCAATGGAAATTCAAAAGTGTATGTATCTTCTTAATCTAAATGTTCGCTATATTAACCTTTCATCACTTGATCTGTCTTCGATGGAATACCTCTCAGAAGTGGATGCTTCATATAATTCTCTCTTTCATTTGATCCTTCCAAGTGAACGATGCTCATTGATGATATTAGACTTAAGTTACAATAAATTTTCAAAGTTACCAATAGAGCTTCGAAAGTGTGAGAACCTTTACGAGCTAAGAATTATAAATAATAATCTTGTAGAACTTGAATTGTCAGAAATGTTTCGTCTAGTGAATGTAGCAGCTGCAAATAACGAGATGAAAACTTTGATCCTGCCTAAAGAATCCTGTTCTGTCGAGCGGATAAAGTTAACTTCCAATAAACTGATATCATTGCCTCAGGAATTATTTCTGTGCTCTCGTCTACAATACATTGAATTAGACGATAATGCACTGAAAGTGTTCCCTGATTGTTTGCTGAAGTTGATGAGACTTCGTTCTGACGCTTCTGGAAGAAACGTAGTTGTAAATGTGCGTGAAAACCCCCTCACATTGTTGGAAATCTTCTCTACGTTTCGTGACTTCATCCAACAACAAGATCTCTTTATGCATTTTTTCGACGAGGACTTTTTTACCATCAAACAAGTCAATTGTGAGTGCTCTGAAATGAAATTGGAACATTTCGCTCCAGTGGAATATTGTGCAACGATTATGTGCGACAAAGAAGAGAACCTATGGCAACATTTATGAGTGTATTTGTTTTATGATGAAGTTTGATTCTTTTTCTGAGTTTGTGATCAGTTGTCTTCGATGTTTATAAGCGTTAGGATTATGTTATTGAAACACTACAAATATCACCCCATCGCTTAATACAAATAATTAGTTTACTTTAAAAGTATGGCAATGATGAATTTTTTTCCGAAGAGGCCTCCTTTTACTATTTCTTCGTGTTTTATAGTATTTATTTTTAATCAAGAAATCAATTAAAATATACACTTATTAAATGAATTCCACGAAGACATGAAACATTTATTCTTTTGAAGAAATTATTTTGCTGCTGAACTAATTGTATCCATTAACTGGCTTGATTTTTTATTTTTCTGTTCCCATTTTGTATTTTCAGATTTCTTTATTTTTTCTGAGATTAAAAACACTGTATATTACAGAATTTTAAATAAATCTATGTTACATATTTGTTTAGGAACATTTAACTGTAGTAGATATTAAATTTTGGATTAAAATAAAATTTTTCTGTGGATATTACGTTTTAACGGAATTAACAGGCGACTGTCATACAGATAAATACAACCTAATATTGGATATCAATGAAAGGTTAAACTTTTTAATCAACCCATTCAGACCTACCGGTAAATTAATGTACCACTGCGCAATAACAAACGTTCTTGTTAATACAAAAATTTGCAATGATTTCTATCTAATTGATAGCAATGTTTTAAAACGTTCTTGAATATTTTTTTAGTGGTCCACATCAACAATATATTGTTGTGCACTAGGATAATACAATATCTTCATGTCAGAGGTAAGCATATTTTTCCTTTCATATTGTTTTGGTTTAAATTATCTCTGTAGTAAATATTTATTTTGTCGTGCTCTGCAAGCTTTCGTAATTAGACCAGATCAGTTTTATGTACAAATATTACGTCAGTCAGGATTGCCACTGATTTTGCTGATACAATATTTTCCCTGTAAGTTTATGCACGAAAATATTAATCTTATCTAATCACGTTTCCTAACAGAAAGTTATCCAAAATTCAAGATTGTTCTTTTTTTGATACTTTTGTCAGGAATTCAAAAATAATATTCGTGAAACAGACATTTTGGTAACTCTTTAGATTTGACAATCTCTTTACGTGTTATTTGTTTTATATTATTTACAATATACATCTAGATTTAAAAAGTAAGTTATTCGTTACATTCGCTTTACGTTTATCTTTCACGTATTACATTTTTATATTAGCTGTTTAATGTTGAACGTCACAAACTTTATCTCTCGAATTAGATTTCTTTTCGTTCATTTGTGTTTTATATATCTTTATGTTCACACTATTGAACATCGCCATCTTTCTGACAGTACAGAAACTTTTTGGTACAATAATATTCCTGGGATATCTCCATACTTCAACGAATATTTTAGTGTAATGTAAAAAATCGTAATGAAATATAACACTGCAGTAAAATTGTATTCAAAGTTTCCCAAAATTAAAAAAAAAATCTGGAATTGATGGGTTCATTTGGAGGGTATGCAAAGTACGTGAAAGAGTGAACTTGGAAATGAAATCTGTTTTTGAGAGACAGCTTAGTAAACATAGAGAAGACTTTAAGAATAAATGAAAGATGTGGTGTTGTCTACTAGTAAAATATTTATTCACATAGTACATTCGCCAGCTAAGCTGGGAACTTCGGTATTAAGTACAATAAAATACAAAAATATAAACAATATGTAAGAATGTATTTTACAAGATTTATTGTAAAGTTTATAAACATTTAAAATTTGTTAAAATTATAAAAAATCAATTTTTTAGACTTAAGATGCCAGCTAATCTGGCGAAAGTACTATCTGAATACGTATTTTACTAGTTGACAACATTACTTCTTTCATCTATTTAGAAAAATGAATTCTAGTATCACCTCACCGATATCCAACTGTTTACGTAGTGGTCTCTTGCTCTCTTGTCTCAGCAGGTGACGATTATGTTGGAGCGATCGACGATCAGCGGAAGATAAGAGGAAAGGGAAGAGGAACGCGACGCTAACCTTCACTTGTTGACAAATGAGGGCGTTTTATCTCGTCACTGCAACCAGCGCTGCGACCGACGATAAAAGCATCTGTTACGGAATTGAACCCGGGACACCAACTATAAACCAGACGCCCCTCTCCCATACTAGCGGTGTGTTAACAGCTTTCAGCACTCGTAACATTGTTCCATGCGCACTACAAGTTCCAAAACCGGCCACAGGGCGCGTGGCAGTTCCCGATTTCCCTCCCCCTTCCCCCACCAGTTACTGTAACCACCACTCGCTCGACCTCATGCTTCATAATTTCACAATAATTTACCTGAAAATACTTTCCCTACAAAAATTAACATTTGTGAATTGTTGACAGGATATATAACTGAAATATTTTACTACACATATGAAATAGGAAATAAAAACAGGACACAATTGACAGGAAATGTAGACAAAGTATATACATACTTGCACTTAGTTCTATTTATTCATAATAAAGATTCAGGACATTCTCATATGAATGGAAATATGCAATCCAGTATACAAAAACTGGGTATACTTGCAATAAGGTACTCATTTATTTACATCCACCAACTATTCATATCAATAATAAATAAATGAGACTGTTAAAACAAGTCACATGAGAAAAGCTGTCATAGAAAGGCTATATAGAAAGCAGTCAATGGAATGTTGGTTTTGCTTTAAGCCACAGTGGTGTATAAATACCTCTGCTCATTGCATGAGAGAATTACATGCCACAAATCTAATGAAGGTCAAGTAGAAATAATTGATAAAGAAATAAAGACAATCCACCAGTACCATGTCACCAAAAGCGATAGATATATCATAGTATGAACTAGTTACAATAATCTATGAAGAAACCATACAAATTTCATTTATACAAGTTGAATATCATTCTTTTTAACAAATGAGAAAGGTGTTAATCAATTCAATAGCACGCTACATTTCCCATTTACAAATACAATATAAAAAAAGTCTGAAATTTTCCATTCTACAAACTGAATATCAATCCATCAAGGAAATGGGAGAGGTCTGTCAACCTGAGAATATCTGTGAGAAGACTGACTTCACAATAAGAAATTCACAAAATTTGTACCAATGCCAATGTTAATTTTAAAGAAAAGTTTACCGTAAAACCTTTTTTTATATATCCATAGGAAAACGTGATTAGATTTATCAGTCTCATGGTAAAAAAAAAATTACTGAGTTACAATCGCAACAATATACTATAACTTTCAGAAACTATCAAAGTGAAAGTAACATTAAATAATATTAAGTTTCAGAAAACCAAAAGAAGTCACAATACACCAAGTATTATATAAACAAAGTAGAAATAAAATTTGGTAAAATGCAAGTTCACATTAAAACATAAAAAAAGATGGCTAAATGAAAAATGTAACTCTTCTACACACTACATCTTGTACTTGAACATGTTCGAACACTTCACTACCAAGACACCAACACCAGAGTACAAACCATGGTAACAATAAAATACGTATCGAGTGATGTAGGTTACTCTCTCCACTTACAATTTTCTACATGCCACAGGAGACAACAATGCACTTGATTTAACAGGGAAATCTCAAAGGTGCAAGTTGCCTTTCCTGACATACCTCCCTGAGGCACACGATACATTATTATTATCATCATCATTATTATTATTATTATTATTATTATCATCATCATTATAGATCTTTATGGCTTGCCAACATCTAGGTCATTAGCACCCTTGAGTGATACATGAATGACACGAGAGCAAATGATGAAAATTATTGTGGAATGAGAGGTATCTTGCCTTCATAATCTTGGATCAGACAGGATTTGAACCAGTTTCACCAGAGGTAGGCAACTAGTATGCCATACCAACTTTAACCACAATACTAATTATTCATAGTACATGCCATCATGTGATAGGTCCATTGATTTGTACTCTTATGTTCCTTGAAACACAGACTACATATGTCTGCATGTATATACAAAACATGATACAGTAGAACATCGATTAATTATAGTGCTCACTCTCCCGTTGAAAAAAATAATTTCAACTACAACGTCTACTAGAGTAAATTATTTAATTAACCTTCACTTTACTGACAGGCAGAAGTTGGTGAGATCATTCTTTGGGTCATCATCACAATTTCTGGAAAATATCACAAGATTTTCAGTCGGTATTCATATAATAATACATATGTGGTTATGTGGTGCAACAATATTTATGATCATTTCATACACAGACTTCATTCCTCAATATATTACTTATATATTATAGATAATAAATTTTTATACAATACTTCATGTAAAATTAGATTTCATTTAACATACCATGGAAGTCGTCCGGGGTAATATGTGCGGAGCACACTCTGGTACTTCGTGCGACCCGCACACCCGTCAGGCCAAGACAATTTATCTATTGTCGTCGTCCACAAGAGAATGTAACAAATATATTTATAAACAAATAAGCAACAATAATCGCAGCACAGCGACTGAGCTAAGTACGTCTGCCCATGTGGGTAGTGGCGCTAAGACAACAAGAATTACTTACCTTTCTAGTAGGGTAGGGAAGCTCAGGAAAGTTATGTCCGAGTTGCTGCCTACTGCATTGAAGCACCCCAGAACGCAACACACAAGAATACGAGACATTTAGTGGATTTTATCACTAAATAGGCGAATGGTGCCTACGGCAAAGTACAGCCTGAACACCACACGCAGAATGTAATGTAACGAACAAAGAACACTAGCAGCCAATAGCAGATGGGTGAACACGATCTTGCAGCCATCTATTGAGCGCTGGACAAACTATATGGTGGCTGGGAGACTGGTGGCGCAGTTTGGTAAATGTTCCATGCGCACTACTTGAAGCGTCAAACCATGGACTTTTCCCCCTAACTTCTTTCCTGGCCCTGATCCGGGATGACTTGGTGATGACTCAAAATGCTACCACCCGAACCACGAAGGGGCTAGACAGATTTTGAGCAATTGATAATAGTTGCGTTCACCGAATTGAGTCCAATTGTGAGATAAATAGGATTAAAACAAAAAAAGACAATGTGACTCTGGAAATGTACTCAACAAGTAAATTTAGTGAGATTATGTTGAACGATTAGCTGAAAACAAATGTCGAGAGGTTTTGAGCATCCGCGCACTCTCAGACGTTTCAACGACTTCTCTTTTACCGTCGTCCCTCCAACATAAACGGAGTCTCTTTTTCCTCCTTCGCTTCTCTTTGCTTCCATCTTCTCTTTTCTCGTATCGCTTATCGTCAGTCCAACAATAATCGCCATCAGGGGACTTCCCCGCGTTGAGTGAATGGGAGAGGCGGTCACGTGCTCTTGTGGTTTTCGGGGAATCATTTTAATCGCAGGGGCGGCAACCGCCAACAAATAAAGCACAACCGTCGCATATTTCTGTGCTCATTTGAGGCAAATAGCGTTCAGCCGGATGAGGGTAATTTGAGATTTTGGTGTCAAATGAGATTCCGAAGAAGAGGGGTTCAATCGTTTGGGTTTTTTTAAAAAAATTTTCTTGTATTCTTATACAGCTTTCAAATGGTAAAAAAATTCCACTTAGAAAAATTATTTCGAAAATTGATGAAAAATTTCGATTTCTTTGCTTTAGTACCTAATATTTTCATTCCGTTGGAAAAAAATTTTTATGGCGTATTATTCCAATTATTTATTTTATATATCTTGCGCAAGGTGTTGCAATATTTTATTGAAGTTTGTGACTGAAGTTCGCGGAAATCATGCATATTTTGACATTTTAATAATATTTGTTACATGTTATAGTTGTCAAAACAACATTAAAACATTTAACCTGTATCTACCTCTACCTTTAATATTATTCTTGTAATTTGATATTACAACTTTAACTGATATCTATATGTATTAAATCCAGTGGATCTATAACAATTGTATATAGACTATAATTTCTTTTTTAAGAACAGTTAAGTATTTAAACGTTCAATGTATCAGTTTATAAAATGAATAAAACATAATGCAGTATTATGAATAATTGCTACATAAAGCGCAGTAATAGATTCAATTAAACAAAATTAGATCTATAGAAATCAAGATTGCAAATGAATGTCATTTTGAAATTATTTTTATTCCTTGTACTATTTAACACAAGGGTAAAGTGACTTTCTTAATAGTACATGTGTTAACAAGGGAAATAAATTCCTAACATTCAATTCATGCATTTTCGTAAGCTACATTTTTGAGAAGTAAAACGTTCTCTGTATTGTTTCCTATGATAACTGCAGCTTCTTTATACTTACAAAGTTCTTTTGCAAAGTTATCACTACAGCGATAAATATTCCACAATCGAGTACTTCCGAGTACCTCCTACTCGTGGAGAAGTATTTGCTAAAAAGTATTCAAAACTCTCAATTGTTTATAAGAGGAGTATTAATTGAAAAATGTCACTCGTTGACTCTACTCCAATCTAAATCAATGTCACGTTTTCACGTTGTCTCGAGTGTATAATGTAAATCCAATTTTGTACCTGTTATATTTCATATATACTGTGGAATTCTGCGTGTCATATTTGGATGTAGAACAGCGTATCAACAACACGCACGAGGTAGTATTGCGCAATATCTTATACACATTTTTTCTAACAATAATAATAATATTTACTTTAAAATCAGTCAGAGAATTAGTCAATTAAATTCTAAACCACTTCATGGTAGACTTTCTCATGATCTTCATGAGCCTCATGTCAACAAAGTATCGTGGAACGCCTGCCTCTAAACTGACATAGCAGATGACAAATATAGGAAATGCTAACTGTGTAGACAGTGTCAATGAATGTAACAAATTTTTTCCCGTTTTATCTACATTAAACTTAAAAAAACCATTTCTCTTTTTTATCAATTATTCAAAAGACTGATGTCAGCCTGCGTTCATTCTGGATATGTAAAGTATCTCCTTGCCAAATTTCATCACAATGGTTTAGTCGTGATCAGGTAGCAAACAGACAGAGTCACTTTTTTCGAACGCATTTAAATAAATATAAATATGTATGTATTTCTCATTTTGGCTAAAAAGGGAGCATGATAACGAGTGCAAGTAATTCTGAGTTCCTTGTGACTTTACTGACTAGACACACTGTGACCCATTATGGAGGGAGCAGCGTCTAGACGGAGTGTAGATCGCAGTAATCAAATGTGACAACTGCAGAGGAAAACTTTTCAATCATGACATTTATATGAAGAACTGCAATTATTTTCGCACTAAGGATATCTCCGTGGAAAGGGAGCGCGCATTGCCTTTAGCTATCAAGGAAACATTTATTTTGATACTCTTATGGTGAGGTTGGGGCCATGATGTCCGCTTTTTCCATCTAATCGGGACTTTTGAGTTGGGCATTGTAAAGAAGAGATGTTGGGTGTTCGGGGCACTTACGGTACCAAGGCTACATTTGTCTGCAGTATATAAATTATGTCAATGGAACGAAAATGAAGATGGGAATGGGTTTGGATCTGGGGACTTCCAGTTAAACCACAACGCTATCCCGTTCACCTTCTAATCCCGCATTTGTAGTTAGCGCACAAAACTAGATCGCGGGTGCGATGCTTGGTTTGTCTCTCACATTTATCCAATAACTCATAATTTAAATGTATTTTGAATCAATACTATTATATAAATTCGTAACGCAAAAGAGTGTCTGTCCGTTTGCCTACTGATAACAAATAAGCCATTGAACTAATCGTGATGAAATTTAAACAAGGATATTGTTTATATGGTCAGGATAAACACTAACCAATTTTCTTTTTTTTAAACGTAGTAAGAAAAATCAAAAGAAATTTTCACAATAGTTGTCGGTAAACTCGAAAAAAAAATCTTATATTTCCTCACCGTGTCTAAACGGTTAGAGATGGAAGACAACTATGAGAATGGCAATATTTTTTTCCAAAGAGTTTTACAAGAAAGTCCGAGACAACACATATCTACAAACAAACCTTGATTATCTATAGAATAGTATTAAAAAAAGAAATGTTGAAATAATCCTACTGTTCTAAATACATATTATTTTAAATTTGTTTTATTTAAAATTTGTAATTTAGGATACTGTGCATATGATTTTAAAAGCTAGTAAGTAAATATATTTTGATCGAAAAATAGATACGCAATTCGTTTACTTACTCGGTAAAAGAAAGTTGGTCTATGAAAAATCTCGGGCAGCGTTGTGTAATCAGCTAGTGCAATTAAATATCGCGAAAAAACTCACCATCGATGCGCTCCAAGGTTAAATATGAAATACAAGAATCCAAAGTATCTGCTCACAGTTTGGCTTCGAGATATTCCAAGACAACTAAATACAAGTTTCACAGAGATAACACTGAACATGTAACACACTAGAAAAGAGAAAAACTACTAACACAAACACTATTATTCGAAGGACTGGTTGTAACCTAAAAGATTGTATACAGGAATAGAAACTCATAAAGTGGAAATATTATTTTGTTCATTTTATTTGCATACTTCCCGTGCCCCAACTATACAGTAAATACCGAGGTTTTAACATACATTTCTTTCTAAACTTCAATTTCTTTCTTCCTTCAAGAACTACGATATATAAAACTCCCGTTCTTAATAGTAAACCATATAGTACATTTTTCTCTCTTACGTATCTCAGTTTTAAATCCTTGCCTCTTCAAACGATTTTCTGTTGTCGTCCGTAAAAAAGTACATAAAATTGTATTATTATTCAACATACATTGTCCGAAGGCCGACAATCGTCCATATGTACGAAATACGTCGTCAGTTCGGGGGAACACACTAGTGACTCGATATTATTATAGGGTCACTTCGACCAACCCATCATCAGCGCTGTCAGACGGTGAGACGGATACTAACTAAACTGGTTTAATATATCCAATTCCCTTCTTGCTATGAGGGTATTGTAACCAAGGACACTATATTACTATTTACATTTCCATTTTCCGTACATACAGGGAAGTTTGTAACCCCTTAGATATCACTGATTGCTAAAAATTAGCCTGTCCATAACATAGAATATCTCTAACGAAATTAAAGCTATTTTTATACATAATGTTCAGTGCGAACACTATAGAAAAAAGTATGTCCAAGTTAAAAACAAAAAAGTAAGAAAAAACAAGATGAAATCGAATAGTATAAATCTTTAAGGTTTTATAGAAGATATTGATGTAAACAAATTATGTAAACTATTTTAAAATAAATTTTTAGCCTTTACGTTTCTCCCCAAATATGATTTTATGATTTTAAATCATTAATATAAATTGACAACTTTTATACTATTTATTAATGAAATTTCTTTTTAAGTTACAATCGTATTTTAATTATAAATGGTATTTCTAACTACAAATTACGTATTTCATGTACAAAAACTAATATTGCCTCTCTGCACACAAATGTAGCACCCTCTAGCCTGCCTCCACGCTTCATCGTTCCACAAATAAACTGTGAAATTAACCTGACTAACTTCTTCCTAAAACATCACCAGGCAACCACAAAAATTACATTATTTATTTACAACCACAATAGACCGCCAATGACTTTACCCAGCACGGTTTACATCTGAGACCGTCTGGGAAACAGCACTTCGGTTCTCTTCTAGCTTCACATCTGACCACAATTCATCCACCTGCTCCATTACCTCCTCCTGCACGTACCTTATCTCCTCCTTCGTCTCCTACCTCATCACCATCTCCTCTTCCTATCTCGACTCCAATTACTTCTCCTTTCCCCGTTGTTTCACCTATTGCTTCCACATCTTCCACGTCTTCATCTATTCCTCCTGCCGCCCCCATACACAGTTACAACTTGCGCTCAGGAGTACGATGTGGTACTCGAATGTGACAATCGCGTTCGGGTGCAGTCTGCGGGTTTGATACGGGACTAGAAATTGTACCAAATTCAAATTCCCGTCCTCAATCTAACTTCGATTCCATTTCTCGTGAATCACAAACTCTTTGCGAAAATAAAATAATTATATTTCATCATTATGTCCAATCCCTTTCAAACAAATTGACAGATAATGAAGTTCTGGTACACAAAAATTCATTTGATTTGTTATGCCTCACT
>NNCF01129690.1:0-35472 GCA_002313205.1 Laupala kohalensis
GACATGCTTCTTTTCGTCACCTAATTACTGGACTAATAGTCAAATGAGCATTTGATGCCAGTAAGGTCGTGTTTGGTATCATTTTTCGTAATTTTAGGCGTAGATTTTATTTTATCTATAAGAACATCACATTTTTTATTGAGAATTTTTTTTGTGGTATAGCCAATTCGTTTACGGGATTCTTGGGACGGGTTGAGGTAGACCGGCGTAGACCTAATCCTTAAGAAAGTGTCGACTTTAATGGTGAAGTTATCCTT
Organism: Laupala kohalensis; assembly: GCA_002313205.1. Classification (NCBI taxonomy): domain Eukaryota; kingdom Metazoa; phylum Arthropoda; class Insecta; order Orthoptera; family Trigonidiidae; genus Laupala; species Laupala kohalensis. The sequence continues at coordinate 258 of NNCF01129690.1, forward strand.
CTACATGCGGATCTGTCGAGTTCAAGTACGCACGGTCAAGGAAGCAATAGGCGGCCACTGGAAACTCAGGCTGAGAAGATCGTATTGGATCAGCGAAGGTGCGAGACATGGCCGCAAGCGGAAGATTTGTCACACAGCGGTTCCATACTTTGTGACTGCGTTTCCCATTCTCTTCATTAACTGAATCTAGCGACATCTATACGCATATTGGGCAGCACAACTGTATAAGTAAAGGTACTCGCGTTCTTTAATAGGATCAAGCGGGGTATTTGCAAACAAGCGGTAAATGTAAATAAGTGATCTGTGTGCCGCTGTGAGAGTTAGAGAAAATATTAGATATTAGATCTGCGAGAGTTAGAGAAAATATTAGAAGTCGGCAACCCTGTGGAAGAAATATAACAATTCCGCACTTTTCAACCCTAGAGTTTGTGGAATGCAGCCCTTTGAAAATTGAGTAATCCAGAAGATTGAATTTCCAAGTTACTGAACTGCGCTTATTGCACTACAGAGGTCAAATCATAGAAGTGTATTTTACATTTGTTATTTATTATTGTCAATAATGTATTATGGTAACAGAAAATTATTCGTATTATTTTCTGGCATTTTTTAGATCCCACAGTTCCATGTTTAGCCCACGTTTATCTAGGGTCGGGTGAATTGTAAACATAGTTATTTGCTACTATTTTCCCGAAGTCTTGTCGTACAATTGATGTGTGTTTCTGAATTAACTTGTATTTACTCACATTTAGTACGTTTCAATTATATTCCATTCATTTTTTCCTAGATTTTTCGGTAAGTAGTTGGGGTTTGTTTATAAGTGGTGATACCTATCTGTATAATTAAAGATGATTGATCTTCGAAGAAACAAAAGCGGACTGATGAGAAGATTTCGATAAATATTTTCAAAATATGAATGACAATCTTCTAGAAGAAGAAAAATACTTAGATTGAACCAAAAGAGGCGTTATTTTGGCTATGTTCGTACTCGTAGATACAAGTGGGAAAAAGTGTAAAAAAACATATTTCAAGTTTTTGTTTTCAATGAGTTCAGGGAGATAGATTTAAAGACTCTGATAGAATTGATTCATGTAGAAAGAATAAAAAATTTTCCTTGAAAAGAAAATCAAACTCAAAGCAGCCTAGCCTTTTCCAATTATTGGAAAAGAAGGAAAGAACTAAAAACTTTCCAATGCTTTCTGGCGAAGTAAACATTTGTGTAATGTATTGCTTTTTACTTTCCTTGTTCTTACACGCTTTCGTTCGATACTTTTTTACACGGAGTTCAATATGATCACAATGAGTATTAATACAAGGTTGATGTATAGGGAAAAATAATAAATAAAATGTGAAATAATAAATTATATACGATATTTGTAGTTTCTAGGACGTTTTGATGAGGAACAAAACAATCAGCCAGGATTTTAGGGCATTTAAATCAAAATACATTGGTCAAATGGGTACATTGGGTAAATATAAATATTGAATCCTTATAAAAATAAACATGATATTAGAGGGAACGAAATACATTTAAACTCTCTGCAATTACAATGACATATGATTATACTGTCTCTCGTTTCATACTTTACGTTAGAAGAGAATTCGTTGTTTTCAACTACAAAGTTGCCTGAGGGGAAAAGAGATGAATTAAATTTCGAACGAAAGAAATTTCTTACTTTGATTCTTCGTTTCACGAGACTAATGAAGTAGGTGTGTGACTCGTTATGTTAGGGTGATTATAAATATATTTCTTTACGAATTCAGTCATTGAAATTGAGATGTGAAAGAAACATTCAAAACTTGTTTAAAATTACTCCGCCCAAACTTACTGGATATAAAGAAAATTAACTTTCGCTGAAAGTATATTTCAGTTGGAATTTTGATCTCAAGGACCCCGTCTTTAACTCATGAAGCATTTCGATCCATGAACAAAATAGCTGTTAAAGTTCAACAAAATTACCCATTTTCTAATTTTCCCAAAAACTGAAATTTCTCGCGATAGTAAATTTTAAAGCTATACAATATGTAAGTCACGTTCGTAATCTTTAACATTCACATGATCTTACAACTGTACAACGGAGAAATTTACACAAACAAGTACTATGTTGAATAAATTATTTAATAAAAAATTAACACATTTCCTCGTTAAATTTCGCAAATCCGTGCTTTTAATTGACATTTTTATTGTAATGTTTTACTGTTCATTGTTGTACGAGATCATTGTTGGATTACCATTCATTATTAAGGAGTTAAGTTCAATGGTATTTTCACTTTCTTTATATACGATTTCTAGATTTGTGTCTCATTATTCTGAACCAGCAAATTTTACTTCGTTTGTGAAATGCTGTGAAAATTGAATGTATGCTCGTAATAAGTAATATTTGATCTGCCAATAACAAGAAGACTTTTTAAAATGCCTAAAAACAGCAAAGTAGGTTCTCGGTTCAAGAAATATTAAGTTAAAAACAATTGAAAGACGTATCAAAATGCATATTTACACATCATAGAATTAATTTTAAATTACTTAAATAATTAGTCCCAAAAGTTGTATTTTTCAATAAGTTTTCTTAAGTTTAAATTTACTTTTCGAAAATGTAAAAATATTTCAAAATATTTCAAAATATCTGCCCATCTCAATTTTTATTTTTATTCTAGCTTTGCACGTGTGTTTTTGTGTTAGTAAGTCATTTAAAATTGAAATTTGGGTTGTAATATTATTTTTGAAATCTTTTTTCGATCATTTAAATTAATTTTTGTCGATAGAAATGTGCTGACGAGGACTTATTTGTAGAACTCTTTGAGATGAACAATATTATTACTCATTGCTGTAATATATCTTTAACCGTTTAGACAGCGTAGGAAAAAACTCTCTCCGAGGATGGGTCTTGATTGGAGAAGAATCGATCCACGCCTGCGCCATTCTGGCGCTCATCGTTGATGGTCTCACGGGTGATTGGATCACAATGCTTTCTGTAACATATTTAGAATGCCATGTCCGCCGGAAACCGACGACTTAGGCACTCATTAGGTTTAAGATGGGATTGGAATAAGAGGATAAAGGGAAGGGAGTTTAAGTATAGTTTAAATGATGGTGAAGTATTGAGGAGGGGGAAAAAGAAGCTTGCTGGGGGTAAAAAGTGTGATAGGACAGTTGAAGAATGTCTGAAGGGTATCTACGTACTGCCGCAGGATTAACCTTGCGGTTGAGATGGCGGGAGTACTTTTTAAAATAGTTGTCAGGGGAGGGGTCGTGGAATGCCTTACGGAGGTGTTTCTGAGCTTGATGGAAGATAATTTTTGTGATGGGTTTAAGTTTTGAAATATCTCTCAGATGAGAGTTGCGAGTGCCCAATGGCGGTCGTACAGCCATCCGCAGGAACCGGTTTTCGATGAGCCGGATCCTGCGATTTCGGAAGATGGGGGAAAGGCGAGCGAGCACGCTGTTCATTTCGGAAGAGACAGATTTTGCATGAGCTTGCCAGCGGAGTTTCCTGTCCATCGTAATCCCAAGGTACTTGACACTTGTGGACCAGTCCACAGTGGTGTCCTTGACCTTGAGCGACGGCAGGTTTTGAAAAGGTTGGCTGGAAGGGCGGCCGAAAGTGAAGATAATTGCTTGGCACTTGGAGGGGTTCAAGGTGAGCCCATTGGAGGTGCTACAAGTTTCCAGGCGGGAAGAAGCAGATTGAAGATTAGAGATAGCCAGTGGAAGTGTGAGCGCGCGCGCCGCATACGCGATGTCGTCCGCGTAAAGGAATTCGGAAACATGGCGCGGAATGTCAGGAAGGTCATGAGGAAACAGAGAGAAAAGAGTAGGTGCCCAGATACTACCTTGGGGAACCCCAGCGCAGATGGGGTGGACGGTGGAGAGGGAACGATTGTAACGAACCTGAAAAGTTCGCCCGGATAAGTAGCTGCGCAAAAGGTGATGGAAAACGGGAGGGACTAGGGAGTTGGTTTTGTGAAGGAGTAAGTCATGATGGACAGTGTCAAAGGCGAAAGAGAAGTCAAAGAATATAGCTGGAATTGCAACTCTCCGAGAAAGAATTGGGGCTAACGGTCGAACTAGGTGTGGTTCTCAGCTGGAGATTCCAGACAAATTTCAGTATCTATAATTCCCTGGTAACCCAATATCTTTTCTTCTCAATTCTCTTTCCCTATTCCAATGGATTGGTGGGAGAGCTGTACTCATGACCGGAACCTCGCCAAAAAAAATATTTTTGTGGGGCTTTACGGCTCGTCGACATCGAGGTCATTAGAGCCCTAAATTTCTGTACATGTAGGTAAAATGCAGTTACGCACTAAGGAGAGCCAACATGACTCTTCCCGCGTGTGGGACTCGCCGAATTACACAACCATACCCACTAAAAACCCTCCTGAATTACAATACATCAAAACATATCTCAAAACCAAAAATCAAAACATTACAAAAAAATGAAAAAAGTGAAAGATACCCTAGCCCTAATTGCGTCGGGATCGGAAAGAACAAGAGGTGGTCAAGGAAGGTCAGAAAAGAGAAAGGAAGGAACCATGCACAAGTAAGTGGAAGTAATGCCAGACTCAGCTCGGGGCGCCGTGTTTGCCAAACACGTACTTACTAGATGTAATTCCCCTGGGGGGACGATAAATAAATAAATCAATAAGACAAATAAATAAACAAATAAGTACGGAAAGATATTATAATTAGATAATGATGCTGGGTTTGGTTTTTACTTTTATGAGAAACCAAGTTATAGTCAACCGAAAAATATTTATTTGCCAAAACTGGCATTCGAGAGCTTATGCTGTCATTTTCAATGGCCTACAATCAAGATACAGGAATATATTAAGCTATTGATAAAAATGGTCTTATATATAATAATGATATATAGTAATAATTACGTGTGGGGTTCTTAGTACCCCCATCGGGCACCTCCCAGGTGGCGGATATGGAGATGCCTCCTAGATATGGGTGGCACTGGGGAAATTAAATACTCGGGTTGGACCAAAAACTAACACAGGGTAAACCCACTAGTGTCTGTTTAGCATCTGGAGGCTAGCGGTCAGTGTCTGTTTGCCCTGTGGGTGCGGCTGCAAACCCTCCTTCTCAACAATCAAGTCGTAAACATGTTATCTTTTGATCAAGGATCACCACAAACCAAATCTCTATCTGAACTCATAATGATGGAAAAGAATCCACTGCCCCGGGCATCAGTTAGAAGACCGATTTCACCTGGTCATCGGATTCCGGGGGACTAGGGACATCATGAAACAGAGAAGAATCGGAGCTTTTTAAAACCTCTTCGCAAACACTATATCGGCACACTCAACACAAATACTTTGGTCAAAGCAGGCAAGCTTAAACAGCTCACGAGTACACTAGATAAATATCACATCAAGATTCTTGCCATACAAGAGACGCGCATTTTCAAAAATAAAGACGAAAACTCACAACGTGGAAGACACCCAAAAACATATGGGGTGAATTACAAATAGATCATGTAGTCATAACAAACAAGAATACAAGAGAAATTTTGAATGTGAAAACACGCTAGGATTCTTTGAGCCCGACCATCATCTGCTACAAGTGAAGATTAGACCAGTCCTATTAAACAGAAAGACAATGCAGAACAAAATTGTGAGACCCGAAACTGAATATCTGGAGATAAACAAAGATAAAACTGTTTAAGAAATCAGTCAAAATACTGGAGAAAATTGGACAGACCTCGTAAAGACAGTTCAGAAGACATTGCTTTGGGTTCAGCCTCCAAGGAAACGCAAACATAGATGGTGGAATGCAACTTGTGATCAGGTCCTTGAACAAATAATCCAGACATGGAAGAAGTTCAGTAGTAAAAGAACGCCAGAAACATGGCAGGATTTTCACAGTCCAGAAACAATCATCAAAAGATATAAGAAGAGTAAAAAGGGCTTATGACGAAAATAGACTAAATGAAATGAGGATGACTTCAAGAGAAACAACACTAGAAACGTTTACAGAATTTTCACGGAAAAAATAAAGGGTTATCAGCCTCCAAATATGTGCTTTAAAAGAACAAATGGATCCCTAGAAACAAGCACTAAAGAAAACTGCGAAATTCTTAAAAAAATACTTTGACGACTTCCTCAACTGTGAGAAGTCTAAAGAAAAGTTAAATTTCATGAAAATAATACCAAACCCAGACTCAAAACCGCTCACATTCACAGAAGTAGAGAAGATCATAAAACAACTAAAGAACAACAGAGCACCAGAAGGTAGCATTATCGCCGAGATCTGGAAACTTAAAGAACCAAACATCACAAATAAAATTTACAAAATTCTTACAAAAATATGGATTACAGAGGAAATTCCACAAGAATGGAAAAGCGCGTTAATTCATCCACTGCACAAAAAGGTTGACAAGACATACTAATAATTATAGAGGGATCTCATTATTACCGGTCACTTACAAAATTCTCTCAAGGGCACTACTTAAGAGACTAGGACCACAAGTTGATAAAATGATAGGGGAATATCAAGCAGGATTCAAAAAAGTAAGATCATGTTCTGAAGCAGATTTGGAATCTGCGAATACTCCTGAAAGTCAGAGAGACAAGTAACACTGTAGTTACATTTGTGGACTTCAAGAAGGCATATGACTCCATAGACAGACAATGTTTGATACACTTGAAGAATATGGAGTAGACAGAAAAACTACATACCTTATAAAACAAACTCTTTTGGACGGTGCACCACATCCAAAATAAAATTATGGGAGCAATATCAGAACCGTTCGAGATACGTACAGGAGTCGGGCAAGGGGATGGTCTCTCACCACTGTTATTCAAAATGGTCTTAGCAAAAATTGTCAAAAAATGGGAAGAAAAAATGTTTAGTTAGGAAGAACACGTGAAATAAAGACAATCATAAAATGCCTGGCGTTTGCCGATGACTTGGTAATGCTCAGCAACAATAGACAAGAAGCACAAGAAGCCCTAGAACTCCTACATGAAATCTCGATCAAAAGAAGTCTGCAAATATCGTATGAGAAAACTCAGTACATGTAAAGAAAGTACAACACACAAACCATGTACACAAAATATGGAAAAGTGAAAAGAGTGGAAAAATTCAAGTATTTGGAGGAATATATATAGATGGGAGGATCAAACAAGGTATCCAAGATAGAAAAAACAGAGAAACTGCAGAAAGCCTACAAACTCACATGGATGCACTACAATAAAAGAAACATATCAAGACAGGCCAAACTCAGCATTACAATACGGTTGTGTTACCAGAAGCATTCTACGCATCAGAAACGACCACAATCGGAGCATCAGGTATCGCAGAGACACAAAAAATAGAACGTAAAACCCCCAGGAAAATTTTTGGAGCAATACAAAGAGATGGTGTATGGATGAACAGACCAACCAAATATGAGCACACAGACAGACTCACAAACCAGGTGAGAAAACGTCGGCTAGTGTTTTATGGACACATACATAAAATGAACAACAACAGGCTCACAAAGAAGATATTTGATGTAGTAAATTGCTCAAAAAAACAAACAAAAAACAACTGACCTCAAGAAATAGAAGAAGACCTAGAACAAGCAGGAATTAATAGGGAAATGATAAAATCAAGAGATGAATCCAGAAGCAAAATTAAGATCACAAAATTCGAAGTAAAAGAAAAAAAGAAAACTGGGAAAGTTTGGACAGTACAAAGGAAACAGGAAATAATCAAAGAACGAAGAGATTTTGGGAAGAAAAGGAGAAGGAAAAGGAATAATCAGAAGATGTGTTCAAGTTAAACACCGTCCAAAGGGTAATAATGTGCAATAATAATAACAATAACAACCCGTGGGGGTTTGTCAGATCCTCTATCGGGTGCGACCCCCTGCGAATGGTAGATGCTCGCTTATTTGAGAGGGTGGTGGGAAAATAAAATACCTGCCGTGGAACAAAATCTGACACCAGTTCTTAGGGGTAACCTCCCTGGAAGCTATCAATAATTGGGTTCCTGACAATAAAGGAAGAACCTCGGACGAGCGTTGTCATGGTCAAGGGCAACGCGGGAATAGACAGCTTGACAAATGGACTTCTGATCCTGCTATGAATACGGACACGGAATTAACCCCTGCCTCTTACGCTTTGCCTCTATCTGGGGCAAACACTAAAGCAGGGAAACCTCGACAACGCCTCGCATGGACGGAAGAAATGAATACCAACGTGATGCGCTGCTACTTCAAAGCTACACAACAAGATACTATGACAATAGGTTACAGAGGGAAATTTCTTGAGCTGTTCTTACAAATTTATCCAGAGCTAAGCGGTCTGGTCAGTGCTCAGCGGCTAGCGGACCAGAGGAGAGTAATTTATGTTAACAAAAGGATGACAGGATTGCAAATTGGCAAGATTAAAGATGAAGTAGCCAGTGAGCTGACTGATTGTGGGGCACAAATAAGAGTAACTGAAGTAAATGTATCCTCATCCCCTTCAGGGAGCACAATTAACAGCCAGCCGATGGACGGTAGGCCCAGTAAACCCTTCAAGTGCCCAAGGAACCCTTACAGGCACCCAGAACAAGAGGCAGAAGGAAATGAACAGGACCCTATGATAGCGCATCTAAGGGATGCATTAGAGAGAGCATATGGAGCCCGCATCCAAACCTTATGTACCAAAGCAGAGTAACTCCAAAGAAGTTAGCTAAGACCACAGGAATAATGAATGAGAAGATTCTCCCTGCCTATATCAATCAGACTAATGATTTTACTGACCTTCACAGTTTAATATACTGCTCTGCAGTGACAATTGTCCAACATATCGGTGGAAAAATTGCTGATAAATCGCTGAGAAATTGGAGGCCTAAAACATCGCCCGCTTGGGAACTCCGCTTAGAGAGGGCGATTGCTTCGTTAAGAGCTGATATAGGAAGGCTGCATCAGTATCTTGCTGGTAGAAGATCTAGAGAGCTTGGACGACATTTGGACCGGATAAAAAAGGAAAGAACAAAGCATACAGACAGAGATCCCGAGAACAAATCATACGAGGAAATTCTTGACACGCTGAAGCAAAACCTTTCTGCCAAGTCAAGGCGGCTTAGGAGATATCGGGAGTCATATCAAAGGAGAACGCAAAATAACTTATTTCGCTCGAGTCAGAAAAATTACTACACGGGTCTTAGAACAGCCCGAAATGAGCAGCTTGCCAACCAATCCTCTCCCCCGGAAAAGGAGAGTATGGAGAAATTTTGGGGAGGCATATGGTCGGACCCAGTGGAACACAATGGGGAAGCTTTTTGGATCAAGAAAGAGACTGCACGATTACTACAGGTGTCTCAAAAGTCGTCAGTGACAATTACTAAGGAAGTGATCACAGAAGCTGTAAAGGAAACGCTCAATTGGAAAGCTACTGGCCCAGACTACATCCACAACTTTTGGCTTAAGAAACTCACCTGTACCCACGAGAAAATGGCATTCTTCTTTAATATTTTCCTCCAAAACCCCAACACTGTACCAAGCTTGCTCACACAAGGGGTTACATACGTGCTCCCTAAGGGAGGTCAAACTGATAACCCTGCTAATTACAGGCATATCACCTGCCTACGTACAATGTATAAAGTGTTGACCTCTGTTTGGCTACAGCGATGTACGACGTGAGCATGATGTGCTGGCAGAGGAACAGAAGGGATGCATCAAGGGGTCGCAAGGTTGTAAGGAACAGCTGATAATTGACTCGGTGGCATTAGAACAAGCAATTATAAAGGGCAGAAATATACATACAGCTTTAATCGATTACAAGAAGGCTTTTGATTCAGTGCCTCACTCCTGGATAATGCAGGTCCTGGAAATCTACAAAATAGATCAGCATATCATAAGACTCTTACGTTATCTCATGTCCTCGTGGAAAACAGTACTCCAAGTTAATTCTTGTGGAGCCAGCTTTCTTACAAAACCTATCGATGTAAGAAGAGGCATTTTCCAAGGGGACAGCCTAAGTCCTCTGTAGTTTTGTATGGCTCTTAACCCATTATCAACGTTATTAGACTCAACAGGATATGGATTCAAGATCAAATGCGGTAACCTAATGAAATATTTGCACAGTCACCTGATGTACATTGATGATATCAAGCTCTATGCTTCAACAGATCACCAATTGCAGCAACTCCTCCGAACAACGGAAATCTTCTCCAATGATATTAAAATGACTTTTGGGCTTGATAAATGTAGAACTCTAAAAATTGAAAAAGGTAAAACGCTAGCATCTGGGTTTGAAATGGGTGGAGGTGTCTATATGGAGGGGATGAATGAATCGGATACCTATAAATACCTAAGACTTCTGCAAGCAAAACGTATTTGTCATAAGGAAATCAAGGCGGAAATTACTACTGAGTACTATAAAAGACTATCCGGAATCCTGAAGTCAAAGCTGAATGGGAAGAATACATTTCAAGCGATCAACACCTATGCTGTGCCAGTCCTTACATTTACATTTGGCACTGTTAAATGGACCACAACGGATCTTGACGCAATATCGGGCAAAACAAGGGTTATCTTGACTAAATATCGGGCACACCACCCCAAGGCTGCCATTGAGAGAATATGCATCCCCAGAAGTACCGGGGGACGAGGGCTTGTTGACATACGCAGGTTACATATGAGACAAATAGCTAACCTGAGAGATTATTTCTTCACAAAGTCGACATCTCTGCATGAAGCGGTTCGCCTGGCGGACGACGCGTATAGTCTCCTCAATTTGCGCAACAGAGATGATATTTGCATTTCATCGCAGCATGAACACCTGAACCAACTAGTGACCAGATGGTCAAGGCACTCCATGGCCGGCATCCTGCTGAACTCAACCACGACTTTGTCGACAAGGAATCGTCGAAGAAATGGCTGACAAATGCGGATCTGTTTGTGGAAACTGAGGGTTTCATGTTAGCGATCCAAGACCAGGTCGTCGCAACTAACAACTACAGGAGGGCTATACTGAAGGAGGAAGATGTTGAAGACATCTGTAGGAAGTGCAAAGAACCCAGAGAGACGATTCAGCATATAACATCTGGCTGTAGGATGCTGGCGCCAACGAGCTACCGCAACCGTCATGATCAAGTAGCCAAAATTGTGCATCAAGCCATCGGCCAAAGATACCAACTGCATGAGGACCAAACACCCTACTATAGATACGAGCCTGCTGCGGTTATTGAAAACACCACTCATCAACTATATTGGAACAAAAGCGTAATAACTGACAAACCAATACCCTGCAACAGGTCAGATATTATTCTGATTGACCGCTTCTCATCTACCACATATCTTATAGACGTGGCCATCCCGAGCTCCCACAACCTGCAGAGAACCTGGAACGACAAAATCAAGAAATATGTAGCTCTAGCGGAGGAAATAAAAACAATGTGGCGTCAAAGAGAAGTATATACCAATCGTCATCTCGGCTACTGGACTAATCCCTAAGAAGCTCAAAAGCAGCCTGGAGAAGATAGGTCTATCACCTTTCCTGTACATCAAGCTGCAAAAATCCGTCATCCTTAGTACCTGTAGCCTGACCAGAGCATTTCTTTTGTTACAATAGTGTTTGAGTTGACTTGTCTTTTAGGACCGTCCACTCTAAGAAATCCAGCAAATATTGCTGTGAATTACAGAGAAAATAATAATAATAAATATAGAAATACTAAAATAGAGAGTTCTATTGTGTTGTAGTTAATAATAATCAGAGAATTTAGTATTAATTATGTTCAGATATTTAAAAGATTATATAAATAGTTGGATGATAAATGTTAGTTTGCGAAATTATTACTTGAAAAATAGGAATTAGTGAATATTTTGCAATAAGAAAAAGATTTGTAAACCGAGCATCTTACCTTCTCTGTCCTGGAGGGTGTTAGTGTAATGCGAGGATCTAGTCTCCTCTTTGTCCTAAGAAGGTGAGACGGATCAAGGGTGTGTGTGGGTTCGCACATTTCATCTTACGCACAATTCAACTCACATACTATTCAACTTATCTACCTGCGCGGCGGAGGGTCAAGCTGTGGTGATGTAGATTGTAATCTGCAGGATTGGACAAAAAAATAATTTACAGACTACCGTCGCCCTCCTAAATATAATATTAAGAAATATACGAGTTATATCACTAGATGTGCAACTCCATATTTATATTTCCTTCACCGTGGTAAATGTTAATCTATGTATATAAATATATTTTTAAATATTTTGATTTTTCTTTAGAAAAAATTCTCATTATCCTTGATTCAAAAAAATAGTGAATCTGACAATAATTGTAACTATCGACTTATTTCTGGCTTTGGATAACCTAAATACCATTTTCTGCATTATAAAATCAAACCAGAAGATATACATCCACTACCAGTTGAAAATATAAATTCCATGATAATGCCCTTTTCGAAATTTCGGAAACATTGTTGTTTTTTTACCTACATTTTATTACACAAGAGAACAATATGTCAAGAAGTTCACGCCCCATTACATATTCTCTGAGCTGATGAATGAGCCAGTCAATCGATCAGTTACAACGACGTAGTATGTTAAGAAGTTATGAAAAACTAAATGATAAAGAATCTTCAAAATCTTATCTTTTAAATTACTTTCTGTCATAAAACGAATTAACTCTTTCCCGAATAAAAACGAAATGACGTAATAAATCCATATTCATCCATTTCATATTTAAACGAAAATTCAATAGTTCAAATGTTATACATACTCAAAAAACAATATGAACTTTTTGAAAAACAATATGAAAGAGTTAGTAAAAACAAAACATAAGAAAAATTTTGTTAGATTTATATTTTGATTTTCACCACTTTAAGAAAATAATATCTTCAAATTTATTCTCTTTTCTGCGCCAAATTACTACAGATTTCGACAAATATTTCAAAAATAAAAAAGTGAGATAAAAAGGAACTCTCTCTCAACATTAGTGTATTAACACCTAAAACAACATGAGCAAAATGGGGTAAATTAATTTATATGTAAGTATTACAGCGTCTATAGTATACAGCATAAGTATACAGGCTCGTCAGAAAGTTAAGAAATTCAGTATTCGAAGGAATGATAGAAGAAAAGACTGTTCAAGGGAGGAAAATTGTTCATTCGCTATCAGCTGTTATTCGCTGTGTCCATTTAAATTTATCTTAATAGTATTCATTGCACTTCTTTTAGTGATTAGTAGGTACGGTCCAAGAGTGTCATACTTGCGAGCAATCACTGTGTAAAATCCACGAAGATATAATGCTTGATACCCGTTATATGGGTAAGTTAGATATTTATAATTCCATCAGTTGCGTAAATTAATGATTCATGTCGGAGTTCAACTCGACACTTCCTCATGGTCATAATGTCGGACAAGGGATTAAAATTTTTGGGTACCATTAAACTCTACACTTTGTACCTTTTCTAATGGCTTGTCGTCCCCCTGTCCACCCTCATGCTAACCGACCTACCTGCTGAATGGATTTTGTGAGACACTTACTGGAGAGATATTTTAAGTGCCTTTGACTGAGAATTTCTATTTTTATCCCTGTTATCTTAGAATTTTTGAATTCCATACATAAATTCAATAAAAATGAACCCTAACACGACTTATTTGACATAACTGTGTTTTAAGCTTGTTTTCACTTCTTTATGTAGTATATTGAAAGTATTGTAATCGTGGAAAATATTCGTTCGCGAAATTTTGACAGAAATATCCGTTTTGGCAGTCCCTCTTTCCGAAAAAGTGGTGTGTAGAATTTCACTAGTAATTTTCCTAATTCTTTTATAAAACAGTTATGCTTGAAAGGAAAATAATATATTTTGATTATCGTAGTAGAGAACATGCATCAGTTCTCGATAGTGCATCAGTACTTGGCATTTCTGAACAAAGATTTTAGAACCAATTCTAAACTTTTGACTTTATCACTTCCGTTTTATTTTTGTCAGAATATTTTATTTTTTCTAAATCGTGAAAAGTGCATTTTATGACTGGAATGAAGTAATAAGACATCTTTGAAATAGCAGGTTTAATCATTCGTCTGAACGTCAAAACGTAAGCTAGTAGGTCCTAATAAAGCTCAGACTTAACTTCGACTTATCTTCAATATTTTTTTACATCATAATAGTTTTCTATTACCTGCATAATTGGGGTGTTTTCTCATCAATTGCTGCTTTTATAGATGGATTTCTGTTGTTAGTGAGGTATAAGCACTATTGACTACAAGAAGGCAATTTTCCACATGTTTTCTGTTGTGATACATAAAATTAAGAATTATAAGAACAAGCAAATTGCACAGAACATTTCTACGCCACTCATGTTTGGTAGCTTTGAATTCTAGATTTCTCAAGAAAGTCTCTGAACAGTAGATTTAAGTTTTCAAATCCAGTCACTGAAGGTTTTTAAAAATCCTAAAATGTTTCATATTTTATTGTTGTGATTTTCAAGTATTTAAATTCCTTGCTAACTCATCACGACTTGAAAACCACTAAATCAATTATAAACAAACACTTTGATTTTTAAAACTTTATTACAGAAAAGATATAAAATGAGTCTAGTTTCAAGTCTTCAATTAAAAAAAAAATCTTTTAACTTTGAATTATTTTAAACTTTGGTTTGTCCTTTTTCGTTTGGTAGCTAATCTGCAATAAAAATAAAATGTTCATTAAGTAAAATTAATATTCACATAACGACATATCCAGAATTATTCATACTTAGTTCCAATTTTTGATACTGGGAAGTGAGTACAATTCTCATTGTAACCTTCCATTATATTAAATCTGCTCCAGTCTTCTGATGAGTGAATTTTCATGAGAGCAAATCCTTCTTCACGAGGTATACAATCATGGAACCCTCTGACTCCTTTCACAGAAACAGCATAACGAAATCTTTTATCTATTTTTGTCTTGGTGTTTTGCAATTTCCTCTTTTGAAGCAAAGTTTACATTAATTCCTGTAACATCATTAATAGACTTCTCAGTTAACGTTCATTTAGTTTTAAATATTCAATGAAATTCTACACCGTTATTAATATACCTGAAATATTTCTCTCAATACACGTGAACAACTCTCTTGGAGTTTGAATTTTTCTGAGCTGGGCAATTACAATCTAACGCGAGCTGCTAAGCGCTTTGGGCACTTCCTACGCCATCACTCGGCCCTTTTCCATGCGATGTAGCGAAGAAATGCCACTCTTCTGATACTCCAAAATCTTTCTCATGCAAACAAATTAAGAATGTTGAATTTGTTTTTGTATTGACTTGCTGCACCACCTGAGAATCAGTAGATTAGAGTTCTGTAGACATACTTTTAACTACTAAAATTCATTAAATTCTGAGATGGATTATTTGAGAAATTATTTGAGAAAAGATGATATTTTGACATTTTTGTTGAAATTCTAAACGTATGTTGCCTTTTTATGTGTCTGAAATTACTTTTTCTGTAAAATGAAGTGTCTAAAATCAGTAGATTTAGTGGGTTTCAATTTCCAAGCAGGTTTGTTCGAAATTTTCCCGATTTTGTAACTCCCGGTTCTGTGCTCTTTTCGCTGATGGAAATTCGATTAAATAATTATTTAAGCAAAACCAGATTAATAAAAAAATAATAAACATTATTTCCCTTACTTATACAAAATTTTGAGCCCGCAGAAGAATTATTAGCAAAATCTGAATTGGTCGGGGAAATTTTAAATCGATTATGGCTGGAATGACCCACATCTCTTTTTTTTTGTATTTTCCCAAAACTGTCGTTATTTTATCTACACTTTATGATGTCATTGCCTGGATGAATGACAAGATGCATAAGGAAAAAGGATATAAAACAATTAATTTCTTATATAGTATTGTTATCAATGTTGCAAGCTTCAATTTACGTTGTAATTAGAAAAACATGCCCATAAATCTATTTTTTCGTAAAAAATTTTTTGAACTTTTTTGTTGGATGTATGTCATCGGTAAGTAACACAAATACCTATGACTGTCGATTGAAAATATAAATTGGAACAATTATCCTATTTGCTTCTTCTAAGTATTTTAATAAGGATCGTATTATACACTGTAATTTTTATAAAAATAAAATTATTGTAATTCACTTAGAATTTTATCATCGTTGCTTTTAAGGAAAATGTTTTCTCATTCTAGTATTCTTCACAAAATTTTAATAAGTAATAAAACATAATAAAATGTTCAACAAATGAAGTAGTGATCTCAATTTTCCGTAAGCAGTCAGTCTTGTGTAGGGTGCCGCTTCCCGAATCTGTGTACGTCAGGCTGCGTCTGTCAATGGGATAGGTCAGTTCTCTGCCGTCGTGTTATTCCATCGTGGAGAATTTATGAATAGAGCTCTACTTGAGGTACAACTTGGAAGTACTTCAAACGACTGAACGCGAAATCGAGCTGTCCGGAAGACCCTTAAATGCCGAAGTTACGTATAGTCGTTCCTCAATTTATTCAATAACATACTGTGTTTACCAGACCCGTACAAAACGAGGAGAAATTATTCTCCTGCATTGACATTATCCTCAAGATCAGCTTCAGGATCCGTAAACATGTTGTTCGTGAGTCCGAGGACAGGGTTCTTCTTTAGTGTGTTTATATAATTTCACTTTACCGTGGTTGTATAGAACGTTGTAGTATCAGAAAGACTCTTACTGAGTAGAAACATGAGATAGTAAGACTTTTATCAAAAGCACGTGGACGATGGTATAACACTCTGAAGAGTCTTATCTTTTCCCTGGCTTTAAGAAGAATACGTTGTGACGAGTACACAATCCTACCATAATAACCAGAAGATCTATATCTTTTCCCACAACTGTCACTCTGCCATGATGAGGTTCCAGATTGTGTCCACGATCAGTCTGTCTGTATCTTCCTGGGCTTGTTTACAGAGAATGTTGAATTGAACAAGACTTCGGAAATGAACACGGAAATCAGACGACGTTTGTTCTTTGAATTGGCAGGGACGTTTTCCTAGGAGACAATGGGCACCATTGTGTTACAGATCATTTGATCGATGGAATTTTCTCTTGCTTGATCTCCTCAAGCTCTCCAGCTTTTTCTTCTGAATCAGGGTATCCATAAAAAAGAAGAAGACTTGTACTTTGAATAAAGATAGTCAACGTGTCACAAATACTCACAAATGTCTCTCCAATTGACCACCACACTGCACGATTCAATAAAAAGCCTCCATCAATCACAAATCTACCGTGGTTCAGAACTGCAGTTCCTTGAACGGGTTTAACGCTTTATAAAAAGTTGATTTTGGTACATTTTTCATGACTTCTCATCAAACAGAGACATTGGATAAGAACAGAGTTTATATGCAATAACTTCTCTATATTGTGAGATTTGATAAATTTCACTATTATATTCGAAATTAAGAATAAAATACGGAGAACGAGCGACCGAGCGAGGGCGTGAGAGCTACGCACCCCCAGTCACCGACAAAGGGAAGCTAGTCACATCTGGCAAGGATGCAGCAACCGACCCAAGACAAGTTGGGTCTTGTTCGCGAAAGGTTCACACAATAGAAATCGCAGGCAAAACAAGGGTGTGGGTGGGCGAGCCACCCACGTCATAAAAGTTAAGAACGTCAAAGAAACGCGCCGGCGAGCCGCACAAGTTGCAACTTATTTTGAGAAAAACGTTGGGAAAAAAGCGGTTGCCGATATTTTGAAATAGACCCGAGGATTGGTGGATTGAGAAAGGCGCAATACTCGAAATCCCCAGTCGGAACTTAGGCACGAGTGGGGGGACAGGAAAGTCATTGGAGTTTTCGATCACGTGTAAATTCAAAATTTTAGGATGTTGGAGGTGGCAGAGGAGTCGTAGGGAGGGATGAGGGCATTTAAGGCATAGCAAATGGTTATTTCACCCATTATTATTATTATCATCATTTTCAGAGATTCTCGTGTTATTTTGGAGATCATTTTTCAGCTCATTCTCTTGCTATTTTTGAGGTCATTCTGAGCAGTTTTCAACCAAGTTTCGTCATGATCAATCTGAGCAATTTTCAGATCAGTTCTTTCGACCATTTTGAGCGATTTTCGCCAGATCGTTTAGAGATTTTTTTCTGAGCATTATTCTCGGCATTTTAGCCCCCTCAGATTTTTTGTGAAAATTATTTTCTCATCAGTTTTTCAAAAACAATAGTGCGGCATCACAAATCATTGAGTTTGTCGGGAGCGCCGAGTCAGATCGCTCGTGAGCCGAAATGGTGGAAAATCAAATGAACTTTCGGAGTTAGCGATCGTCAAGACGCCTGGGGTTCGAGCTGCGTGACACCTGAGGACGCCTGAGGACGCCGGAGATCACCACGGACGGAGCTGGCGCGGGGATCGCGCGACTGGAAAGTCAACGCACCTTCTATTTTCCACCGTAGAGTTGATCATTCATCGAGGCAGGTATTTTCTTACGACGGTTGTGAATTGTCCAACCTACGTCGTAATGCGCATAGGCGAGAAGAGGGAAGCGGAAGTAGTAAACGCCGGAGGCCTAGAATTGAGGACTGGAACTTTGTGAGAAAGAGGCCAATTACCGGTAAAGATTTCCGCCTAATGATTTTGGACGTTGTAAATTAATGTAAATTCAGTGCTTTGTTAATGAAAATTTTTTTTGTTCTGTTCATAGAAACATGTTGATTTGTCTAAAACTTGTATAATGTTGAGGTCGAAGTTGGTAGGAAATGCAAAAAATAGGAAGTGACTTGTGTTTTTGGGGGTACGCATGGGGATCATGTTATTGTTGTACAGTGTTTGATGAGTAAAATTAATGAATTTAATTCGTAAAAATTGCGTTTTCCTGTAGTGGAACCCCAGCATGGTCTTTCCCTTCAGTAAACAAATACGAGCCCTAAGAAATTGTGGAACCCTGAGATCGAGCTAGCCGAGGCGCCTATAATATCAATTATATCAGTTATTTAACATTTTATTCGATTATACTCAATAATAAATCCCGTTCTGCCACAATATCTTCATCCGACTTTTTTGCTATCCTCATTCCTGATAGATAGTGGTGAGGTTGACAATAACGATTGGTTCGACTGTGAACTTGTATTGAGCACATAGTGGCAAGGAATTTCTCTCGGTCTTTCAGTTTGAAGTACATAAATCTGAAATCACCACCAACAATGTGATCTATGCACCGAGTACCCTCCTCCCTATCAAAGTAGCAGTTGATCCTTTTATCACCAACAATCCCTGTGATGATGTATATCAGCTCTGGAGTTTCTGGGAAAGGTAGGTGCTGATCAAACCACTCAAATATTTTACATATCTGTATTTGTTTCATATCATATATCGTAATCCGCTCAAGAGCTTACGCTGTTTTTAAAAATTTCTTTGTTTTGTCTTTAAATAGATGCATCTTTCGCTATGTTATTCGTAATGTGTATGAAAGATACCAGAACATGAATGAGAACATATACATAAGGGCTATGACAACAAGTCCGTGTGGGGTTGCTGGTCCTCCATCGGGCGCCTCCCCAGGTGGCGGATAGGGGGATGCCCGGCCTGGCTTTTTCAGGTGGGAACCAGGGAAATTAAATACCCGGGGTGGACCAAAACCAGCGAAGAGGACGGCAACAGCTCCGAAGGCGGAAGAGAGTGTGTCCACTCCAACGGCAGAAGAGGCGGAAGACTGAAGTCACCCACTGCCTTGTGGGAAGGGTATTGAGCTAAAGGCTAAGGGCGGGTCCCTGAATAAAACTCCGACCCTCCTGACGGGGGTTCCACGACAAGGCCAGCGACCTGTCTGGGGGAAAAAGTTATTTCTACGAATCAAAAGTACCAAGCCTCGGATTAGGACTGATCAGGAGACGAACAATGCTAAACACCAAGGACAAAGATTTTAATTTGGCAACATGGAATGTTCTTAGTCTATATAGACCAGGCGCCCTTCTAAATCTTGTGGGGCAGTTAAGAAAGTATAAAATCAAGATAGTAGCCCTGCAGGAAATTCGATGGAAAGGCAGTGATATTCTGAGGTTATACTTTATACTATAGTGGAGGTGAGAGTAGAAAGCTTGGAGTAGGTTTTGCCGTAGAGAACACTATTCAGAACGCGATATTAGTATTCCAGGCAATAAATGAAAAGTTATGTGTATTAAGAATCAGGGGACAGTGCTTTAATGTTACGTTTATATGTGAACGGGATATGATGTGAAGATTGTTGTTGGGGATATGAATGCGAAGATAGGCAGAGACGAGAAATATAGACCCACTATTGGTAAGGAAAGTTTACAAGAACAATGGAATGACAATGGGAAAAGAGTGGTAAATTATGCGGTAAGCAAAGGAATGACCGTAAGAAGTACGTATTTTACTCGCAAAGATGTACATAAAATAACATGGCGTTCCCCAGATGGTGAGACTGAGAACCAAATTGATCATATACTTATTGACTCCAAACATAAATCAAATATTTTTGATGTGAAAAGCTACCGTGGTGCGGATGTGGATACGGATCATTACCTACTTCGGGTGCGTTATAAACAAAAGATATCGACTGTAAAAAGTAAACTAGAAGTTGCTAGGATAACACAGAGCTCCTTAGCAAATCGTCGGTGAAAGCAGAAGAATATAGAAGAGAAATGCAAATACTTTTACAAAACTTAAGCGTAAAGGAAACAGTCGGGGCATCAGTGGAGGAGGATTGGGATGAACTTAAAACAACAATCATAGAAACCACAGAGGAAGTTGTGGGTGAGGTACGGCCTGAGAGTAGGGCAGGTTGGTTTGTTGATGACTGCAGTAAGGCCATAGAGGAAAGGAACGAAGCTTGGAAGCAAATGTTGCAAAGGAAAACCCGGAACACTGCACAGCAATATAGTGATAAAAGCAGGGCAGCCACGAAAATATGTAGGAGGAAGAAACGAGAATGGGAGAAGCAGAAGATGGGAGAAATAGAGGGGATGGCGGAGATGGGAGATAGAAGACGAATGTATGAAAGAATAAAGCGGGAACGTAATGGTTTCCAACCTCGAGCGGTGATGGTTGCCGGAGAAGATGGGAATTTAGTGGGAGAAGAGAGCATAATTCTTGAAAGGTGGACCCAGTATTTTGAAGAAGTGCTAAATAGGGACGACATGCAGGTGGAGGAGGATATATGGGAATTACAGATTCCGGAGTCGGAGCAAGTGGACGAGCCTCGTTTAATGGAGATTGAACAACCCGTACAGGAAATGAGAAACAATAAAGCACCCGGGGAAGACGGTATTAGTGCAGAAATGGTGAAGTATGGAGGGAAAGATCTTGTGAATGGAGTGTATCAGCTCATTAGGAAGATATGGAGAGTTGAGCGAATGCCGGTGGAGTGGAGCACAGCAATATTAGCACCTTTACATAAAAAGGGGATAAAACCAAGTGTTCTAACTACAGAGGCATTTCACTATTGAATATTGGCTACAAGTTATTAATGAAGATTGTTACCAAACGGTTAGAAGAAACCACGGAGGGATTTATTGGTGAGTACCAATGTGGGTTATGAAGGGGGCGTTCCACGATCGACCAAATCTTCACTGTACGAACAATATTGGAGAAGTGCCAGGAGTTTCGGATAGATGTGCACCAGCTCTTTATAGATTATCAAATGGCATATGATAGTATAAGAAGAGGTAAACTTCGGGACATAATGTTGAGATTGGATATTCCTGTGAAGTTGATGCGCCTCGTGTGGATGTCGTTAAAATGGTCAAAGTGCGAGGTGCGAATTCAAAATAAAACATCTCGAGAATTTGTGGTGGTAAGAGGTCTCAGACAAAGGGATCCGTACTCCACGGTCTTATTTAACATCGTATTGGAAGATGTTGTAAAGCACATAGAAATGAATCCGGGTGGGACCCTCTTCAACAGGCAGATCCAATTTCTGGCCTTTGCGGATGTTATGACACGCAACGAGAAAGTCCTAAACGAAGCAGTTGAGCAGTTAAACAAAGCAGCAGCTGGAGTAGGGATGTCTGTGAATGAAGGGAAGACAAAATATATGGTTATGATGACACAACAGGAAAAGGAAAGGAGAACGCTTAGAATGGGATCTTCAGTGTTTGAAAGGGTGCAAAGCTTTAAATACCTTGGAATGAGGATCACGAAAAAAATGACACCAGTGTCGAAATCAAAGGTTACAAGAAGGTTACAGGAGTTACTTTGTCTTGAGTCGTTGCCTAGCTTCAAAAAATATTTCAAGAAATGTTAAAAAGACAATATACCGTACAATTATTCGACCGGTGGTGACTTATGGAGCAGAAGCTTGGGTCCTTATGACGTGAGATGAGTTGATGTTAAACACCTGGGAAAGGAAAATATTGCGGAGAATTTACGGACCGGTTCAAGAAAATGGAGTATGGAGGATAAGAATGAACACAGAGTTGTATGCACTGTACGGAGAGCCAACAATAGTTGCAGAGGTCAAATCAAATAGAATTCGCTGGTTGGGTCATTTTGAACGTATGTCTGAGGAAAGAGGAAAGAGTAGTAAAAAAAGTATGGCAACAAAGGCCAGGGGGGCGACGACGAAGAGGCAGACCGAGAGCGAGATGGCTGGATGGGGTTGAAGAGGATTTAAGAGCACTGGGCGTCCGAGGTTGGAGGAGAAGAGCGCAAGATCGGGAAGAATGGAGGAAGGTCGTGGAAAAGACCCGAACCCTACAAGTGTTGTAGCGCCAGGGATGGATGGATTATGACCAAAAGTGACACGAAAAGTATTTTGAAACTAGTACATGGATACGTAATTTTTCATTGATGGTTTAGGAGAGGATTATAATACAAATATATTCTAAAAGTGCGTTTCTGTATCAAAATACAAGGCTTGCTTGTAAAATTTACATGTATATATACTCAGTAAAAACTATATTATGGTCTAGTTCAATAATAAAAGTTGCTCTTAATGAAACATGGAAATATTGCCAGTCACTTCATACGTACTAGCAGAACATGTTTCCAGAAAAAGTAATAGAAAATATTAGAACATGTGGAGATAAAATCCACCTAAATTTAATGAACTAATTACATTTATTGGTAATTATTTAGTTTATATATACATAGACATTACATGATGAATTATTTCAAATAGGATATTGTGAAAGTATAACTTACACGGACGTGTTCTTAGTAAAGCGGCTGCGTCCGATATACACTCAATTTAAGCGCGCTCTGTCGTATTGACTTACGTCTAAAATGTTCGTCTGACGAAAAATACTCTACAAGAGACATAATTTGAAAGAAATTTCATGTAGATTGTATCTGTGTTGGATAAAATTATTTAAAGTGTGTAATTTTTAAGTTGTAAGCACACAACACAAAAATGATTTTTGGGATTAATTTCAAAATTTTGGTCAAAATTCACCCCGCTGTAGTGCGATATCTGTTCGTGTGACCAAACTTGCGTAACGACGTAATTTGTGGGAAATTTAATGCACATTATTGTTTTATTCATATATTTTTCTCTAGAAGTGCGAATTTTTCACGTTATAAGCAAAAAATAAAAAAGAGCATTTTTTGGAAGATTTTCGAATTTTCCTCAAAACTCACATGGTTTACGAGATGGCAAAGTTTAAATTCGGATTCTGCACCGCCGAAAACTTAAGGACCGATTGAAAGAAATCCTCTATATTCTTCCCAGCCAAACTACCATATAACTGTATCAATTGTTTTCGTACTCTTAGAGGGAAATAAGCAGAGCCAGCGTGAAACTCTATTTCTATTCTCATAAACAATATAACATTTTAGGTTGACAGACTCCCATTAAAAGTTTATTGTGATAAAGTTTGTCAATCGTACCGCCGAACTGAGATCTGCTTCACCTACTATCTTAACCACTATATGACATAATAGCAAAACTACCCGGCATTGCTTCTGAATTCTTTTGCTCGCACTCGAAAGTTAGAGATGTAATTTTCGTTCTAATGAGTATACGAAAAACAAAGATTTTCAATCTGACTGAGACTCTTCGCAACAATAAATAAAACATGCGAGTGAAACGCGACAACGAATTCTTATAAAAGATTTCCGCATGAAACCGTGAAAGTGATTCTACCCCCTACACTCACTATAGAGTAAAATATCGAAAAATCCAAAACCCCGTTTCTATATATTTAAATTAGTAATGTTGAGGTACAAAAATCAAGTTGATATCTCAATCAGTTTGTGAGATATACCGAAAGAAAGGAAAATTAAAAAGTAATGAAAATAGAGGGAAGGTGTGGTTTTTCGAAATTTTAAGTAGACAGTGCTCTTTTCAGAGTTTTGAAGCTCTAGTGCGCAAATTTTCAACATGCTCGGATTAAAACTGTAGATTTGTACAAAAGACACACACACACCGTCCAGGACATTCTCCTTTGTATATTTAACAAAAAATGAGTTCTTGGTGTCATAACTGATGACACATTGACGTGCGGACGACTTCTGAAGCCACGGCAAAAAGTAGTTCGCGTAGGATAAAAGGGGTGTACCTGCTGGGCTCGAGAGCTGTTGAATAGGAGCTGGTAGAGAGATGGTACGGTTGGAAGGGGAACGGTGGTAGAAAAAATAGTTTAGAGTGTGATGGCACGGTTGGAGGAGGAACGATGGTAGTAGAGAGTTTTCCTTGGATGGCTCGGCTTGCGGAGGACGGCTTCTCTTTTTGTCACGGATGCGGAGAGTGATCGTTTCTTTAGTTGATGCCTGCGTCTCCCCATGTCTTGGGTGGTACTTCGACGCTTAACAACATTCATCGCACTCTCTGCGTCGATCCCGCGCCGCCGACCTCTTATCTCGATAACTGACATCGATTCTGACTCTTTCATGTGTCCACTATTAAATTAATGACTGTTATGAGAGTGGTAAGACGGTTATGCGAGTGTATCGTGCCGTGAAGCAAGGTAAAATTGCACAACCTTTTTTATAAAATGCTCAACCTTCATGGAGATAGTTTGCAGAAACTGAGAACTAGTCAATACTATTAACATAGAGTTCTATTCTGTTCGCTATTATGAAGAATGAAAAAGAAGTCTGTTATGTGTTGGGTGACTGAGAAGAGATTTATCGAATTGGAATACATTGGTTATATTTGTTTAGTTAAATGAAGTTTGTTAAAAGATAGTTCGGCATTAAATTTGTAGTATTATCGGCAATTCTGAGGATTGAGTAGGGTTACAACAGAATATCAAATTTGAAGACATTTCTTGTATTTGTTAAAGTTGTTTGTGTTAAAAACATTTGCATTTTTACTAGTACTATCAGGAAGACTAAAACATTAAATAGTGGTCAGTACTGCAATACACGTATTGTGGGTGTATTAAGTGCATTACATTATTACTTTCCATTTGTGCATTGTTTATTATTTTGAGATGGTAAAACTTTTATCATATTCCTGGCGCCCAACCTACATTATCTGTGTTCGAGGCAAGTAGCCGGGAATTTATGGTTATAATATAGAAATTTTTTGACACTAAGTATTGAGTATTTCATTTTAATGAATCCTAACAACAAGTATCCAACTCTCTATATTGCAACCTCTTTTGTAGCATCACGATAAGTCTTTTCTTTACGGGTAACATTTCATATTTCGTCACTGTTCGGCCACTCAAAGTCTGTTAACGGCAGTCATGGGACTTTGCTTCAAATAGGACCTATTACATTAGGTCAAGTAGAGCGGTCCAGCCTTGCTTTCTCGCATTAGGCTCCATTTCCTCGATGAATAATAAATAGTGCAATCAGATCTAGACCATTAGTTGCCGGGAGGTATGGCTTCTAATGTAGTGTAATACGATCCTGTGTAGAAAATTTAATCGTCTTAGTGTAATAGGGTCCTAGGAAGAGATCAGAGCGTGATCCAATAATTCTTCGCCAATCGGTTTTCATAGAAAACAGTAAATAAATGATCTTTCGGCAGAGTGGCTGGGCAAATAATCGGAAGGATGCTGCCAAGCGAGATTTCATCCCTTTGACGATTCTGCCTGGCAACGGACCACAATTCTCAGAGGTTGTCTGTGTTCGTCTCTACTGGCAGAAGAGGCGTTAACTCTTTCTTCTGGAATGACTTTCCACAGTTGTTGGACATGTCTATTGTAGTTTTTCTGACAACCCCCACTTTGAGTCCGTAGCGCATTGTAGAGCAAGCCCTCGCCACCACCCACTCATGCCTCAGGAGTCGCGCACTCATCGTCGTACTTCAGTCGAGTCTTCGCGCCTGAAGGGAGTAAGGGAGGCAGTGATGGTGGGGAGAGCAGAGATGCTGGAGCGCACTTTGATGGGTCACTGCTTCGGGACGTCGATAGCGCCTGAGGCGGAAGTTCACGTCGCTGTCCGTCCACCCCTTCAACGATAGACATGGTTCTTCCTTGGCTTCGCTGTGACGGCCTTTTTTTACAAAATTTGTCAGATAACTGGAATAGTATGAAGTTTTACGTAGAGGGATGAAACAGTTTTAATATTTTTGACACCCATTTCACGTCCAGCTATCATATCATGATAGAAGTTTGCATAATTTGATACCTTTTACCTGCAAAATGGGAACTTTTTGAAGCTCATGTTGTAGCGATTATACCATCCTAATGATTTCTACGCTCAAGGGATACAAAAAGCTATTAATAGATGTCAAAAAGGTGAAACAATAAGATTATGAAGTTCGGATATCATTGCTTTATCTTATTTCTAAAAGATATTCCATTTTTACCCATCATTACCAATCAATTTCAACTGATGACAAATCATTACAAAGATTATTTTATGGACATGACTCGGACGGTGGTCTTTTATTTTATTTGTGTTATTTAACTTATTAAGTTTATTTATCATTCATAAACTGTCTTTTCCCATTATTACGTTTAGTAGTATGTTTGTAACCTTCATCTATCTTAAAACGAAATGCTGGATAGCTGTTGTATGTACATTAAGCCATTTACTGTTTTTATGATGCAGTGGGAACACTGATTGGCACACTCACAATGAAATTAGAGGTGGGCAAATAACCAACCGAAACCGACAGCTCATTTTAGGGTTTGTTCCGATCGGGTCGGGTCCGGCCGGTTCAGATTGTAATGATGGTTGATCTGAAAATCGATGGTTTGACCGTTTACTTTATTGAAGCTACATTGTTGTTAACACAAGCAAAGGCATCGTTTCAGTAAACCTATTGGTTTTCGGATTAACCGATTCGAAATCCGATCCAAGCAACCCCGACAATGTACGGTCCGTTTCGGTTGGGTATTAGCCCCCTCCCCCAGTTGGTGTGACCATACAATTTCACAGGCTCACAAGTTTTATTATGCATTTTCATCAATAATATTGTTGTTTTCATTTAGTTCTCTAAACTTGTGTTGGTTTTCGTCTCAGCAGTAGATTTTTAAATCAAGTTCTGCTGGGAAGAAGAATCTATTTCAGGTCTAAGAACTTTCTGGTAATGTGAACTGAGGACAGAAGGACGCTGTGCTACAGTCTACTTATGATATTGGTGATGATTTTGAGTTTTTAAATGGAATCGACTAGGGATTGGGGTACTAGTCCTAGGGTAGATAAAATGATAGGCACTATGATCACTTCTTGAACATTTCAGAGTTTTTTTTACTTCAAAGGCTAGTTGTTGGTATTTTGATATTTTGTCGTTCTTTGTTTTTTCTAGATTGTTGTAATTTACGACAGCAAAATCGATGAGATACACTTTTGATTCTTTTCTTTTCCAAAGGATGGTATCAGGTCTGTTGTGAATTGTTGTTAGGTCAGTGAGAATTCTTCGGTCCCAGTACAAAATATTCGACTTCAAACCATCTTACAGGATTGGTTGAGGTTTTTACTGATGGTCTGGTGGTATGGGACTCTTAATGCAGATCAGTGATTTTGCAATTTCCAGTTGAATTATTTTTCCCATGTTGTCGTGTCTAGTTTTGTAATCATTTTGCGCCAACTGTGACCAACCGGCAATGATATTCTCGAGAGTGTCTTTGGTATGGTTACATCGGCGACATAAATCTGTAATTTCGGTTTATTTAAGGATTATTTTCCTGTAGTTTCTATTTGGTGTGACTCCGTCTTGCATTAATAATATGAAGCGTTCTGTTTCTGGGAATAATTTTCCGTTCATTAACCACTTAACTGATTCTATTTTATTTATTTTGCTGTTGGTCAGTGGATTGGGGTAGTTCCTGTGTATTGGTTTATCTAGTTATCTTGTCATTATATTTTCTTGTATTGGTTGGGGTAGAACCTCATTCAGGTGACATGGTGTATAGTTTTTATCACTGGTTATAATTGCTTGGTGTAGTGATGAGGTATGCGTTTTGTTCCGGAAAAGTTTACTGAGGATGAACTTTTGTCTTTCATGGAGACCTTTGATTGGTATGATGCCTCTTCCGCTCTGGTTACGTGGGATAAACATTCGTTCTAATGCTGATATAGGATGGTGTTTATTGTTGCTTGTCATCTTGGTTCGGATTTTCCTCTCTAAATTTTCCAGATCTGTAGTTGACCATTTTACAACCCCAAATGAGTAGGATAGTATGGGGATGACTAATGATTTTATTGCTTTAGTCAGGTTACGTGAATTTAAATGAGTTTTTGTTGTTATTTCCATCCTTCTCTTGTATTCTTTAGTGATGTGTTTTTTGACTATTGTGTGTTCTGTTCTGTTTGTTCTGCATTACACTCATGTATTTGTAAGTTCATTAGGTTCTAGTTGTTCTATATCTTGATATTTTACTGCAGTGTACTGTGTTGTCTCTTTAACTTTTCCTCGAACAAGGTTTTGTAATTTACATTTATCTATTCCGAATTTCATTCTGATGTCGTTGCTATATTGTTCTATAATTTTCAAGATCTTTTTCAGACTTTCTGCATTTCTTGCGTAAATATTGATGTCATCCATGTACATTAAATGTGTGACATAGCATTCGACTTTTCTCTTTTTGATATTGAATTCTAAACTCTTTCCTTGTTGTTTGAGGATAGTGGATAAAGGGTTTAGAGCTAAGCAAGGCTTATTGTTGTTTTTATTATTATTAATTTATTTTGTTTGTTCTATCAGCATTGCTGCTGGTATAAGACAAAGTACGGGCTACAGAGCCAAGCACACCTGTCTATATATGATTCAAGAACTTTCTTTCAATGCTGGTAGTATTTAGAATGACAGCTCTTTGCATGTATATATAAATATTCTTATTCAAGTCAAGAATCTTAAGGCTTTCGTGCAACTGCTTTGGTATTACATTTGTGGCTGAAAAAACAATTGGCGCAATGCACACTTTACCGAGCATCCAGATCTTGTTGATTTCGTTACTCAGGTCCACATACTTGGTTTTCTTTTCAACTATTGTTTTCTCAATATTATGTGTGTTTGCTACAGCTATGTGAATCAAAAACGCAAGTTTTCTACCTTTTATCACGTAGCACTATGTCGGGTCTATTCTTAGGGACACATCTGTCAATAATTATATATCTGTCATAATAGCGTATCTATCTGTGTCCAATACAGGTGAAGGTATATACTTGTAATATGGAGAAGTCTCGTTTATTATTATTATTATCATCAATATTGATTTTTTCTCAGTAGAAACTGGCAACATCCACCCACCCAATAGATGGTATAAGGATTGGGCTTTATCGATGCAGAAAGTAAATTCATCCCGGTTAGTATCATGAAGTATTAATTATTTTAAAAATTTTCGGACAATGTGACAAGTCTGCAGGAGGACAGTTTTCTGTGCGACCTTCATTATATTCTTCTTTGTTTCTAAATCTTACAAATTCTTCTTAAATTTTTTCGATAAAATACCTTCGACAGATATCACTAAGTGGATAATTTCAACCTTGCCTAGCTTCCCTATATTTTTGATCTCAATTGCGAAGTCCTCGTATTTCCTTACCTTTTCTAACTCAGTTGAATTAATGTTGTGATTCAGTGGAACAGCAATGTCTATTATGGTGGCAGTTTTATTTTCCTTGTCAATGTGAAGGATATCTGGGCGATTATAACCCACTGTTTTATCTGTCAACACAGGCCTATGCCAATAGAGGACGTATTTCTGATCTTCAAGTTCTGCTGGCAGTTGGTATATATTATATGGTGGTGTTACATGCCGTCTTAATAATTCGTAATTATTCCAAGCTGTTGATGGATTAGCTTGGCCACTTGGTTATGTCTGCTTAAGAATTTTCTGCGAGAGATGAACAACCAGCCATTAGGTGTTCGATGGATTCACCAGGCCTTCCGCACTTTCTACATGAATCAGAAACATCGAGTTTAAAGATATGTTTCTCACAATTTCTTGTACTCATCACTCTAATTTGAATGACCATCATAAATGGTCCTTAGATTCTTTTTTTGATTCCTGCATAATTCATGGATATGCAACAACCCACGTCCTCCCTCTTTTCGGGGTAAGTACAACCTAATGGTAGAAGACTTTGGGTGCAGGTATCTGAACTTAGTCAACAATCTCCTAGTCAATCTGTCTAAGTCATTCATATCCGTGTCCGACCATTTTACTATGCCAAAGGAGTGCGTAAGCGCAGGTATGGCCCAGGTATTGATGGTTGTGATGATGTTTGCCCCAGACAATTTAGTATTGAGTGCCTTAGTTAGACGCCTCATGTACTTGTTCGTAAATACATTCTTGAGATAAGCATGATCAATTTTGCTATCCTGTGGTATTCCAAGTTACTGATTTTCAGATTTTTAGTTATCATTACGCTTTTACTATTTGTTTCATAAACACATCATTTTAGTTTTGAGGAACAAATTTGGCCGTATTCATCATAGCATTTTGATGAGCTGCTTCCAGTTGTCTTAAGTCTCTTCCTAGAGACATTTCCTAGAGATGAACAATCTATGAATGTCTGCTCTGGGATGAAGTACTCAGTGCATTGTTAAAAGTTTTCGAGTCTTCCTGTACATCTAAAGAATTTCTTGCACTCTCTAATCTACGATTACAAAATTATATTCTAACACAGGAACAGTTAGCTCATTTATTGCATTGATTTTATTTCTTACATTTAGTTCAGATCGAAAGACAAGTCTAGTTCTTCTAAAGTATTCCAGCCGTATCCGTGTTTTCACGCTTTCATTTGTGGTATAGCCATTCTGCTCTATACCAAGTACTTGTACATTTTCCCCTGTTCTAGATATTTAATAACATTTTGTTCATCTAAACGTACATTTTATATATGTATCTACTTGCTCTACGCATGCAGACCTTTCAGCATTTTTCTAGACCAAAATTCATACAGATATTCTCACTAAATCATTTTACTGTATGTAGCATTTCTTCGAACACTTTCATTAAAAAAAAAAGTTTTCGATCATCCATGTAAAGCAGGTGAGTGATTAGCTTTTTATGTTCATATACTCCGTACTAAAAGTTTGGTTTAGTTAGTAGTCTAGAAAGGGGGAATAAGCTAATGCAGAATTGCCATGGTGGCAGTGAGCTACACTTAAATATACCCCTTTTAATGCTAATTGATCTTGATAGAAAATTGCAAGCTCCATCCCTTATTACCAATCTAGTAGTCCACTTTTTCATACTGCTTTGGCAAAAGTCAATAATATTTTGGTGAAATTTGCAAAGTTCTAGACCTCTTAACAGCTAGTCATGGGGTACACTGAAGAACACCTTTTGATAAATAAATAAATAAATAAATTTATTGTCAAAAAACAGTACAAACTGCATATGACCACGTGGAGGACAATAAACTAATTCACTCTCCGGAAGCAAGCAAGTGACCATTCCATCGATTCCGATCAAGGGACCTAAGGTAGTGGCGGATCCAAAAATTTCAGCAAAAATTCCTAGATAAGATGAAAAGTTAACTACGAGTTATAATACTAATAGGGTGTCAATATGTTTGTAATTTAACGCATAAAATTTACATGTACAAATTATTATCGAACTATTGATTATTCTGAGTATAGTTTTTAAAAATCATAAGAATTTAAATAACACTATTCACGATTTATTGTTACAATAAACACGCCCCTAGACAAAGCCTAGAGAACCTGTATAAGAAATCCGCCTGTACCCGAAGGAAAACCGAAAGCAAAACCCGGGCCAGAATGGGGCTACAGAATTAATGTACACAACCGTGCCAAAGTTGAGTACACATAAAACTAAATTAATATAAATCATCAGATAAAACAATCATGCAAGAAAATAGTTTTTGAAATTGTTACAAGTTATTTAAAAAGTACTACAGCAATGGCGTGATAAAGTACAAGACGGATTTTACTTTTATTAAAATCAATAAATTCTTTTACATTGTAGAAGCACTGGTGCAGGAGATAGTTTCTAACCGCGGATTTGAAGAGGTTCAATTCCATAATATCTTTTATATTCATGGGAAGGGAATTATATAGAACGATTCCCGAATGATACGGTCCTTTTTGGCGAAGAGTGATTGACACTCTAGGGCGATGAATATTATTACTATTGCGAGTTTTGTGATCGTGAACGAGACTGTTTCGTATGAAGCAAGGGTGGCACTTCACTAATTCGGTCTTAACAAACACGACCGTTTCTTAAATATAAATGCAGGGAAGTGTTAAGATATTTAATTCCTTGAATAAAGGTTTACAAGAGTTTCGGGGGTGAGATTTACATATTATCCGAACTATCCTCTTCTGAATTCTAAAAGTTTGAATGCTCTGACGGGAATTACCCCAGAAGGTAATGCCGTAACGTAAATGGGAGTACATGTTTGCAAAATATATGCAACGGGAAATACGTGGACTAACTGCGTTAACTAAGATTCTGAATGCGTAACACAATTTGCTTAATTGGAAATTAAGATTGTCAACGTGACAATTCCATTTGAGTGAATCAATCCCAAGTTCAGGTTTCTCTTCTGAATCTATGTGTCTCTTTGAATCACTTTGTTCAACATCAGAATTTCTCTACATCCATAAGGTCCTTAACGGCTTCCTTTCTGTTCTGGTGACTCTACGGTATGCTGGTTTAGATGTTCTTGCATTTTTTAGACACAATTACTGTTACTATTTTATAAAATACCGAAAAATATGTTATTAGTCGGTAGTTTCTGGCAAGTTTTTATTGCCTCCCTTAGATATTAAGTATGTTATTCCTTGAGTCAACCATTTTGGGAGTTCATCTTTCTTCAGTAATTTATTTATGGATCCCGTGATGTGACCAACAAGGGTGGATAATTGCATAATCCACAAGCCTTGAATTTTAACATTCCGGGAACTTTGCAGTTCACCATGTTCCTCAGAACCACAGCTAGGTCTTCTTCAGTTATGAAGTTCATGTCTTCAGTAGCATCAGGAAGCAAATCACTAAGTTCTTGCTCAGCACTTAACCAAGTTGCACTTGTATTGAATGAAAGTGCCTCCTCCCAGATTGTAGACCAGTAGTTAATTACTTCCTCCTTAGCTTCAGAGAGTGTAGTTGGGTATTCAGGGCATGCACAGTTACTTCGATTTAAGTAATAATCAAATCTCTTCCTATCTCTTTCATACATACTGTTCTGAGTGTAAAAGTTACATCTATTCTTAAATCGATTCTTTGAGAATAGGCTTGGATATTCTCTTTTATTGCCTCTATGGCAGCTTGCTCTGACTTGTCTGTTATTTCGTATTTACTTCGGAGTAAATTGGTTGTATTCGTTTCCGAGATAAGAGCCAGGTCTCAGGAAAGATCAGTAATCCTCAAAATTCTCTTCGCCAAGGGCGGTTCCCCATTCTTGTGTTTAGCCAGCTTAGTACCATTGACTTTATTTGGTCAAGGAATTATATATGTTAAAACAAATGCAGTTTCACGTGTAAAGCAGTTGATCTCACAAATATTCAACTCTCTTTTCTCTAACATGTTCTTTAAAATGTTGTTAGCGTCTTTAATTACATTAATTATTATTTTTATTGGGTCGGACAGCAACTGCTGACAAAAAGAAAACAAAAATGTTTCATAATAGCATGTATGACATTTTTTGGTATTTTAAAATGTGAGAAATGAAAATTAGTTTGGTCGTCTTCTATATATGCTTTTCAGCAAAGTGAGTAATGGGAGTTGCTCTTTCTCTTCCGTAATGACGTAGGTCTGGATCCTGCGATGCCGCTCTTCATCACGAGCCAGGCGGATAAGAAGTTGGACCCCAGCGATGCGCTGTTCGTCGACGTGGTGCACAGCAACGCGTTCGCGCAAGGCAAGGCAGAGCGTTGCGGTCACGTCGATTTCTACATGAACGGAGGCGTCACGCAGCCCGGATGCCACGGAGACTCTGGTGAGCAGGAACTCTCGCCTATCACGCGCACCTCAACTAAGTGATGCGGGCATTTCGTTATATGCTCAGACTCTGAATATTTGATGGAAAAAATCAAACCTTACCTTTCCATTATCCTTATACTTTTAGTAGGTGTTTCGTTACTAATATATTGAAGGTTAACCTATGTTGTGACTTTCCAAATCCAAGGATATAGTTTAAATTTTTCTATCTTCCAAGCGATGAACGGTTAAAGTCCTGGAAAGAATAGCCCTCACCATCGTCTCCTTTCCCTTCTAATACATTGACGTGCATGTGTCTGAGAAGAATCTTTGTGCAGTAGATGCTGGTTAGAACAGAAGCGGAAGAGCCAAGCTCGAGTTTGCGTTGAATTAAAGTAAGTAACCGATTTTCGTCGGAAGAAATTGCTTCACAGGATCGTCGCTTATCTTGAATTTGAACAAGGAAACACACAAAAATGAAATGTGATGTCTTTTCTAAAGGCATCCAGGTCCCATCCGCTTTGACATATTTTTCACTAAAACATTTGTTCATCGGGTTAAAATCAAAATAGATTTCTAAGGAAAAGAAAAGAATTATTATAAAAGAACAAATGTATAGTCCACTCTGTCGTACGTTTATTAACCTTTTTTTCGTTTACTTGATGAACATCTTCAACGTTAGGAAACTACAAAGAATAATAAAAATGAATTCGAATAAAACGAAATAGAAGAAACCGCACGGATGCATACATACATTTACACACAAACTTTCACACCATACGTTCTCATACATTAACCCGTCAGTCAGCGTTAAAGCCGAGAAAATCCTCTTCCTTCTTTAATTGGTCCATGTCAAACGAAACTTTGAAAATTCAATCTCAAAATTACAGAAGTTATTTACCAAACACTGTGGAAAATACTGTTTTGATTTTGACGAATATATCAGTTTTGGGAGCTTCTGATTCCGAGAACAATGTGCCTAGAATTCTAATTATAATTTTCTTGATGCTTTCACCAAACATGTGATTGAAAGGAAAACAATTATTTTATTTATCGTAATAGAGTAAATGCGTTAGTTATG
>NNCF01129691.1:0-31520 GCA_002313205.1 Laupala kohalensis
GGTGCGAAACTGCATTTTTCCCTACTTGCATGGGCTCTAATGACCTTTGATGTTGACGAGCCCTAAAGCCCCACGGAAAAAAAAAAAAGATTGCCATGCGGAAGCGATGTTGCGCGGCCACGGTGGCGACCCTTAAGACTGGTCGGCAGACGGGAGCCGCTAAGGTCGCGACAAGGGGGTTGAGGGAATTGAGGAGAGCGGGGGAACTATGAGGAAGGGGATGGTGAAGGGGGAAGCTGCTGTGGCATCCATAGACCAAGATAAACTCGATCTATGCGGTAGCTGTTTACTCTCTCACACAGTTCGGGTCGGAGGTCGACGGCAGAGTGAGAACAGGTCCTCGGTGGCTCTGACGTCGTGTCGGCAGATGGTGTCGCGGCTAGGCTGGAGTCTAGAGACTGAAAG
Source organism: Laupala kohalensis (assembly GCA_002313205.1). Classification (NCBI taxonomy): domain Eukaryota; kingdom Metazoa; phylum Arthropoda; class Insecta; order Orthoptera; family Trigonidiidae; genus Laupala; species Laupala kohalensis. Next base: position 406 of record NNCF01129691.1, read on the forward strand.
TACCGGGTTCAGAGGAAGCTGCCTTGGAGAGCGAGGGTGGAGGAGGATTCCTTGAGCGACACTTAATGGCGTCGTGCAGAGCAAGGAATCGTCTCTCACCCTCTACTCCCCTCACCCATTTTGGTCTCTCTCTCGGTGATCTGAGCTCCACTCTATATATATTTTGTCTAGCCGTGCCGTCATAACCTCCTGACCCAGTTCAGCTCTCTGCGTCTACATGACCCAGTTCATATGCACACTCGGCTCTTACGTATGTCTTTACGACAGCGATGTGGAGTTTGACACAGTGTTGCGAATTACTTTCGGTTGATGAGCAGGAAGTTGTGGTTGTTTTTCCTATCGACTCGAAAGGGGTAAAGAAGTTCACAGTAGCAGATGAAATACTATTACAAGTGGTAAAGTACATAAATCAAGAATGACCTAAGTAACGAGAGGTGCCATAAGGAAATTTTACAATATTTTGAATATTAGAGAAATTTTACTGCTTCAAGAGGTGGTAATTCTGCTTAAAAACTAGTACTTGAGAGTGGTCTATCCTCGGAAGTTAACACTACGAGTACGAAGCTTACTCCACACCAGTCATTGGGGAGTGTCTAGGACCAATCAGAGGGCTAGAAGGCACTGTTATTGGCCGGGAATGTCAAAGGACATCAAATAAATGATCAACAAGTGTGCGGTTTGCAGGAGTTACAAGGAAAGCCCACCAAAGCATTTTTTACTGTGGCAGCTACGGAAGAGAGCTTAAGAGAGAATAGACATAGACTATGCGGGGGCGATATTTGGGAGCGTGTGGTTGATTGTAGTCGACGCCTTTTCAAAGTTCCCACATGTGATCTAGGTCAACCGCACGACAACGGAAGCAACCATCGGGGCATTGACGAACATATTCCTAATTGAAGGATTTGTCAAAGACGATAGTGTCGGACAACGCGACTCATTTCTCAGCAGGGTTGTTTCAGAAGTTTTGTCGGCAAAATGGAATTCAGCACTTGCTAACGACAGCTTTTGATCCCCAGTCTAATGGACAAGCGGAAAAGTTCCTGCGAACCTTTGAGTCAGCGATGCAAAAGGGCATGGCGGACGGATGGTCAAAACGAATAGCTTTACAGAAGCTGTTATTGACGCACAGGGCAACGACACGACAAATGGAGTAAAGTCCAGTGGAGTCATTGCATGGATGATATATCAGGATTTGCTTTCAATATTAAAGTCGGTAATAAAAGTTTACGCAGGGTAAATAGCAATATATCTTCCAGGCCAAGATGTGTACTTCAAGATATTTTTATTAAGAAGCTATGGATACCTGCGAAAATCGTGAGAGCGCAAGGCGGCAAAACGTATATTCAGGATACTGCGAAGGGCTTGCAGAGACGGCATGAACTCGAGATAGCCCGCCGGAAAGACAACAGATCGTTACCAGATAAAATTAATACTTTCAATGATTTTATTTTTCAGCTTCCTATATCAGGGGATACACAGGTGAAACGGCTGGGGCAGACGTCGAGACACCGTCAACAGAGAACATTGCAGCGTTTGTCGCAGAGACATATCCAGCGGCACCAGTAACCACCCCAGAGCAGCTCGGCAGCAGGCGACACCAGTCTCCACGTCCACGTTGTAAGTGACTGGTCGCTTACACCGTCGTGTCATTGCGCCCGTTACCATCTCTACCAAAATTAAGTGGGGAGGAATGTGGTGATTGACACCACACAAGTTACGGTAGACCAACGGAAAACTGCATTGAAATAAAAAAAGCTATTTTTTTGCTGAAATCCCTTCATTTGGATGCAAAAAGTGTCCCCAAAATTTTTTACTCCCCACCACCACCCCTCGGGAATCCCCTCCGAAATTCGGGTGTACAAGAGTTCATAACGTTTTTGTGATGTTTGGGTTTTCTGTTGATTTTAAAGTAAAATTTATGCTTAAAAAATGCATTATGGAAAATTTTGACATAATTAAGATTGTTTGGAAAACAAATTATGCGAATTTTTGCCGTTAGAGGGCAAAGAAAGGACTTATAATAGCATCTTAGAATTATATGCGTTTTAAATGTAGAATTTTACACGCTTATGAACTCATACATACACGTACACATATTATATATATTCACACAGACACGCGCCTACGCACACACACACACATACATACATACACTTAGAGAAGGGTGAATTCACGTGAGCGAATCTGTACATAGATTTGTATAAATTGGTTCCTTTATATTTGTATTAATTCCTTTTTATTTAGGTTTTGTGATTAAGTATTATATTATATATCAATATTATATATTATAATTAAAATCATATCTTCAACTTGTTATTAAATATCCAAAATTTATGTATGTAAATTTATATAAAATTGATATGGAACATTCAAATAAATCAGACTATTAAATAAATTTTAATAACTTTTATTACATTTTTTAATGTAAAAATATATGATGAATTGTAAATTTTAAATATTACTATCACTATCAATCTGATTACTTTTAACAGAAGAACAGTCACTTCTTTCTGAATTATTTTTTACATTGTTAGATTCCTCAAAATTATTTGTGAAAGTGCTTTCTTCAATTATATGTTCCAACTGATAAGTTTTTTCAATTTCTTTGGCTTGTGCGGAATTTTTACAACGTAAAATATTTGCGAAGTAGTTTATCAGATTATTTTAGAATTGCAATTCTTTGTTCTGAGTGGTCGAAATTCTGTTATTTGTTTGAACTATCACAATTGTGGCAGTTGGGACTGAACAGATCCCGAAGTTCGAACACATCTTCGCTAATAGTTTGTGTATTTTGCTGCTAAGTTTATACTGAAACAACTAGAAAACTTAGATTTAGAATATTTATTGAACGACGACGATGATTTTGACCTGAAATGACCAAAGGTGACCCACCTGACGATGAAATTACCTGCGATAGCGATGATGAAAATGACTTCACGCTGACGACAAAAGCTACTGCAATTAATCAAAACTTAATTTTTGGAATAAAATACGATTTCCTTCGAATCCGGATACAGTTAAAAACTATGAAAACACTGAGCTTTCGATTTTAAGTCCTGATCAATATTTTTAAAAAATACATCACCTCTGAGAATTTGTTTCATGCATTTTGATTACGTGTTTATCAGTTTTGTCAACAAAATGGAAAATCAATAGATCCCCTGTGTACTGCTGCTGTTAAAATAATGTACAAATTGTAATTGTATCAATAATTTAGTTATTAAATAGAACCATATAACAGTCACAATCGTAACAACTCTGTGGGAAGCACACAGACCTAAGTTTCACAGTTGTGACACTATTCCCCCACCTCTCTAGATAGCAAAATTTTTGAATATATTTTTGTTCTATCTAAATAAATAAATAGCCAACACTTTAAAAAAATTAAAAATATATATTTCCGTGGCCTCAGGCCTGTAAGGGTTATAGCATGGTGTTTTGATTTTAGAAAGAAATATAACTATAAATATTTTAAATTTTTTTTATACCTGTGTATAATTATAGGTAGGATTATTTTCGAGTATAGAATTTGGACCAACTTAACTATATGGTCCAATGCCGTAGAATAATATCCAGATGATATATCGAAAAACGGTTTTTTTTTGCCATGATTCTGGAAGGGACTTTGTTCTCGGAAATTACAAATTGAATCATTTTATGTGAAAAACAATTCCCTTCTCCGATGGCAAATTTAACATTATCGTTCTATCCTAACTTTATTCTTCGTATATCCTTCCGCGAGTGCTGATACCTCCACCATCGCCTCCATCTTCACACTTTTTTCCGATTTTCTTAAAACGGAATCGCCGGGTCTAACAAACCTAATATCGACGACTGTGACCGAACAATTGTTTATAATTGATCATATTATAATTATCATACTCTTAACATACTAACATAAACGGTGGCGGAGAGAAGAAAATAGTGTGGAACAGTATTTCTTTATAACTATCGTAAATATGAAAAGCGAAAACTACGGCTTATATTTTCGGAACCGCAATAATATTTGTAGTATTATGACATAAATTATTTTTTCGAACTCTTGTGGGACCATATTCTTAACTTTGGCCGTATGTATGTATGTATGTAAATAAGTATATGTGTGTGAATATATATTATATGTGTATGTATGAGTGCATTAGAGTGTAAAATTCTATATTTAAAACGCATATGATTCTTGTAAGGTACTATTGTAAGTACTTTCTTCACTGTTTAGGGGCGAAAATTAGCATATTTTTTTCCAAAAAAAACGTAATTTGGTCAAAATTTTCCATAATGCATTTTTTATGCATTAATTTTACTTTAAACGAAAGAAAACCCAAAAATCACAAAAAACCGTTNGCAAGGACGTCATGAATATGCCCAAGTTCAATCGCTCTCTTAAATAGGGAATGATCGAAAATAATAATTATAATGATAATAATATATATACGCACACATGCACTTAGAGATGGGTCAATTCACGTGAGTGAATCTCTATATAGATTTTATAGACTGATTTCTTTATTTTTGTATTAATTCCTTTACATTTAGGTTTTGTATTAAAATATTCTATTACAAATTAATATTATATATTATAATTAAAATCAAATATTTAACTTGCTATTGAATATCCAAAATTTATGTATGTAAATTTATATAAAAATTGAATTTAGGGCATTGAAATAAATCATAATCATTAAAAAAATTTTAATAACTTTTATTACACGTTTAATATAAAATTATATGATGAACTGCAAATATTAAATATTACTATCAACCTGGCTACTTTCACCTGAAGAACAGTCACTGCTTTCTGAATTATTTTCTAAATTGTTAGAGTCCTCAAGGTTAATTCTGAAATTACCTTTTTAATGTTCCAACTGATCAGTTTTTTTAATTCTTCGCCTCGTACGGAATTTTCACAACTACTACCATTGCAATGAGAGCACATTAAAAATCATTTAAGTCAGGTTTTTCTGCGACCACAATTAGCTCCACATCCATTGGTACACTTGCAAGATATCATATTTAAAACCTCGTCAAGTACAGGATGATTATCCTTTTCTAATGTCAAAGGCAATAATCTATATTCATTTCGAACCCAGCCCCGGTTCTCAGGAATTAAATGCCTATCATACCAAGTTTGAATATGTAGGTATACTCTTTAGGAATGAAGTTTTGCTCCTCCTTCAGTAGGAGGTAATTTAGCGGCAACAAATATATCACTCTTAGCACTTTTTACGAAGTTTTAATTCCATATATTTTTGTGACTCTACGTAAGCACAAAACTGTTTGTTAGACCGAAGTAATCTTTCTGCAGTTTTACTGATTTTTGTATCTATGTTTCCATATAAGTAATTAAAAAATATTTCTCCTTTCATAATATTTTCATTTTTATCTTCATTTGCAAGTGCAAATGCGTCTGCAATATTTCGAAAAATTTCATGTTTTATAATAAATTGCAGAGATAGTGTCACATCCCATAAATGCATGAATAAATAACAAATGTTTTTTCGGTATTTCTCAGTTTATGCAAGTAGTTGTACAGTAAACAATTTTGATACTTTTACCTGACTTCAAGAAATATACATTTTAATAAAAATAAGCAAGGCCTACAAGTAAAACTAGTAACTCTACGTCTTCATAAATTATAATACATGCATCATATTCAGAACGTTTTAGCAAAGCTTCAGATACGATTTTGCTATTAGCATCTTCTTCCTTTTGTATGACATCAATACCAGCATTTATAAAATAATTTTTTTTAATTTACGAACCTTTTTTTAATTTTTCTCGTTAGCTAGAAATTTTTCTTTGGTGGTTTTTAATTCAATGTCTTCTTGTGACACTACGTAAGCACAAAACTATTTGTTAGACCGACGTAATCTTTCTGCAATTTTAGTTCCAAATTTCAAAGGGTCTGTAAGGATAGCATGGTGTTTTGATTTTAGAAAGAAATTGAATTATAAATATTTTACGTTTGTATAAGAAATTGTATCATCAAGTTGAGGGATCGCCAATTGATTGAGGGTAGTCCGAATTGTCCGCTTTTGTCGGAATTTGTTCTACGTGATCCTGAAAATTCATGCCTTAGTAAATGAAATTTCGTTCCTTTACTATATTGACGTTATGTCGACGACATTTTGTGCAAAATACCAAAAGATAAAAACGAATCAATGTTAATTGTTTTTAATGAATATCATCCAAGACTAGAATTTACGTTGGAGAAAGAAACCGAAGGAAAAATAACTTTTGTGGATGTCTCTATATTGCGAGCTGATAATAAATTACTGTTTAATTGGTGTCATAAAACAACTTATTCAAGACGAGTACTAAATTATTTTTCGGACACAATCTTTTGGTGCAAAAGACAGCACTGATCTACAATTTACTAGACAAAGCGATCCTGGTGTCTAATAATTCTTTCCATTAAGATAATATTGAATTTGTAAAAAAAATCTTATAGCAAATTATTACTCTGAAAAATTTATAATGAAAATATGTCAAGAGACGAATACACTATCTTACCAATTTGAAACATCCTTCACCAAATGCACAAAATTCTCAATCTCAGATGGGAAGTAAATCTTTTGTTGTATTTTCATATAAAAAAATATCACCAATTTTAAGAAGATATTTTCTCCGAGAAAACGTTTGGTTAGTGAGTACAGCAACGAAACAAAATTATTATCTTGTAATTACGGGGAAAGATAAAATTGATAACACGACTTCGCAAAATGTCATCTACAAACTTGTATGCTAAAATTGACCTTCTTCTTATATCGGACAGACAAAAAGTAAGTTACAAACACGGATTAAAGAACATCAGTGTAATATAAACATGCTACAACATAATGTTATTTCATTACACTGTTTAAATTTTGATCATTCAATAGATTCGGAAAATGTTTCAATTTTAGATCGACGGCCAAATTATTATAAACGTATAATGTCAGAAATATTACATGTTAAAACGACGGCGACGATCCACCCTCGCTTTTACAATCTTAATTTCCATTTAAGCAAATTGTTTAATCATGTTATGTTCAATGAAAATGGGAGACGGGACCGAGATTCGAACTCGGGGTTTGAGCTAAGCGCGCTCATGCGCTTACCGACTGCGCCATCCCGTTCGCCTTCCGGGCCCGACTTCTATCCTCATTCAACTTAACATTTTCATTCAACATAACATAATTAATCTGTTGCCTGGCAGTGAGGTTCACCGCAATCTAAGAGATTTCTATATAAGTAAATTGTGTTACCCTTTCCGATTCTTAGTTAACGTAGTTAGTCCACGTATTTCCCGTTGCGTATATTTTGCAAATGTTTACTCCCATTTACATTACATAACCTTTTGGGACAATTCCGGTCAGAGTATTCAAACTTTCAGAATTCAGAAGAGGATAGTTCGTGTAATTTGTAAATCTCACCCCCGAAACTTTTGTAAACCTTTCTTCAAGGAATTAAATATCTTAACACTTCCCTGCATTTATATTTATGAAACGGTCGTGTTTGTTAAGACCGAATTACTGAAGTGCCACCCTTGCTTCAAACGAAACAATCTCGTTCACGAACACTATACACGCAATAGTAGTAATATTCATCGCTTTAGACTGTTAACCTCTCTTTGCCAAAAAGGATCATATCATTCGGTAATCGTTCTATATAATTCCCTACCCAAGAATGTAAAATTATATTATGAAATTGAATCTCTTCATATCCGAGGCTTCTACAATGAATTTATTGATTTTAATACAAGTTAAATCCGTCTTATAGTTTATCACGCCATAGCTGTAGTATTTTTTAAATAACTTATAACAATTTCAAAAATTATTTTCTTGCATGATTGTTGTGTCTTATGATTTATGTTAATTTATTTTTATGTGTACTCAACTTTGGCACGTTTGTGTACATTAATTAATTAGCCCCAACCTGACCCGGGTTTTGCTCAGGTTTTCCTTCGGATAGAGACGGATTTCTTATACAGGTTCTCTAGACTTTGTCTAGGGGCATGTTTATTGTAACAATAAATCGTGAATTTAGTGTTATTTCAATTATGATTTTTAAACACTCTACATGTGAAATATATTTTTTGTGTTAAATTACAAACATATTGACATTCTATTAGTATTATGACTCGCAGCTAACTTTATATCTTATCTAAGAATTTTTGCTGAAATTTTTGAATCCGCCTCTGCCTTTGGGCCCTTGGTCGGAATTCATGGGAAGGTCCTTTGCTTGCTTCCGGAGAGTAAATTAGTTTATTGTCCTCCACGTGGTCATACGCTGTTTGTACTGCTTTTTTGACAATGAAAAAAAAAATTAGTGTTGAAGTAATAGAAGCAATGTACATGAAAGAAAATGATAATTTTTGTCATTCCTCTCTGACAAGTTCAAAAGAACTCAGAGATATCATAATCAAAGTGTAGTACGTTTAAAGGAATTAAAAAAATTGAAAAGTTATCTTTTAATCAGTGCTAATGTTGATGTTGTTAAATGTCAATGTTAAAGGTTAGATTTTTTAATGTGAATTATTATTATAATTACTAAAATATCTATGTAAAAGAGAAAATGTGAAACAGTAAAAATGAAGAAATTAATTGAAATTGAAAATTATTATTATTATTATTTAACATAGTCTCCAATCTCAAAACTGGGAAGTTTAGAATATCATAAAAGAATTTTTTAGAATGTAATATGTTTTTATTATGATTAAAATATTATTATTACTACTATTATTATTATTGTTATTATTATTTCTCAAGAAATGTATGAGTGTAAACAATTCAAAATATTTGAAATCTTATTTAGTAATGAGAAAGCATCTTTGCAACAAACACACAGACCTATTAATAACTGTTTTTTAACAATTGCAAAATGAAATTATAGATATTAAAAACATAGTGATCATTTGTACTGATGTTCAAATAAACTAAAATGGTTAATGAAATTTGTTAATATTACTAAATATGAACATGTATGTTTTTACAAAATTTGACAATTATTTAAGTTTTGAAGATGGTGTGTTTAAAATTATTATTTTTCTGTAATGTATTCATGTTAAAATGTCATGAGAAATTTATATTATTAATTTTCTAACAGAATGGAACAATTTATGTCCTTGTGGATGTATGTACAAAATAAAGGATATCTTGTTTTTTTAGTACCACTACCTGTAATCTTCTCTGTCCATGATGACCATACACTCTTGTTTGTTTCAATAGATTTGTATTGGTAAGATAAATTTTATAGGTGTGTTTTATAAAATTCATGAAGCTCTTTCTTGCAAAACTGTAAATGGTTACTTAAATCTCTTGATTATGTGTGCATGCTTTGTTGTATGAAGATGTATGTTTTTCCTAATTTCAATCGAGATTATATTCCCACATATGAACAGTTACAAATTCTCTAAAGTTATTTGATCTGTTGAAGTAGTTGACTGTTCTCTAGTAAAGAATTTAATGCTGTATTAAATCATGTATTCTCTTACAATAATAGGGAAATAGTTTGAGAATTGGAACTATTCTAGATCTATATAATTACAATAAATAATCCAGACTCTATAGCTGTGGTATATGAAAATAAACTGAAAGTATCAATGCATATTGTAACGAAAAAAAACTACAATTGAGACTGACGTTTTTCAGTTTTTCACATTGTTCATCTGGTAATTGTCTAGTACCAGACAACACTACTGGCGATTTCTCAGCGAATTATTTTTTTCTATGACACTTTGCCTTCAACGTTTGTGTTCGACCACTTAATGCGTGGTTACTATTGCTAAGGGTTTTCCGACTATCAATTCATTAACCATCATGCCCAAGAGATATAAAGTTCGTGAACGAACGATTCCAAAAGAACGAGTTCTTTCAGTGAATCGTTCACCTCAACCGTTCCTTATGATGAACGGTCGTTCTTCGTTCATCTAAATATTTAAAGTTTTCGCTACCTTCAGTTATTCCATAAAATTGAGTGATAACATAGAAAATACATGTTTAATAATAGCCAAGTCTCTTTTATAGATCATAACAGAATAAACAAATAGTAAACACAGCAACGTAATAACAAAATATGAAAGAACGTTGACATATTGGAATATAAAAAACCTAAATACTTTTACGCTGGCAACTGAAAAACTGTCACAACAAATATTGTGTTCAGCCGATCTATAGGTCATATGATATATTCAACAACACCGGACTTAATAAATCCAAAGTTTTCATAAACATTGTTTTTGAATTTTGTGATTTTTTCGTTAATTTTTAGAAAATGATCGGTATATACTGTTTTATATCCTCGAATAGATAATCCAACAATATTATTAATTACGCAATCATTATCCACACAATCTTCCAATATAACCATTAATAGTTGACCTAATTCGTCGAGAACTGAACGTAAAAATCCTCCCCGAGCATCGTTCCTACTCCGAACGCCGTTCACAAGTCCGACACAGTCCAATCGTTCCTTCGTGTCACTGTGCTATATTGCTAGTACCAACACTCTTCACTGGGTAGGGACGTTCTTACAGTGGTCCAGAAGCAAAGTGGCATCTTTGACACAAATCGTTTAATTGTCGTGCCCAAGGAATAAAAAGATTAAAAATCACTACAAAAATGAATGTGAACTCAAATCTTTTCGTTTTATTCTTATATGGAAAGAGCGCAAGAGTATGAGATACGTAATATCCCAATTTTCCCTCTCTTTACATAGTTTTGATTTGTAATAACCTTTATTAACTGTTTCTAACTTATCTGCCTCATATTCTGGCATTATTATATAATATGGCGCGAGAATGAAAAATTCGTAACAAGCCCTCCCCCGCAATTAGCAACCGCAGACAAGAGCGGGAAAGCATGTGAATGATGGAACGACATTGAGTGAATAATTCCGGAGAAGGAGTGAATGGTGAATTCGTTCCACCAGAATTCGTTCCATCTGGTGGACGAAATTTCACATCTTGTTCCCAGCAGCAAATTCCGAATAGTTGGGAATTCTCCCGGGATTTCCTCAGTGCGCATGCGTGGAATTCAGGACGGTTCCGAACCGTTCGGGATTATTTATTGCTGGAACGCATATTGCGCGCTATAGTTTAAAGTTCGTCCGTTAGATATCGCTTGAACTTGACAGCAGGTCCATCTCGCGAGGGAAAAAAATAAAACGATACAGCTCTACCCTCGACATGATGCGCTGATCCTAAGGAAACTGCGCTTTCTTTCAAGTTTCTCAAATAAAAACAACACAAAAATTATTTTAAAATTAAATTATGTATATTTAAGAGTATTTAAATGAGTTGTTGAGGAACAATTTTGTTATGTCCGTATCAATACATGTCGTGAAAAAATTATTTCTTTATTTTTAAAATCTATTTTTAATATTTTTGTTCTAATACAAAGTTTTCATATTGTAATGTATGGCGGGGTAATTCCTAAGATAATTTTCTATTTTGATGTGTGCAACCGTCAATATGCTCCAAGTGAACGGTTAACTCTCAATCGGTTCAGTGGAATTAAATGAAGTTGGAAGGTACGGTTGGGTTGGATCCGACCCGACCTCTTCATAATGAGGTTTCCGATCAAAATAGGTTAATAATGCCATTTTATAACAACATTTATTAATGACACAATGCACGTTAGAAAAATTATCTTGGAGAAAATGACAAATAAAATTTTCAAGTTTGGATGGGAAAATGTGAACAAACAGCAGTTCCAAAATGAGATGTCTAGTAAAACTAGAACAAGTATAAATAACCATATATAAAAATAAGATAAAAATTAACAAATAGCTTATTAACAATTAGTTTATTAATTATGTACATTGTGATTTCATTTCTCTTGTCGTAAAGGCACCAGTGGAGAGCACTGTCAGCATGTAAACTGGGTCGGGTGCGCAACACAAGAGTGGGACTAGGTTATGAGGTCGGAGCCGCGAGACCAAGCCGAGTGGAGTGGGAGGACCGAGAGTGTGGGAGCAGTTCCTTGCTGTAGATGATGCCGATGTATGTCGCTCGAGGGAACCTGCCTCCGCCTCTCGCCACCCAACTGACCTCCCTCGAAACGGGGACCTCCAGCCTCTGGGATCTGGCTACGAGCGACCGAGTCGCCTCTTGCCCGAGCTACGCGTACGCCACGACCATGGACCGCTGCCCACTCTGACGTTCGTGCTCGACCCCAAACCGTGTGAGTGTTAAACAACTATCACGCACTCTGAGTTTATCTTGGACTACGGCCCGGAAAACCCAGTTCTCCCCTCCCCCTCCAAACCCTTTCCATCCACCGACTCCCTCATCATCCCCCTCATCTTCCCTCCACCCCCTTGTCACGGCCCCACTGGCAACTCTGACCCGGCCAACCTGAAGAGTTGCCAGCAGGGAGTGCCCGACACTCTAGATAAAACGCGGAAGATCAATATGCGGTAGAGCGTGAGTATCACCGCCTGTCACCCGAACCCACAGTCTTCCGTGTTGTATCAAGAGATAAAATAACACTGTACCATTATTAATAAGCTAATTGGAAATTTTTATCTTATTTTCAATACGTTATTTTAAGGTGCGATTAATGTTTGTACGATCAGCAAACCTAGAGATTGCAAGGTTTTTAAAAAATACAAGAATTTTACATCCAGGATAAAATTATAAAACTATTCTATTTTATAAATAACTTTTTCAGAAACTTCGTGTAAATATTTCGATGTCCTAGGCTTAACAGTTTTGCCAATTTTTATTTTCAAAGCCCGTCTCTTATTAATTATGTTATGTTGAATGAAAATGGGAGACGGGACCGGGGTTCGAACCCGGGACCTTGAGCTCATCACGCTCATGCACTTACTGACTGCGCCATCCCGTTCGCCTCTTGGACCCGTCATTCATTCTCATTAAACGTGCGGCACCCAAAGATTGATTTCATTCAACATAACATAATTAATCTATTACCTGGCGGTGAGGTTCACTGCAATCTAAGAGATTTCTATGCCCGTCTCTTGCTAGAAAATAATGTTTTTTGTCTTCCCAACACAATTCAAAATACTCAGACACAAGCATATACTTTTTATATTTAATTACTTTAATATCATGTATATTTTCACACTCTGAATAGAAATTATTGCCTACTTCAAGAAAGAATGAAAGGAAAGTCAAACTTGATGTTTGACTAACCTTCCATTCTTTCTTTAATCTACCAATAACCAAATAAAAATAAAAAGGTGATAAGGAAAGTAAAATATAACATTGTGGACAATGAAAAGTATTAAATAAATCAAAAATAGAAATTAATCTAAGAAGTGAGTCGTGAAATGAAATATACAGAAGATATTTATTCAGAATTAAATAAATATAATAAAATGAAATATACAGAAAATTTATTAAAAAACACAGCTTGGTCTTCATAAACTACGATTTCAGTCACTGATCGGGATGTATAAACAGGAAAAAAGCAGGGTCAAAATGGTCCGAAAACCGAAAGAATAATTTAATTTAAAACCCAAGGTCGAACAAAACAGTAAGAGAAGTTAACACGGCGACGCCAAACAATCGAGTGATACTCGCTTGCTTTCGGCTTATTTCCCCCACCGCCTACGAACCACGTGGGTGACCGACCGTAACCACAGTTCCAAATTTAAAATTCCTTCAGGAACATTTCTGCTGGAACACACCTTGTATCTACCTTTGCAATTGCTTGGAATTGGCTGAATTCGTGTAGAGTATACGAATTCAGGTAGAGGATACGAATCACAGACCTGAAGCGAATCGTGAAATGACGTCAACTTCATTCTCCCTCTTCTACTTTCTTGCGATCAGAGTATTTTTTTCTTTCATTTCTTCGACCCTCTGGTCACCTTGCACCTAAAGCTGTGAGCAAAGCAAGGTTCTCACCATGTTTATATTTTTTCTCGATTGATTATTCACTTCATATCTTAGCCTTCGTTTCGGCACGCGCTTATGTACTTTCTTAGTCATTTCTTAATGTATTCTATTTTTTCAGTATATTCCTAAAATAATTCAAATTTCCTGTCTGTCTCTGTTAGTGTTCTCCATGTTTAGTATATCTAGTCTTGCATAGTTATGTAAATACTCCGGCCTTTCTTTGCCATAGTTCTCGCATCCCACAATACATGTCTTGGTGTCTCAGCCCCTTTTTTTGTACAAATGCACTCACCATCTGGTCTCTTTCCAATTTTTTCAAGTACTCATAGAAGTCGCCATGTCCTGTTACAAATTCTATTGTTTTCCTAGAGGGGTTAAACCATTTTTTTTGTTTTTCCGTACAAATGTAACCTGTCGGATATATTCATGTTTGCCTACCTTTTATGCTTTTGTGCCATCGTGTTCGCCACCCCGTAATTAGGCATTTGTTATAATTTCTCTTCCTGCTTTCTTTGTATCTGATACTCTTCTCTCATTTACTATTATTTCTCCTTTTTTTAGTATGTGTCTCTCTGTATGTGACCTCTTGGATGTATAAATCGATTTGCTTTACGTTGGCCTCTACATTCATCACTTCCGTCGATACAGTGCAGTAGCACCCTGTCATTTCTTGCAAACATATCCTCTCTATCGTTCTTAATTTCTTTTCAAATGTAATTAGAATTACTCGTTCGGCCCATATTTGACAACCATATGTTGCTATTGGTCCTATCCCCGCTATGTATAATCTTCGTAAGTCCTTTCTAGACACTCCATAATGCATCAGACCCACATGCATCATACTGAAAAAAATATTCCTTACTCGCTGCCTCACATATGCTAGATATTCCTCGAACCTTAACCTTTGGTCTAGTATCACACCCAGATACCGTTGCTTGGTGACCACTCGCAACTTTGTCCCATTTAGATTAATTATTGGATTTCGTTCGTCTATTCTGTCCCTTCTTCGCGCAAGCCGTCCGGCATATATTGTAAGATTTGATTAATTTACATTAAATAATCAAAGTTAATAGATTATTTTCAGTACAAAATGTATTTCAAACGAACGGTGGCCGCAACAACAGGTGGCAAACGACAAAAGGAATATGATAAAAGCTTTTTGACAGTTTGGAATAAAATTACTCATTCAAATCAACAATCTAAGAACCGAAGAAACAGATTTTATCTTATGGAAAATAACACCTAGTTCGTAAGAAGGTAACAACTGAATTCGCGTGTCTTTAGAAGGACGAGAAGGTCGCACCAGGGCGCGGCGAGGCATGTTCTAACCCAAAAGCACAATAGGTTTATGATTTTAAAGGAAGACAATGAAAGTGGGAGTCTCTAGGGTGTGCGCCGCGACCAGTGTTTAGGGTGCGTAGCACCAGATGATAAAAGGATGCATATTTGAAAGGGCGGGAAACGTAAACAAATATTACGTCTTTGAGGGCGAATGCCACCTAGTGAATATCGCCGCAAAGATGACGGTTGCAAAAAGTTCTTTGAGAACCAGAAGCGTTGAACACGCCGTTCCCGGCCCGTCCAGAAACAAGTCAAATCTAGCCACTGACTAGAAACATCGCGAAGTGGGGATTTCAATTCCATTGGGAGAATCAGATTTTAGATCGTGGGTGGAAATGGTAAATGACGTAGTAGCAGAAGACCCATTTATGCGACTGCAACATCAAAATAACTCTCAACTCAGCTCACTGACTCACATCTTGGAAGTTTCGGTCAAAATATTTTAGAGCGTTCCAGCTCACATCTCACATTTTTTGTTCGAGCTCAGAGACCATCTTACATTGTATTCCGAGAAACTTATCACATTTTCGTTCGAGCTCATATTCAGACAGTTCAGATTTTAGAAAGTTTTTCGTTCGAGATGCAGCTTACATCTCAGAATATTTTCCGATCGACACTCACGTTCGGATCATAGAGCATTTTTTAGGGCTTTTAAATCACAAGCATTTTACTATTGTTCGTTATAAGATGTTCCAACGCTAAAATATTAAGTTGTAACAACAACTTTGTTGAACATTCAGCCGAGTTGATCTCTTCAGTCGGTCCGAAACTCAGTGGCTCGCACGGGGTTGCCCGGAAGCTCTTGGGACTCCTGTTTTGCGGAACGAGCCGGTGGTTTTCCGAGAATGATGACGTCACCTGCTGGAGCGACTACACGCGCCAATGATGACCTGCTGAAATGTCGTCTGAAAGTCTGCTTTCCATTTTTCACATCGACTAAATCAGCTGTCAACTTGTAAGGTAGAGCGTAAAAGTTGGTTGTATTCAACTATAGATAATAGACGCAGTGGCGAGAAGAATAGTTACTTATTAACAAATGATGAAAGCCCAAGCAGTGAACTATTGAACTTGATTATCTATTGAGAACAATGGGCAGTGATATGAAAGGGTTAATAAATCCTCAATGTAATATAACGTAATTTTCATTAAAGGTTTTTTGTTTTGATGTGAGTAACTTTGTTAAATTCAGTGTACCATGTGTGTCTTTTGGGTGATGTAGGAGAGTAGTGTTTTGGTTGTGTGTTAACATTAAAATAACTGAGTTAATTTGTTTATAACGCGTTTTCCTAGTAGGAACCGCAGTATGTGTCCTTCCTTTGATTAAAGTATAGGCATGAACCCAGAGAAGATATGACTAGCCGGAGGTGAATGAGGGCGAGCCATTACACAATCACTTTAACTCTCTAGAAATGACTCTCTAGAAATTTAAGGGCTTACCGTTGAGAGATGACGAAGGGGATACTCACATCTAGTATGGTGCGACAACCCACTGTCGGCTTTTTGTTGTTGAAAGAAATTTATGGCTTTTTAGAAATAGCGAGTTAGCGAGGGGGTGGGTAAAGCGACCCAACCCGACCGCAATAACCCAGGATACGCGAGGGTGTACGAGCAAGAACCAACTTGTCAGTAAAAATCGTTGGAAGAAAAAGCGTTGGAAATTATTCGAAATCCTTTAAAATTTCCCAATCAGAATTTAGGCTTAAGAAGGGGGAACCGTTTTGGCATTGGAAGTTTTCGGTCACGTGAAGTTCAAAATTTGGAAGACTTGGAAGTGGTAAGGGAGGTGTAGGAAGGGAGGAAGACTATTTAAGGAATGGAAAATGAAATTATAGGATCATCTTTTGTTCGTTCAATCTTTTGCGAGTGGTCTTTTGGCTATGATCTTTCGTTCACGCTCGTAGCTTCTTAACCATCTAGCTTTTTGAGTTTTCGTCGTCAGCTCTCGGAGCTTCGCCTCGTTGCTTCTCGTTGTTGAAACTTGTTGAAGTTCTAGAACTTGTGATATCAGACCAGATCACAGGAAGCGAGATTTTTTTGGCGCGAAGAAATTGTAAGAGATTTTTTTCACGGACATGTTTGCGTTAATACTCTGAAACTAGTATTTTCGAGATTTCGCACTAAACACTAGCACTTCATTTTTGAAGATGCTGCACTCGTCTCGATTGTTTGCCGATTTTTTTTGAACATCGGGCAAATCTGATAAATTGTTCCCGATCCGAGCCACGGACGAACAATTTCCGGGTGGCTATTCGGAATGAACGAGGTTAGACCGACGCTGCGCTTGAAGGGGCCGAGGTCGCAGATGATGATAGGTGCAACTTCCGGTAGCCGTCGTTGATGACACCGTCAGCAATCGACCGAGATCGGAACCTGACCGATCTTGCGAGGACACTACTCTCTACGGTCTGCCATGGTTGGTCATCTTAAGAGGTATTTTACGACGGTTGGTGATGTTTAACCGACGTCGTAATGCGCTTGCGCGTAATTAATAGTGTGGCATAAGTCATAAAAGATGACACGAACTGTGGACTTAATCAGTGCAAAGAGAGATTTTAAATGTTGATAAAATTATGCTATTGTTAAATTCAGTGTATTTCTATTTTTTGAGAGAGGGAAATTTTAAATGTTGATAAAATTATGCTATTGTTAAATTCAGTGTATTTCTATTTGTTTGAGAGAGAGAGATTTTAAACGGTGATAGAATGATGTCATTGTTAAATTCAGTGTATGTTAGTTTTTTGGAGGGAGAAATTTCATATATGTGTTAGTGTTTATGTTATCATTTGGCTACAATGTGTGTGTGTTTCTTTTGAGGGAAATAGCATGAGGGGTTTTATTGTAATTAGAATAATGGTGATTAAATTTAATGGATTTATTTGTCAATAGCCTTTTCCTGTAGTGGAACTATTGTATGGCCCTTTCCTTCACTAAAAAAATGCGAACCCCGGAAATATTGTGGAACCTTGAAATCAATTAGTCGAGGCGCTCAAAATAGATCAAAATTGTAAATTCCAGTGTATTTTTAACCCTAAAAGATTCGTTCTGCCACAATATATACAGTACCTTTCTTCTCGTTGTGCTATGTGTTTCATTAATCTTTCTAATGCATCGCTAGTACTTTTTCCTGGCACAAATCCAAACTGGTGCGAATGTATGTTCCCCATTTCTGATAAATATGTCTGGATTCTTATCGTTATTATCCGATCCAATATTTTACCATATATGGGAAGAAGTGAAATAGGTCGATAAGATGTTGGTTTATCTGCTGGTCTGTCCTTTCCTTTCAAGAAAACTTGTAGCTGTGCTATTTTCCAACGTTCAGGATATTTCCTTTGCCGCAAACACTCATTGTGTATGCCGATAAGGTAGTTTATTGTCACATTTATTGTTCCTTTTACCATCTCGTGTCTAATATTGTCATATCCGGGCGCTTTCTTTGTTTTTTACATTTTAACGACTTGCCTTATTTCACTCTCTGTTATTTCCTCCATGTCATCTTTTTGTACATTTTCCATATTCCATGTCTCCTCTCTTTCCGTTGGATAGATTTCTTTTAGTAAACATTCCCCTAGATCTTTCCAAGTTTTTGTGTGCTCCCCTCCCTTTCATTGCAGTGACACCCATATTTCTTTTCGTCGAATCCTGTTCGTACTCAACAAATACGGTATTCCCCATATCGACTTTTGAAATGAAGTTCTCACATATTCCTGACAGCTCTCTCTCTTTGTTTGTTGTATTCTTTCTTTAAAGCTCATTTTCGCTCCCTTGTAACAGTCTAGTATTTCTTTTGTATCCATACCCCGCCTTTCCCCTTTTGTAGTTTTCTCCGCTTTCTATATACTTCTTTCTTTAATATTGTCAATTCTCTAGTCCACTAGTTTTTCTAGTTTTTATTTTTCACGAATGTTGCACTTACTGTTAACAGGGTTAGCTGCAAAGCATCCACCTCCCCTTCCAATGTCTCTGCTTTTCTCATTTTATCCTCTATATTTGTTTTTAAATCATGTTGCTTCTTTCTTACCTTCTGCCAGTCTATACGTTGATAGTTGGAAATGTTGATTTCTTTAATTATCTCTTTTTCTCATTCGATTTTTATTTCTATAGTTAGATGGTCACTGAGCATGCCTTCTTGTATTCTCCACTCTAATGATGTTTGTTACGTCCATTTGTTTACTGATGTCAAGTTTATTGTAGACTCGCCTCGACTTCCTTAAAACGTCATCACCCCATACTAATTTAATACTATAAGCTTATTTTCCATGATGAATCTCCCCAGTACGCGTCCTCTTTTAGTTGTACATTTGTCGACCACACATTTCGTACCCGCATTTGTATCCATGTATAGCAGTATTTCTGTTTTGGTGACCTCATATCCTTGCCACTCTTCTAAATCTGCTTTTAGTTTATTTCAGTATTGGCAGTAATGGTTGATTATTGTTTGTATCTCATGATGTTTGTACGTGATCACCTGACACTGTTGTGTCATGTATTGGTTTAATGCCAAAATATCCCCTCGTCTATCTACTACTATCGCACTCCATGTATAGTTCCTTGCTATTACTCTGTACGGTACAGGTATGTGTTGTAGTTTTCTTCCCACTATATATACTTCTTGAAGCGTCCTATCGAATATCCTCCTTTGCGCATATACTCTCCCAATTCCATTGACGTTATCTTTGCTCTTTTGCTGCAAAACTTTAATCATAATTTATTTTCTCTTTTAATAGTCTCTTCGCTTGTTTGTACTCGGGGCATTCCCAACTAGTCGTTTTATGGTAGTGTACTTTTCCTTTTCATTTACAGTTTATGTACGCCTATTCTTTCGTCTGTTTTGTGCACTCCTTGTATATGTGTCCGGCGTCCCCACAATGGCCACTCACATTAACCTTTTTGTTGTATAACGCTGCTATGTGTCCATAACGGTGACACTTATAGCACCACATTGGTTCTAGTTCCACTTGTACTTGTAGACTCATCATTGTAATATATACCTTACCTGTTTGCAGCAGTTTCCTTAAGATGGTTCCGTTTACCTCCAGAATTTATGTTTCCCATGTGTATCTCTTCCCATTTGTCTATATAGGTAAAGTATTTCTTTGCACACTTTTTCCTATTCATCAGTCTCGAAGTTATGTTCCACTATCTCTTGCAAAATTTCCTTCTCATTCTTTCCCTTTGGTACTCCTTTTAGACGTATCCTGGGTCGTCTTTTCCCTATATCCCGCGTCTGCATTTTTGTCTCTTCGTGGAGTCCATTTTGTAATTTCTCCTTCTCTTTCTTACTCGGTAAAATTACCACTAGTTCCCCTCCTCGTGTTTACCTGTATTTTTTGACCTGTAAGTTGTTGAGTAGTATCTCTCGTATATTTTCCCCTTTACTATGCTTTATTGTTCATGTTTCCTGTTTTTGGTGTGAATGTTGATTTTTTCGTAATATTGGTGCATTTGTTTGCTCCCTTTATTCTTATTTTTCTATTATTATATTTTCAACCCGCTCTATGTGGTGTTCTACCTCTTTCATCCCTTTTGTCCCTTCCTCCTGTCCTACATTCATCGTTTGTATCATATTCATCTTCTCATCAATTATTTCCACTATCTCCCTAGTTTGATTTATCATTTGGCGATAAAGCTCATGTTTCATCTCCTCTGTTAATGCCTCTAACTTGCCCTGTATCCGTTCATGAATGTTATTTGCTACCTTTCCCCTTTATTCCTTGCAATGTGTCATCTATATCTCCTACTTGTTTCTCTAACTTGGTTACTTGTTCTTTTAACTTCACACGTTGCTCTTTTTCTTTATTGTCTTGGTCAAGGCGCCCTATTACTCACCGCATATCCTGTACTCCATTCATTATTATTTCCCATAGACTATGTTTTAATCTATTAAAGTTGTCACCCTTAAATATTTCTTCCATTGCTACTACCTGTTTCCTAATCCGTTCGACATCTACACCACGTCGCTCAATTTTCTCACTCATTCTTGTCTGTTTCCCTTTCTTCCGTTGTCGTATATATTGTTTCTCTACTGGTGTATGGTCACTCATAGTGTCACCCCCCCCTCTTGCATCTTATTAGGTGTTCTGTCCAGTGAATCCAAA
Organism: Laupala kohalensis; assembly: GCA_002313205.1. Classification (NCBI taxonomy): domain Eukaryota; kingdom Metazoa; phylum Arthropoda; class Insecta; order Orthoptera; family Trigonidiidae; genus Laupala; species Laupala kohalensis. Next base: position 21,688 of record NNCF01129691.1, read on the forward strand.
CGTTCCACACTTACTGTCTGCTGCTTGTTTTTTCTTCCTTCTCCCTTTTACCGTTCTGTCTTCCATCCTTGCTACAGTAGTATGTGCTATTTTAATTAAGAGTGATATTCTAAGTATTTTGTCTCCTATGTGCTTGGCTGACTGATTTTTCTTTCACATTTTTTCTGTGAAACTGTTTATTTCTCCTGGGCTACTATTCCTTTCCTATTACATTCTTCTTAGTATCTCGTTGTGTCTACTTTTTGTTAATGTCGATATGTTCATCCGTTCGTGAGTTATTCCATTTTTGTCGAAAATGAGCGTTTTCCTTACATGTATATAATCTTGATTAAATACATCATATTGTCTTGAAATTTGATTTATAGACTTTAGGATCCTTCTAAAATGTTCTCACAAAGTTTCAGATCAATTGCTTTTTATTAACAGTGACAAACCAAACTCTGCTCTTTTCCCACGTATGTAGTTCCTATGTCTTCCGCTGGGGGTGCACCACAAGCTTTCCTCTATTGTGGGCGGGTAGTGTTATGTGTCATATGTTGTTTGGATGTTTTAAGTCACATACCACATAAACACTTAGAGCCTCTCTTACTCTTTGGTCTCCATAAACAATATGGCCGTAAAAGTCTAGGAAAGTTTGTTGTTTTCTGTCTACGAAGTCACTGCGAGTAGGCACCACCTACATACACATTTTGTTTTGGTTGTATGTTATAACTACAAGGTATATACTTTATTCCTTGACTGTAGTCAGCATCACATATGGCCGTGTTGGTAAACAATCACATACGGATATTTTTACAACTTTCATGTCTCTGTTTATAATTACGAGCTTTTGTTACTGTAAGCTGCTTCTACAATTTATTCTACTTCTTCTGTAATTTCGTTGCACTACGTCTTATAATTACCTTGTTATCCGTGTTTGAAAATACGACATTACTTTCATTACGTACACATGTTGTTAGAAAATTAATATCTTCGTTAATTCTTATTAAATTCTTCTCAAACCTGCTATGTAGTATCCTGATTATATTCTGTTTGTAACCGAAAGAAATATTATCACTCAGTGACCTTCTGAATCCCGTTTCCATGCCACATACACGTTACTATGCTCGATATGTTGTAGCAGAATTTAAAATGTTCGTATTGTGGCCCTTTTGGGCTAAATCACTACTATTTTTCGCTCACTATCTTCTTTCCACAGATTATATTAGATACAGATGGACTCGTAGCAGCGCTCCACTAGCAAGAAGCCGAACTAACCAGCCTTCATCATCCGTTCAACTGGTTGCTCGCATAGTGAATGTTGATGTTGGCGGCACGCACATGGTTTTCATGTGGCGTTTGCGACTAATTTAAGCTACTCGAGCTCTACTCGGTGTTGATTTGTGGGTGTTTCACGCATTTAGAATTGCTGTTTCTGAGTTTCCACTGCAAGTTAATTGTTTGTAGGCTTCTGCAGAATATGGCAGCGGGTACACGATGAACATTATGCGATGTAAAACAAGGAAAGGGAGGGGCGTCGAGCGCAATTTTGACGACAGTTCTAGACCTTCCCCGCGGCGCGCAGGGATGCATCTAAGGTAACCATTGGACTTATGGGAGTGAACTATAATCTGTACCGTCTATAATCTGAGCTTCTTACATGCTCTCTTAATACCAAAATGCAAATTATCTACAGATTCACTCTTTTTACCACTTAGTAACTTTTCTCAAAAGCTTACTGACATACGCAATGAAGTAAAATCTGAGTATCCGGTCCAGGGGAGAGGCGCTTCATAGGTGGCTAAGGTCGACTTTTCTGCTTCCATTTTCCAACAGATATCGCCAGTGTAGTCTGTAATAGTGACGTTTGCAACAGCTAGATCGCTCTTATTCAACACTTCGGAACTTTGATTCGAAAGCTAACAAAAGCAACCGCCATACTGCTGCTGACTCGCGAGTACTGCGGCTGCACTGCGGTAATTGTGAACGAGAGTGTTTGATTTTTTGTGGATTAGTGCCGAAATGTCTTTGCTCGGGTAAGTAATTAATTTTTCGTGGTATAGTATGTAAACGTATTCGATAAGGTGGTATTAATTGTATTTTTTGAAATATTACAGTAAGAAATGCACTCTATGTGGAGTCACGAGGTGGAAGAACAAGGATCTGTTCATCCACCGAATCCCGGGGAAGGCTACCTACATAAATACGTGCGATCGGTGGTTGGAGTTTTTAGGCCCACGCCCCAGCAGAGAGTGGGATTTCCCGAAATGGAAGACTATTTCTCTATGCTCTCTCCTTTTCGAGGATTCCTGCTACTCCAACCCCGATCGCATAGCACAAAAAGTGAGGGTGACTCTCAAACCGGGACCTATTCCAACAAGAAGTGAGTATTTGTTTTTAACTCACTACTTTTGAGTGTCTACTCGTGGAGGAAAGTTTGCATCGTCTGTGGCCAGGTGAAAATGCGACGGACTGGGACTTGAACCCGGGACCTTTTGTAGACGGGCTTTGAAATTCGATGTGGGTGGTGCAGTGGACAGCACACCTGCGGCTACAGTAGGCATCCCGGGTTCGAGTCGCGATCCGTCGCAATTTTCACCAGGTTGGTGACAATGCAAGAAATGAGCACATTTGGGTAGACAAAATTATTTTAATCGTTTTAACTCGCAATCTATTATTCCTATCTTTTACTTGCCGATCCTCCTAGTATTCAGACCATGGGGAGTTTGGTGGAATTCAATGAATACCAATTAACTGATGGTAAGTGCTAGGACTAATGAAAATTATTTTATCTTGCAATTATTGTTTCACTTATATGAGAAATATAGAAGGGTTAATACCAGAACATATCTTTTTTGTTTTTTAGTTAAATTTGTTTATTAATATTTATTTTTGAATTTTTTATAAAATTCTAAATATGTAAGCTCCTATACGTAATTTTTTATCTCTTTATGAAATAGTATTTTGAACTTCGCAGTGTCTTTTGTAAAATGAAATTTTTGTGAAAATAATACTTTTTTACCATCTGATTTATTTATTTCGATTGATGCTGAACTGTTATTGTTAATGTTGTCCAGATCACCTCATCGATACTGAAGTAGAGTGCATGGAGGTTGAAGATGACCTGGGAGTGGAGACACTGGAAAGAGTGTTGGACTGCGGACCTTCCACCTCTGGGGACACATCGATTTCAATCACCATGCCCTACGCAACTCCAGCTCCAGGTGTGGTGGATCCTGTGCTGACTTCTCCCAGCACAAGTAACTTAACTTCCTTGTCTCATTCATCCTCAAGACGCCGGGGGAGGAGTTTTAGTTTAAAGAGGCTTATGGGGTTGCCTCGTGGCAAATTCACTTCCCCGAGAAACTCCAGGATGTACGAGGTAGCAAAGAAGTTAAAGGATCGGTACGTTCGGATGACCAGACGGCGTCTTAGCATGCATCCAGTGGCAGAGGATGATTTCTCTGCACTGGAGTAGCTACCCGAATGGAGTAGGGAGATCGTTAAATCTATCTTGAGTAATACGGGCAAGCCAAAGACGGGTAAGAGATATTCTTGTCGTCTGAAGGCACTGGCCCTGACAGTTCAGAAGAAGAGTTCTTCTTTGTACATAACTCTTACTCCTTTGCTGCAACTGCCCAGTTACCGAACTCTTTCTCGTATTCGGCAGTCTATTCCTCTGAATCCTGGTGTTTCTAAAGTTATACTGCACAGTATGGCTGGGCAAATTTCCTCCATGTCTTAAAAGGACAAATTCTGCGTTCTCATGTTTGACGAGATTTCTCTTGAAAAAAAAGTGTATTACGATCCTATGAATGGTCAGATTTTGGGCTTTGAAGATGTGGCAGGGGGTCGCTTTCCTTGCTTTGCTGACCATGGTCTGGTCTTCATGGCACGTGGTTTGAACTCTAATTGGAAGCAACCTGTTGCTTTTCATTTGAGCCACTCCATTAGCAAAGGGAGGCTAGAAAAGGCCATCAAGGAAACTGTTTCTGCATTGCAGGGTATAGGACTGAAACCAGTGGCCTTGGTTTCAGGCCTTGTGGAGAGCAATTTTTCAGCCCTTCAGACCTTGACCGCAAGGACTCTCCCTGGGAGAGATGATCCATGTATTAGGTTGGGAGAGATGATCCATGTATTAGGTTGGGAGAGATCCATGTATTAGGTTGGGAGATAACGATATTGTTGTTTTCGCTGATGCACCTCATCTTCTCAAGGTGTTGCGGAACAATTTTCTTAAATATGATGTTCAGTTCACAGGGAGGGATGATACTGCCAAATTTGCAAAATTTGACGTTTTCAAAGAGTTCTTAGAATATGAGAAGTCTAGTTTGACAACAAATATTTATCCTAGAAAATTCAGTGAAATTAGTATTAATCCCAACTCTAAACAAAAAATGAATGTGAAGTATGCTGCGCAGTTGTTTAGCGTCGATGTAAACTTTGCTTTGACACGTTACGGCATACGTTGTAAGAAACCTGAAGTTTTAGACCTTGCAGAGTTCATTGAGATGGTCGATGAACTTTTTGATTCATTCAATGGATCGCCCATAGGAGACAAGAACTTTCGAGCACTTGTAGCTATAGATTCCTCTCACCACCGCCTGTGGAACACAGTGGGCAAAAGTATCAGTGATTGGAAATTTGTGGTACGATCTCCCGGTGACAAGGCACCCCAGAGTAAATGTTTTTACTACTGGAAACGCAACGTCATTGCTATCCAACGTGTGGAAGAAGCTTGAGGAATTGGGAATTCTTTTTGCATGAGGAATCCCAACCAAGAACCTCTGGAGAGCTTCTTCGGCGCTGTTAGACAGCAAGGAGGCAGTAACACGCATCCAACATGCAAGGCTTTCGCAGACATTTTAAAAATCCTCTCTCTAAATTCTTTACCCCTTTTAACTAGTAAAAATTGTAATGTAGTAGTGTTGTGTCCCGCTAAGGGAAGTAATGATACGATGGAGTAAACTTAACAAGTCTTTATTCAGTGGTAGTTACAGCGGATGGTTAGGTCCGTGTAGTTACAAGGTACCAGAATCGTAGCGGAATCGTCGTCAAAAGGTTCCAGCGTCCCGTTATTCAACATTCCAAGAAGAAGAATCCGTGGTTGAATGCGGGTGGTCGTTAGACAAAGGTTCCGTGCGTGGCGTCGTTCCGTAGATCCGAAGAGATGTCCTGGTAGAGAGCGAAGAGGGCAGCGTAGACGTGTGAAGCTAGTAGACGGCGGAGAGTAGTGTACTTCTTCTGGCTCGCTCCTAATCCTCTTCGCTTTAGGGCTGCGCGGCGGCCCTTTATATACCTGCCGCCTAGGAGGCGGCGATGGCGGAGCTTCCCGCCAGTCGAGGCAGCGGTGGCGGCGGCCCTGCGCGGCGCGCTACCGCGCCGGTAGCGTGGTGGGGACAAGAGGGGCTCCTCTCTTGCCCGTTCCGTTTGCGCGCGTTTGGCGCGACGCTTGCCGGTGCGGCCCGAGCTGCCCCGATGGTGGCCGTAACCGCGGTAAATATGAACGTGGCGGTGCGCATGCCACAAGTAGATTTAAACATCTCCCTCCTTCCAGATTTGTTGAACTCCATCTCTGAAACGTTTTTGGCAATCCCCCTTAGAAGAATCGACGAAGGGGAGGGAGGCTCTTCCACTGCCTCGTTACAGGCATTTTGTTCTGTTAGCAAGGATGTGGAAGCGAGCACTTGATGGGCAAAAAACTTACCCTGTGATATTGAAACAGAGGAGGGATTAGAAATGGCGAGGAATCTTTTTTATTCTTGTCTTCGCACTAACTATCTCTCTGAACCACTATATTCTTGTTTCTCTTGTTTTGAATCTTCTTTCAACTGTCCTCATCCTCAATCATTTCTACTTGCCAAGAGTGAAGCTCATCATATTTGTCTTTGGTAAATGAAGTTTTCCAAATTTATGTTTAATTTTTAAAACATTTTTCGGATTTTGAATACTGTTCTGGTCTGAAGAACTACCTGATTACTTGTGCTGGGAGGAGTCTCCGACATATGCTTTCCTGCGAGACTTTTGGAGATATTCTTTTTGATAATTTTCAAAAATTTGTGTTAAAGAAAAGTCTCCATTACTATTGTACTAGAGTAAACCATTATCTCCATGGTCTTGCAGGAAAGCATAAGTCATTATTTCTAATATGGGGAAAATTTGTTATGGATAGGGGGTTATTGAATTTGTGCTATTTGGTGTTGATTCTTCTACGTGAAATATGCTTCACAATTTTCTTATGCATCATTGTCAACAAAAATTTCTCATTCCTGCGTATGTCCTTGTGAAAGGTTATAAGTTAACTATTAGTTGAGAATTTAATTTTAGGTTAATACAGAACATGTTATAATGAAAATACTACAAAACATTTGTGCACTTGAGAATTACACGTGTATTGTAGTCTTAATTGTTGTTAATATAACTGGTTCATGAATGTAATTATTCAATTTGAAGGTAGTGCTTTCATTTTCCGCTTTGGGCAGGGCAGACGCACCTCTTTGCGAGACACGCGATTAGCATTGAACATTTGCGGTCCTGATCCGGTCATCTCAGGATCTACTCGCATGTGTGTGATTAGGTCGATTTCATAGTGGCAACCATGGTAACTACGATTCACCACGTTGGCAACCTTGCCTACTTTGCTGCAAGCGCCAAAGTTGGCTGCTGGGAGAGTATTAATACATTTAATACTTGAAATATTATTTTACTGTCGATGATGATCCCAGATGTTGTATAGTTTGATGAGCCGGTGTTAATTTGAACGCGTCTTTACATGTTTCTGAAAATAACTGTTGTTTAGCGTCGATGTAAACTTAGCTTTGACACGTTATTGGCACTGTTCAGAAGAGACCGCATGGTGATTCGTGAACAACACCTTGTTAAAGGCTCTTCGAGTGTACTGTATATGCATGTAATCGGTACTGGGATTATTACTCTTTTCCTTTCTGTGCATTGCATTCAAGTATGTGTACGTTTTAGTAGGACTGTTGATTGATTACGAACCCGATTGACCTTGCTCTTTGGCAATATTATTTCGAACTTCAATTTTCTTCAACTGAGTTTAAGTACTCCTTAAAGGTGGTATTGGTCCCAGCACCGAAAGGTCCCGGCAAATTGGAATACTGAAATATTCAAATGGTAATTCTGAAATTGTATGATCTTAATTATGCTGTAAGATTGAAATATTGATTATAAATGTTAGTTAAATTATCTTTTTCTTTTTTTCAGGAATGTGATTAGGTGTGATGACTTATTTCTTTGCTTTAATTCGTGTAAAGATAATGACTTAATAGTGAATTTGTGTGTACAGCTTCACTTATGGAATATGAAATTAAACACATCTTGTGCAAATTTAGTCTGGTAGCTTGCTGATTAAGTTAAAGCTTTGGATCCAATGAGCCCAGGGATGCAGGTTTAATGCCTGCTTGGATATGAAAATATGCTTAAAATTTCAATACAAATGTTGTATGTTGTTGAGTGCAATGAAGTATCTATTTCCAAAATCAGATTTTCCACTTGAGAGGTAAGTGTTGCATTGTTATTATTTTTTCTTTATATTTAAGCAAATTAGTCATCAATATTGTTAGTAACACAAAGTATCAAAGGATCTGTGTATGAGAATTGCGGAAGTATTGATGTTTATGTATGTTGGAAAGGAAGTTACTTTTGCAATTATAGTATAAAGGTTGGGTATGTTTCAGCAGTTAAATAATCATCCATTCCAAACATATTTACTTGCTGAGAAGTTTTTTCTGTAGTCTTGGAATTCTGGAGATCATAGTTTTATGTATATGTACTTTCATACTTGCTGCTTTGTAGTATTAGAGTGGAATCTAGAGTTGACACTCATATCATAAGAGATCCCTGAAGCATTTGGCAATGGGATGTCATTTCTTCATTTTCTGGACTGTATGCTCCTTGCCTTGATCCCAATCGTCTGTCTTCGTTTATATAGAATTTTAACCTGTTCATTTGAATCCTAGCCATCCTTATATTCTGAGGTTTGTTATGTCTGTAGATAATTAATGACATTTTGTGGTGTGATTCTCCTTTTTTATTTTTATATATTCTCCTAATTTGTGTGGAGTAAATAAATTTACATTTATTTAATATTATACATTTTAGTGGTGGATAACAATGTTTATCCTACATTAGCCAATTAATGGTTTAAATGCTTTCAATGAGCATTCTAAAATGAATTATCAATACAATTAATTGGAAAGACTTTTGAAATTGGCAAAACTGCATTTCATTAATATGACAGATTTTATAAATGTGTTATGATTTTAGTACTCAGTAAGTCTCTCTCATTTGCATTTAAAAAAGAAAAATGGGAAAAAATTTATAATCTGTAAATTAAAAATATTGTGGTATAGTATCTTTAATCATAATTTCAAAATGATGAATGAAAAACAAATATGTATGGTTTTATTTGAAGGAACAACTATCCCATAAATATAAATGGCTACAATGAATTAGAAAATAATGAAACTTGTGATTCACATTAGCAGCCAAAATTTAGACACACTTGTTGAATTCTGCAAACTGGGGATTGCCTGACATGAAACACTTAATATAAACAAGTGAAAACTCAAATGGATGTCAAAAGGACCAGATGTTATGATCACATAACTTCATGTTGTACTACAAACAATTGCATTCTGTAGTGATTCTGTAGTTGAGAATCTCAAAGCTATCTAGATCTCAGTTATCTCTCTTCAGTACTTTTAGAATAACGTTGTCATGGAATTTCCCCAACTTAGGTTCGTCGCCAATGTCCTCAAACATCTGCTACAAAAGAAACTAGAAAACATTGCCTACTAATTTTCTTGTGTGCATGCCAACTTGTGTTGATAGCAATGAGTGATCCTGTAGTGTGATTTCTGGATGGTGAATGAGTAGAAATGTTCAGTTAAGTGTTTACTTATTATAAGTGGTGACTCTGGATTCCCCTCTTATTTTCTGTTAGGTATGTTATATAATAAGATAATTTCTTGAATTGAGGGTTTTATTTCACACTTACAACAATATAATTCATGATAATAAAATTTAGATATTTTGATTTCAGAGTCTTCTACATTTCATCTACCAATTTCTTTAAAATTTTATTAATATGTTTTATAACTGCCAATATTTCAATTACAATAGTACAGTCCTAAATAACTTACAAAAAAACAAATAACAAAACTGACATCAATATATTCAATAATAATAGCAAAAAAAACCTAGAAGAGAAATTAATATAATGAACATGGATTAAAAAAAAAATTTATTAACTGAACAGAAAGACTCTATTTTGAGGTATCATAATAGAATTAAAATTAGTGAACAAAGAGTTGTGACCATGTATTATGAATTCTTATTTCTTAAAATATTTTTCTTACTTCTCTTTTTCCAACAAACATATTAAATATAAAAAATCTATCAGTCATTCTTCTCATAGTCATGTTATAGAATTAAAGGGAAATGGTGTGTAACTAATGTATAACTAATTATAGAATGAGAACTTAAGGTGTGAAAGGCATTCTATTTTAAAAGCAAACTGGGAGTCATTAGAAATATCGATTCAGTCATCTTGTGATACAATGCTATTATAAGACTTCATCTGCTAGTGAGGTGAGGACACATACATGACTGTGTGAGAGACAGTTGGAAGACAAGTGTGCACCTTCAATGAAGTGCCTCCAACTGATTAAGTTGACACTTCAGCTCTGCAGGGTTGTCCATTAAACTCATCAGTTTAAATAAAAACATTAGCCTCAAAATATATCTCCTGTTACTAATACTCTCCAGTTACGACCTTTCAAGCTGCTTATTATACAGAAATAAATAAGTGTAAATAATACTTATATATA